>OX276365.1:1575509-2175509 GCA_946251885.1 Cosmia pyralina
TTCTTAAAATGTTTTTTGCCCGAATTGTTGATAGATGTGCATGGTACGATTCTGAATTATAAATATAATTTTAGATAGGTACATTTTCTCAATAAATGTACCGGAATGAAAATTATTACCTTGGTACATTTATTGAGAAACTATACTTATCTAAAATTATATTTATAGTTCGGGCAAAAAATATTTTAAGAATGCAAAGCATTTTTTTTAATAAACATACTATTATGTAAAAAAGTAAAGATTTGACTACCCATTTGTAACAGCGTCCTTAAGACCAGGTTATTCGGGCCTTTAGGCCTTTGAAATGCTACCTCCGCCTCCCCCAAATGCAGCGCGACGTATTTATTTACGACGCGCCGCCGACGATTTCGCGGAAAATCCATGCCACAGTATAAAATATTTGCAGTTGATCAACTTTTTTTTTGTACTCAAAACTAAAAGTCCAAAAACTTTTTTACAAAAAAAAAATACAACCGACTTCCAAAAACAACACTACAAAGTGAAAATAACTAATTTCGGAAGTCGGCGTCTAGTTAATAGTATTTTCGTTTTTTGCCACCGACTTCCGAAATTAGTTATTTTTCACTTTGTAGTGCTGTTTTTGGAAGTCGGTTGTATTTTTTTTGTAAAAAAGTTTTTATTTTTCACTTTTTAGTTGTGGTACCTACCCCACACAAATTCTAATACCACTACCTGCAAAACAAACTAGAACATCATCCATATAAAAGTAGGGAAAATATACGTGTTATTGAAGCTAACTCAAAAACTACCCAAGCAAAGTTAATCAATTTTATATATAACCAACTGTGATGTATACCCTCTCGAATAAAACAAAAACCAAATCGGTCTAGCCATCTTCGAGTAATCGGGGAACATACATAAAAAAAAAAAAGGTTCCGACGAATTGAGAACCTCCTCCTTTTTGAAGTCGGTTAAAAACGATACGAGAAAATATTCTTGTATTAGCTATAGCTCCGCTATTTGAGAAAATATAATAACGATTTTTATCGAGGTCATGTTAGTATAGCACTTTTGTTTGAAACAGCTATTGGAACGAAATTCTCTGGTAGAAAATCGGCACGTAACGAAAAAGCGTTTAAATGCCTCCTCTATGTGACTTTCCGTCTATGTCTCTTTCTATTATATCTTGAAAGAGACAAAGAGAGAGAGGACAAAAACGACGACAGACGAGGACGGAGGGGAAATTTTCGAATTTTTCATCATGGGTTTCGTCTTCACGGTTTTCGAGGGAGCCAAAGCCGGTAGTGAAGTCAAACTGAAAATTCAAGACGGCGGCTGTGAAATTTTGTGTTTGTGTTTTAAATCATACGTTAGAAGGAAATTCATTCCTGACGGTGGTCCCTGCCGCATATTTTTATTTTTTTTATATTTTTCATTGTTGTTGCCAGAGTGAAAGTTGATTATATTAGTATCCAACCGACAACCGGACACATTGTATTTATAATATGTTTAATTAATGTAGGATATGGTAGTAGCGAAGACAGTTCGATGGAGAGTGAATATAGTAATATGGATGAATCTGATGAAAAAATCTTAGAAAAATGTGTTTTAAAACTTCTTCATAAAGTACTACGATAAAAAATTATAAACTACTCGCACTTGACTATAATTTTATCGATAATAATTTGCAATGTGTCTTAACACTATCGTAAGATGTCAATTAAACGTCATCATACCACATAGAAATAATCACATTTTCGTAAACGATATTATGAAATATAACTATAATATAAATGTATTCTTCTTTTATTAAAATTTTTTTGAACTGCCAGGAGAGCGATTTTTTCAAAATTTTGACACAGGTCCAATCTCCATGATGCCGCAGGACTCTGATCGCGAGCAGATTTAGCCAAATTTACTAATTTTGAGTTTATTTAAAAAAAGTCTATTAAACTCAAAAATCCAACCGTTAAATTCCCTCCGAAATACGATTACCTCATGGCACATGCAATTTTCATATAATTTTATGCTGTAATTAGGAAATGAAACGGAAAATGGTTTTGAAATCGACCATGTTTCGGATTTTTTTTTCATCGAAGAAATTACAACTTATCGTGTTTTCAACCGTTAATTTCCCTAAAACAAGGACGTATCTATAGCATATATTTTTTTCAGGACCTTAATACACTAATTTGACCGTTTAAAATTGATTCTGAAACCGGAAAATTCGGATAATCCCCGTTAAGGAAATTTTTATTACAAGCATTTGCATTGCTATGTTTAATCTTGGCAAAACATGTCTGCTCTATTTTTGCACTGTAAGACCTCTTTGTACCATGTTTTTTCGCAAATAAATATATTACTAATAGGTTGGGGAAAAAGTTTCTTCGCATTTTTTAAGAAAATTCAAAACATTTTTTAATATACATTATTTACATTTATCTAAATTATGTAGGTACCATTTTGTTCGATAACTTTTTGCCATCTTGTAGGTAGGGACAAGATCCCGTTGCTATAGAAATTTTGGGACTTCTGATCAAAATACCGCGACAAGTGGTTTTGGCAGTCCTCTCATGACGTTAACCTGACACTGCCTAAAGAATTCTGAAGAGACCGAAACAGGTGGAAACCTGAAGGTGCAAGGTCAGGACTATACGGCGGATGCATTAACACCTCCCAGCCAAACTCTCTTAATTTTTGCTGAGTGGCTAAAGATGTGTGAGGTCTAGCGTTATCATGATGAAAAACCACACCCCTTCTGTTGATTAATTCCGGCCGCTTTCTCTCAACTTCTTGCTTTAATCTCATCAGTTGTTCGCAGTAGAGTTCAGAATCGATGGTCCTGCCTGGTGGTAACAGCTCATAATGAATAATGCCCTTCCAATCCCACCACACACACAGCATCACCTTGTTGCGAGTTAACCCGGGTTTCGCCACAGTCTGTGAAGCCTGACCGGCCTTTGACCACGACCTTTTTCGCACGTTCTTGTCGTACGTGATCCACTTTTCATCACCAGTTATCAGCTTCTTCAAAAATGGTTTGGTTTCATTACGTCGTAATAAAGAATCACAAATGAGTACACGGTTCATTAGGTTTCTTTCAGTGAGCTCGTGAGGTACCCAAATATCGAGCTTTTTCGTGTACCCAGTTTTTTCAAATGCGCCAAAACTGTTTTGTGGTCAATTCCCAGTTCTTCAGCTACGTCGTAACTACTGATATGCCGATCTTGCTCCACTTTTTCAAAAATGGCATCCATTTTATCCGTAATAGGGCGACCAGAGCGAAGTGCATCTTTGACATCAAAATTTCCGGATTGAAAACGCTAAAACCAAATTTGTGCTACTCTCACAGATACTGCACTGGGTCCATAAACAGCGCAAATTTTTTTCACGGCTTGCGTTGCATTTTTACCTTTTTTGTAGTAAAATTTTAAAATGTATCGAATTTCTTCATTAGATTCACTCATCTTGACAGTACGAAAAACAAATGAAAATCACACATTTTCCTAATTTGAATTTGGAATTATGTTCTTTAAAATTTAAACTTTCAATGATACTAAAACCAGCCAGATACAAATAGTAGAGCCAAAGAGATTTTATTTTAAGTTCATACATAATAAAATGCGAAAAGACTTTTTCCCCAACCTAATATTAATAATATAAATCAATCATGATTCGAAAGACACGTGGCGCCATCTATTTTCATAAGAACGTTATTGTTGTTTTCCTCGAGAACAGTACTTTTTCGGGATGAAAGGTACCCTATGTCCGTTTCTGTACACCTGACAACGTATATGTTTGTTAACAAACAAACTTACTTTCGCATTTATAATATTAGTTATGATTACGTATCAGTTGGGTAAGTATTATGCTTCTATTTCTATCTTTACGTATAAACCACAAATATAAAAATGTAAACATTTGGTTTAACATCTTACCTTTCAAAGCGACATATCTGACGATAGTGAGTGATATCATAGACGTGATGCTCATTATAAACAGCGGCGCGCTGAACAGATATCTGAGCGAAGTAAGCGACGGTACGCACACTAGAAACAGTAGGATGAGCGACATTAGTAGGCGGGTCGCTGCCATCGCTTGTACGCAGCGGAGCGAGCGGCTGAGACCGTTCTGTGGGCAACGATACAATAAGATTAATTCAGATCAAGAAGGCTGATAGCAAAGATTTACAAGAAACTTGAAACGGTTATTAGCGAGTCCTGAGATGAAGACTTGGGAACAACACATCATAGCAGTGACATAGAAAAGAGTTGAAAAAGCAGTTTGATTCCGGCAAAAGTTTCAACGGTAAAGCTGGACTGGCGGCGACGCCGTTAAAAGATGGGCATCTTTCAATCATGGTATTGCATGAAGGAGGAGAAGCTCGTGGCTAAGTAATAACAGCCGCACGGGTCGATCCATCAGGTTAAACTGCGCTTGCCGGGGTTGGTCCGTGGATGGGTGACCATCTTAACATACCGAGACTCCTCCGTGTCTCGGAAAACACGTTAAGCCGTTGGTCCCGGCTGTCATTCGTGGATCTTTGACAGTCGTTACGGGTCGTCAGAAGCCCGAAAGTCTGTCAACCAATCTTACCAAGGGGTATCGTATTACCCAGTAACTGGGTTGTGGAGGTCAAATAGGCAGTCGCACCATGTAAAATACTGGTATTCAGCTGCATCCGGTTACCATTGTAACCGGATGCAGCTGAATACCATTATTTTACCATTGTAGCCGACCCCAACATAGTTTGTAAAAGGCTAGGCAGATTGATTGTGGTAACATGATTTAGTGAAACTTAGTTGGAAAAATATCTTACCCTCTTCAGCGTCCACGCATCAAAAGCCTGTGCAGTTCCCACAGCCGCCAGGAGGTACGGCATCCAGTACAACGGCACCACCAGCCATGGTTCTGTGAGGTATCTAGAACATGACATACATTCTTGTTATGCTAAACGCCAATGTTTGTGACGGTCGCGGTCATAAAATATGTGAGCAAGCTGCCTCGAAACTCAATGTAATTTTTTTAAATCAGCTGATATTTTTCGCGATTTAATGTTTGGTCCCATAGTAAAAGTTATTCATAATGATGATTACAATGACCCCTTAAGAGGTTAACGGTGATTAAAATTACACCCTGCCCACGGATATCTATGACCCTGCCCTTATAGTGTTTTCGTGACGGCCCAATATACAATGTGCAGCTGCAATTGCGACATTAATTCAATAC
Organism: Cosmia pyralina; assembly: GCA_946251885.1. Taxonomy (NCBI): domain Eukaryota; kingdom Metazoa; phylum Arthropoda; class Insecta; order Lepidoptera; family Noctuidae; genus Cosmia; species Cosmia pyralina. The sequence goes on from OX276365.1 coordinate 1,580,700, forward strand.
GCGTATACGGTTCCGCATTATCGTTTTATAAAGATATTTTTATTTTATTAAACGTTATTGTTTATTGCTTTATTTACAATTTTATAAAATGAAATTGAAACAAACGAGAAAAAAAGGCCATGCAACTCGAGTTTTTTTCCCATGAAGCTACTTAACAGCTGGGTCAGAACAGTAAACACGTTGTTGAGATGTGTGTTCAAGCAGGAAAAATTAAAATTATAGACAGGAGTTTTAAAAATGCGTATGTATTCCGAAGAACAAAGAAGCACAAGAGAAACATGTAAGGTAGACTTAAAACTAATTCACCGTCACAAAACAAACGCCTGATGAAATGTTCATTTCAATAAGTTGCACGAAGATGTTTTTGATTCTGAAATCTAAACACACGCGATGAACAAAAAAAAAGGTGTTGGGTCAACGAAATCTTACCAGATGGCACAGAACGATAGCTTCATGAAGGAGCCTTTTGCATAGAGTGGTCTTAATTGTGGTTATTATTTAGTATGTTTGTTTTTTTTTTTCAATTTACGAATTATTTTATCTTATTATAATTTTTATGATTACTGGCCACTAGCCCTAGCAGCGTTTTGAAGGAATGTCGCGGTAGCGGCAGCACGTTGTATAAACGATCTCTCTTTTCTGACTTCTGTGTAATCTACATTATACCCAAATACCACAGCTTTCATATTACGATTTAAATTGTAAGTGTTACTGAAACATGTACGAGTATTTGTGTGTTATCAAACCAATTCTTATTCGGTTACGATAAATATGTTTGTCACTCTATGCATTGAAAAATCTAAGAAACACTTTAAAAAAAAACATTTAGGTGAGTTAGAAATGTGTTGAGTCAATCAGTCAAAAAACTCTCTGTTTGGTAGAACTTTTCTTTTTATCTATAAAAATCAATTGCCGTGCATTAGTCTCGCAAAAACTCGAAAATGGCTCGAGCGATTACAATATTTTTTGAAGTAAGAACTTCTATAGGTGCTTTGAGCAATTTTGGTAGGGGGAAATCTTACGAGATCGCGTCACCGCGACACCGCGTTTAAGTTTTCACTTCTGTCGACAGTCCAGGTTGCCTATTTATATTTTTTTTTAACTGACGAAAAAAAAGGAGGAGGTTCTCAATTCGACACGTACTTGTTTTTTTCTTTATGTATGACCACGCATAACTTTTTACAGAGTCGTCCGATTTGAAACAAAATTGTTTTATTCGAGAGGGTATACATCAAAGTTGGTCCCATACAAAATCGATTAACTTTGCTTGGGTAGTTTTTGAGTTAGCTTCAATAATACGTATTTTTTCCTTACTTTTATATTGATGATGTTCTAGTTTGTTTTGCAGGTAGTGGTATTAGAATTTATGTGGGGTAGGTACCACAATTAAAAAGTGAAAAATAAAAACGTTTTACAAAAAAAATACAACCGACTTCCAAAAACAACACTACAAAGTGAAAAATAACTTTAATTTCGGAAGTCGGTGGCAAAAATCGAAAATATATTTAACCAGACACCGACTTCCGAAATTAAAGTTATTTTTCACTTTGTAGTGTTGTTTTTGGAAGTCGGTTGTATTTTTTTGTAAAAAGTTTTTATTGTTTGCCTCATTACCTTATTTTTTTTTTCCTAAACCACACCGGTTTAGAAAAAAAAAAAAATAGGAAAAACCCAAAGGAACAGCACAAAATATCGACATTATTTGTCTCACGTATTCACCGGGTCATCTAGTTTACTAAATAAACACTAACCTCATCTGCACAGTGGTAGCGACCATGATGAGCACGCAGACAACGACCACTATCAAGCCAACCGCTACAGCGGTCAGGCGGCCTAGCGCCGTGAACAGTAAGTTCTGGACCGTTGACCATCCTGAAAATAACCAACGTTTAAAATTAGACACAACAAAGAATGAGAAAGAGAAAATTTTAAAATGGCGCCAGTGACAGAAAAGTTGAAAGGAAATCGTTTGGCTTGGTATGGGCATGTGATGAGGAGGGAGGAAACCATGTGACTAACAGTGTGATGAATATACATGTGGATGGATGGAGAGGGAGAGTAAGGCCAAAGAAAAGATGGATGGTTTGTGTGAGGAATGATATGAAAGAGAAGGGTGTGAGTGATAGCGTGGCGGTTGACAAGGGAGAACGGAAAGTGTTGCGCCGACCCCACGTAACATGGGACAAGGGTAGGAAGATGATGAAGGCATAGGCAGAAGGAGAAAAAGTAAATCTGTGTGATTATTTCCTCAAAACACCATTTCAGACACCATTCTACATGGTCCTCAAATGATCTGACCCCAAGATTATTTCTCGATTTTTATTGTTCACATTGACATTGATGAATTTTATAAGTACACAAATAGAAAGAAAAAAAAAGTATAAAATTCATCAATGTCAATGTGTACTATAAAAATCTGGAATATGTAAAGTCTCAATAAATAATATTCATAAACAGCAAAGTTATTAGCGTTTGTTTATATCTCAAAATGTCACTCAGTTTATGGAAATATTGTACAGGCTACATAGTAGTATTCATTAATCATGGAAAAGCACTGCGCGTAGTATTTTGTATTAGCAATTGTCCGAATGATTGATTCAATTATGAATTTACCAATAATGACAATTTTCGTCGACAATTTTGGGGTTTTAATTTTTTTTTACTTTTGACTACATAAATATGATCAGTAACGGGTACAGATAGAGCCCCATTTTTTTTTGTACTAATAAAAAAATAGTAGTGTTTAATGACATGAATATTTATTTTATAAAGTATTAAGTATATTATTTTAATTATTGTGAATGTGAAGACTATGTGGGTCATTGTTTTTTTTTTTCCGAGTTAGTTTTTATCATAGTCTGGCAGTTTGAGTAATTTATGCGGCCTACCCAAATGTCCTTTCTTTGGTATTGTTCGTCGAATCGTTGAGCTCCTTAAGTTCTGAGTTGAGCTGCACGATTACTGACAAATGCGTGCACTGACTGGAAACTACAGGTTCACTCATCTGTGTGGTTATTTCTTCAAAAGACCATTTCAGACACCAATCTAACATGATCTGACCAAGACTATGTCTGGACTTTAAAAGAGACTGACCTCTGAGTTTGTTTCAGCCTTTCTTCTCAGAGTAGTCAGAAAGGAAACGCCGACCTCATCTTGTTATTAAAATATGATTGACGTGTAAAAGTGTTTCTACATATTTACTATATTTTTTTTTTTATTTTTTGTTTTTTGATATATTTCTTACAGAAATAAATCATTTATAATTTACCCTCCTTTCACAAAACATTTTCGAGGGCCATGCTAGAGGCATGTTATTATGAGACAGAGCATAAATCAAACTCAGGGCTGTTACTGCGAATTTCCTAATAGAAAAACAATGTAATAACTCTTTGCCCGACCTAGAAATCGCATCCAAAAACCCACGTTCAGCACTACGCAACCATAACACGAAAAAGGCAAAAATTCAGGCCTCAAATTATTTAGAGGAGGAATTCTCCATCCTTGTCACGCTTAACGGATTTGCACTCGGGGGTGTGGAGCTACTATATCAGTTTGCTCTATGCTATCAGCATGTAATAGTGCTGTCTCACAAAACAATTTTATTTATATCTTGACAGAAAGTTGACAGTTGGTTTCTTTTTTGTTTTCAGAATTTAAATACCCTATTACAATCGCCGATCTGCCGATCTCCCTGAAGCGCAAACTCATCGATTTGTGTACCCTGCCCGTCCTAACTTATGGTGCTCAGACTGGTCACTTACCGAGTCATAAAAGTTCTCCTTGGAATCTGCCAAAGAGCGATGGAATGGAACGCAGCATCCTTGGGGTAAAAAGGCAGGACACGATTCGGAACACCAAGCTGCGTTCCAAAATGGGTATAATGTACTATGGGCCAAAGTTCCGCATGATCACCTCAAAGGCGATAATCGCATGCACGGCTCACGACCCGATCGCACAATGTTCGTTTGTCACTAGCTGCGCTCTTACAGGAATATTTTCTTAAGTGAGCATGCTTAAGTTTTGTCCATAGTACGTAGACAAGAAGGCTCAGATGGAATTGGGCAGGTCACGTCAGCCGCATGCACGATGCCCGCTGGCACGTCTCCACAGTTCCTGGAAGGACTTTTGCCCAGCAGTGGGACAGTGTAGGCTAAGTAATACAATCGTAATAAATGTATAAATACTCACTAGCCCCAACCAGCCACACATAGTAGCCAACACTAGCCAGTCCTAGCAGAGCTATGAATACATCTATCACATATGATACGGAGAATGAATATGTCACTAGGAACAGGTTCAGGTAATCGTAGTATACGGCTGCTGTGGGCTTAATCTGCGGACAAAATCAAAAATCATTTACTCAAATTAGGCAGAGAGACAGTATTTTTTGTATATCAAAATTACATAAGACAGTGCCTCAAAATTCCATAAGATAGTGCCTCAAAATTGCATAAGACAGTGCCTCAAAATTGCATAAGACAGAGCCTCAAAATTGCATAAAACAGAGCCTCAAAATTGCATAGCACTACCTCAAAATTACATAAGACAGTGCCTTAAAATTGCATAAGACCGTGCCTCAAAATTGCATAAGACAGTGCCTCAAAATTGCATAAGACAGTGCTTCAAAACTACATAAGACAGTGCCTCAAATATTGCATAAAACAGAGCCCCAAAATTACATAAGACAGTGCCTCGAAAATTGCATAAGACAGTACCTCAAAATTACTTAAGACAGTGCCTCCAAACGCCCACCCTTACCTGCTCATCCAAATCCTTCACTTTGGCGGTCTCGGCCAGCAGAGCAAGCAACATGTCCCCGGCGCCCTGCAGCACGCCGGGCAGTAACAGATCCGGCTTGTCATTACGCGTGTGGTACACGTGCGCCCATTTCACGAAAGCTATGTCTACACCTACAAAGAATAAAGTAAAACAGTCATACCTTTAAAAAGGAAGGCATTTATACAGCGTGTATCAGAAAGGTGTGCTCAAATTTAAGGATGTGGTGTAGACCATCAAACTGAACAACTTTCTCCACGGGAACAACATCGTAATCGAGAAAAAATAATCAGCTGTCTGATACATTTGGGTCGAGTAGGTATTGAAGTTTTGTACGGGACAGCTAATAATTTTTCTCGATTACAATTTTGGTCCCATGAAGAAAGTTGTTTTGTGCTTTTCGAAGCATCAACCATCTACAGACCGACCGAGGCAAGCGTTGCTTAACTTTCGACCGACTCGTGCGGCTGATAAGTACTAGCCACAAGTCACACAGAGAGATTGGGACTTGTGGACGGACTCTTGTATGGCTCTACTCCTACTAATATACAGCGTGTTTGGAAGCTGAATGCAAATCTTTAAGGGCGAGACTTAACATAAGTACCACTTTATCTAAGGAAAAAAAAAACCGGTCAAGAGCGAGTCGGACACCGCACACCGAGGGTTCAGTTTCCTTCATTTATATGTAATTTTTGTTGATTTCAGATTTTTCTCTATGCAAACTTCGGAGATAAGGGTATTTTCTTTAACATTTTTCATCAAAAGTCGAAAACTATGCGGCCTAAAAAAAGAAAAAAAATGTTTGAGAATGTGCAAACAGCGCTCTTTCATAATGATACTCCACATGTCCACTAGGACATGGGGGTCTTAAAAATTCGAAGTGGGCCTACTAAGGCCCACTTCGAATTTTTAAGACCCCCTTTATGTCCCTGTTGCAAAAAAAAACATATATATTTTTATTTCTTTCTTATTTGCAAAATAGTTAGGTAAACGTCAACTAAAACTGTTCCAAATTTCAAGTTGATAGCATTAGTAGTTTTTGAGATATCCAGCTGTGACAGATAGACAGACTGAGTCACACCATAAGGGTTGCTTTTTACCAGTTTGGTACGGAACCCTAAAAACGTCTAAGACAAGGCTCAAAACGCTCCAAATGCTCTAACGGTGACAGAGCATTTTGAGCTGAGCCTCACGTGTGTTAGACGAAGTAGGTATGTTTTTTTTTCCTCAGTTAAAGTTAGTACCGTTATTTTTTACCAAAAGTTTGCAAAACAACACTACAAAGTGAAAAATAACTTTAATTTCGGAAGTCGGTGTCTGGTTTAATCTATTTTGGTTTTTTGCCACCGACTTCCGAAATTAAAGTTATTTTTCACTTTGTAGTGTTGTTTTTGGAAGTCAGTTGTATTTTTTTGTAAAAAAGTTTTTATTTTTCACTTTTTAGTCGTGGTATCTACCGCACACAAATTCTAATACCACTACCTGCAAAACAAACTAGAACATCGTCCATATAAAAGTGGGGACAAAATACGTATTATTGAAGCTAACTCAAAATCTACCCAAGCAAAGTTAATCAATTTTAGATGGGACCAACTTTGATGTAACTCGAATAAAACAATTTTTTTTCAAATCGGACGTCTATAAAAAGTTATGCGTGGTCATACATAAAAAAATATACGTGTCGAATTGAGAACCTCCTCCTTTTTTTTCGTCGGTTAAGAAATAAAAAGCATACTTCGTCTAAGACATATATGGCTCAAAACCCTCTAAATGATGTCAACTATCACCTCTTTAAGGCTTTGCACCCAGCTATCAAACATCCTGTATAAAATGCCTCAATATCTCACCAGTCATATTCCCGAAGTCGCGCCATATCCTGAAGTCTGTATCCGAGGGTATAATTCCCGAAGAGAACAGGAACTCCGCTAGTCCTTGTGCGTTCGGCGTCACTGCTGAGCGATGGTAGGCGTTTAATACTCGTGGGTCAGTCACCTGGTGCGGGTACAATGATTAATACCACCAATATCCAATATTATACAGGGTGTACCAGAAAAGTGTGGTCAAGTTTACGGGCGTGGTACAGACGATCAAACTGAACAACTTCCTCCATGCGACCAACATCGCAATCGCGAGAAATTTATCAACTGTGCCATGCAAAACTTTAATACCTACTCGACCCAAATGTATGGGACGGCTGATTTTTTATTCGCAATTACGGTGTTGGTCCCACACTCTGTATAATGTGAAAGTTAAGATGTAGAGTTGTACACATAGTAGTAACACCCACATTTCAACAGAAGAAAAATAATTAGAAGAATGTAAGAATTTAAAAGAAAACTCACCTGAAAAATGGTGGGTTTCCCGTTCATCCCCGCGGCGTCTAAGTTGATGACGACTGAGGCACCTTTCGCCCATGGGTGTTGCAGGAACGCATGACTTGCCTGAAATGTAATAAATAAACTTTATTTCCAATTTAAATCTTGACAGGGTATAATGGAGTACCTTCCATTATTCCCTGTGTCAAGATTTGAATATAATGTAATCAATAAAATCTCGTATAATATAATCCCAAGACAAAAACCATAGTTTTATTATTATTCAATTAACAAGATTTATTTATTTATATATACTTTATTGTACACCACAAAAATACATAACAAAAAAAAGACATAATCAAACACTATGAGCACTATGGTTTTGTGAGCTGTGTGCTCGATGGAATTTCTCATCGACAACTTCTCCGAATCCTTTCGAGATAAGTTGCCAAAAAACCATCATACAACTAACTTTTACTTATAAACAGAAGTCTAAGTATGACCAACTGCCATGTTGCTAACTTCAAAAATTACGAAATTTCATACTATCTTGCATCCCTCTATTTAACAACTTTACGACATGAACTTTCAAATATTCTTCCTTACTGCTCACCTCCGATATTTGTATGGTACTCTTGTGCAAAATGCCATGCTTCTAGACCCAACAGTATAGGCTGTGCGTTGTTTATTATAACCTAGCATATTGGTAGCCTTGAGCGAAGCCACACTGCCCGCCCTAGGCCCCAGGCCATATAGTAAAAACTTTTTTACAAAAAAATACAACCGACTTCCAAAAACAACACTACAAAGTGAAAAATAACTTCAATTTCGGAAGTCGGTGTCTAGTTAAATGTATTTTCGTTTTTTGCCACCGACTTCCGAAATTAAAGTTATTTTTCACTTTGTAGTGTTGTTTTTGGAAGTCGGTTGTATTTTTTTGTAAAAAAGTTTTTATTTTTCACTTTTTAGTTGTGTACCTACCCCAAACACAAATTCGAATAGCACTACCTGCAAAACAAACTAGAACATCATCCATATAAAAGTGAGGAAAAAATACGTATTATTGAAGCTAACTCAAAAACTACAGAAAGCAAAGTTAATCAATTTTATATGGGACCAACTGTGATGTATACCCTCTCGAATAAAACAAAAAAAATCCAAATCTGTTTAGCCATCTTCGAGTAATCGGGGAACATACATAAAAAAAAAATAAAAAAAAAAGATTCCGACGAATTGAGAACCTCCTCCTTTTTGAAGTCGGTTAAAACTAGGTACCAGCTGCCCCTTTCTCAGCACCCATCTCATAGACTGCGTAATGAATTTACTGTATTACCAACTTTTATCGAAATCAAGTTACAAATTTTTTTTTCGCGATTTCAGTTTTGGTTCCATAGTAAAAGTTGTCCACAATGATGAGTACAGTGACCCCTTAAGAGGATATTGGTCAATAACCAGTAACCCTGTATATACGAGTACGAGTGATTTAGGAAGATTATTGTTATACGATGCGGTGCAGTGCGGCCCGCCATAATGTGCGTGAGTCTTTAGAATATTTAGGTACTTTCAGTTATTTCTTGTTAAATCAGCTTTTTGTCAGATTGGCCGCCCCTAATATCTGGCCGCCCTAGGCCCGGGCCTAATGTGCCTTAAGGCAAATCCGCCTCTGCACACTGCTCCTTTGCATTGCGTTACGTTGTGTCGTTGCATCGCAATGATGCTTGCGCGGTAGTCGACGTTCGCACGGACGTACAAATATCGCGGCAAATTTTTATCGCGCACTGGATTTTCAACGCTTTGCTTAGCGCCGAGAGTGGAGATTCAACAATGTGTTTTTTCGACGCGCTAGAATGAACTCTGTTATTGTTAAGTTGGATTCTCAACGCTTGGCTCAAAACCGAGAGTTGAAAATCCAGTGCGCGGTAAAATCTTGTCGCGATATTTTTACGTCCGTGCGAACGTCGGCTAAATCCTCATGTCTTTTAGAACCGAGCAAGCGTCATTGAAATGCGACGACGCAACGCAAGCGACGCAACGGAGCAGTGTGGCTTCGCTCTAACGCAATCGCAATTGCTATCAATTTTTAAGAAAATATTAATTGCGTTGGATTGCTAAGACAACATTAAAATTATGTATCAATGAGGCGAAGGTAAACACAGGTGGTAGAAATTAATAATGCCTCCTACAACCCGGATATCAGATGATTTATATTATTTATATCATATCACTCACTATTTATTACATTGACATTTTATTATATAGTAGTAAGTGATAAACTTTTATCTAATACTCGTACACATAAAAACGTTAACGTTGTTGATTTTATCAGTAAATAAGTCCTTAACTCGTGATTTTTTTATTAAAATAAAAATGATGATTGATTCCAAGTAAAATATAATAAAATAATAATTTAATATTATATTACGTTTATTTTTTTTCCTTATAAAAAACATTTTTAAATATTTTTTTTTAAATATATAAAAATCATTTAAAAATATAAAAAATAGTAGTCAGCCGGTGTCGGGAGCAAGGCTCAAGCAAGCTACCGGTGGTTAGGACTGCAGATACAGGAACCTTTTGCATCAGGTCCTTGATACAACCACCTAACGAGAGCCTCGAGAGATGTTGGTCGAGGCTTTCGGCCATCAGGCCGTTGGCAGTTACTACAATCGGCACAATGACAGCCGAGCTCACATTCCACATGGCAACAACCTCGTGAGCTAAGTCGAGATATTTTATTTGTTTCTCTTTCTCAGGTTTCACGAAATTCTCGTCATATGGAATGGTAACATCGACATCAGGCTTATTGGCGACAATATTCCTGTCAATAATGATAGACCGATCCCAGTACAAAGTGAGATGGTCATTTTCGAGAACTGGGTCGGGCATATACTTGTAATACGGTACCTCAGAGTCCACAACTTTAAATTTCAAAGCAAGTTGCTCGTCAATAATCCTGGCCACTTGGTTATGCCTGTGTTACTCGTCGTTAGCCAGACGAGAACAACCAGAGATAAAGGCAGTGACTTGCCCGACACATGTCAACCGTCCCGTCCTTCATAAAGTCTCCTGTAGTTATTCGTCAAGATAACTTCGTCCATAATTGCACAGACGAAACCTCCAGTTTCATATTATATACCGGATGACTTTTTTACCGTCTCGAAAAAAATAGGGTATATTAGGTGAACGGAGTAGAAGCGTATGGCATACCTAGTTCTTTTTTTTTTAATAGCATAGTCAGTAAAAAATACCTAAGTATCAATAAATAGTACAAATTCGATGTAAGCTTTTCATTTTAGAACGATAAAAACATAAATTATGAAAAAAAATAATAAATCCTTTAAAAATATCGAAATTCAAATCATATGCAACCTGCATTATGATTTGAATTTTGATTTTTTTTTAAATCAAAATACAACAAAAAAAAAAACTAGATATGCCATACGTTTCTACTCCGTTCACCGAATATACCCTATTTTTTTCAAGACGGTAAAAAAAGTCATCCAGTATATATATATTTTATTAAGTACTTTTTTATTATACTTACTTTATTTTTTATTATATTTTTAGCAATATTTTTACGCTTGTGGCTAAGTAATAACAACCAGACGGGTCGATCAATCAGGTTAAGCTATGCTTGCAGCAGTTGGTTCGTGGATGGGTGGCCATCTTTACATACCAAGACCCCTCCGTGCCTCGGAAAGACACGTTAAGCCATTGGTCCCGGCTGTCATTCGTGGATCTTTGACAGTCGTTACGGGTCGTCAGAAGCCCGAAAGTCTGACAACCAGTCTTACCAAAGGGTCCTATCGTATTACCCAGTAACTGGGTTATGGAGGTCAGATAGGCAGTCGCTCCATGTAAAGTACTGGTATTCAGCTGCATACGGTAAGACTGGAAGCAGACCCCAAGATCGTTGGGAAAAGGCTGGCAGATGATGATGATGTTTACGAAACTTAATGGTCGTCGATCAAGATTGCCGAAACTGTACTATGCTTTAATCTATACACGAGTAAATAAAAATGAATGGCTAAATGTGTTGTTAATCGCAAAACTCGAGAACGGCTGGAACAATTCGGCTAAGATTTTTTTTTGTTCAATTAATATTCGTTGAAGTCCGAGGAAGGTTCTTATGAAGAGAAAAATTGGAAAAGTTGCCGGGAAAATTGGAAAAACTGAAAATGCATTTTCTATGGGAATTTTGAATGATTTTTATATTATATATTATTATCTTTTTTGCCTTTGACTTATCTCGGGACCTTGGGGTCCCGGACCTTTGGAAGGCGTACGAGGGGCCGAAGCCAACTCGCAGAGGCCCCTTAGGCAATTTCAAATGACGAGGAGGCACCAGCCGACGATTATCCCTGTATGCTCTATGCAAGTGCACCCAAGGACAACCCCCGGTTGGTGCAGGACTATTGCAGAACATGGAAACAAAACACATTGGGCCTATGGGTTTGGGTGGCTACATGGATTGGGTACCTTGAACTATGGAAGAACTATGTCCCCTGCCTGACCAATGTTATATAATATACACAGATAAATTGGCAGGGGGTGACTTGCACACTCAATAATGGGCCCCCGGAAACGGTCGCTAGCACATAGTGACGTAGCGACAAGGGGCAACATGTCCTGAGGAGCTTAAGGAGTGGAGAGGTATTCCACGGCTCTCAGAACAATCCCAGAGCCCGGAAGATGGTCAAGATCCCTACAAGCACTTACTGGAATACTTCCTTCCTCCGAGCACGTTTGCTCTTGCGAATCTCCACTCAAGCCGGCCAATAAAGGCAAGAATGAGGTGGGAGCTCTGTTCCCGTCAGTTTTCACTCCAGCCGGCCAATAAAGGCAAGCCAGAGATGAAGAACAAGACTTCTCCCGGGAAATAGGGTCCGTGGGGTCGCTACTGCCCACCAGCTCGCCACATGCTGCCCTGCGGGTTCACGTATCTCTCTTGGTCTGGCTCCTCACCCTAGACCTGTTTCGGCAAAGTAAACTCCACCGGCACAGACCCAGAGTTCGGTGCGCGCAAGCCCCACCACGACGTCAACGTAGAGATACGGCGGTGGGGATATATTATTATTATTATTATTATGATTGAATTATAGAAATTTGGACAGGACGTCTGTCGGGTCAGCTATTTCAGTGTAAAAAAGTATAATTTAAAGTCATCAGCCACTCAACTATCGACTTTAACGTAAAGTAGTCGTAAGTTTATTTTTGAGTGATTATTCGAAATAAAACGGTCCTGAAATTGGGTGCAATAGAATTTGAACTTTGTCATGTATTGGATTGAGTTCAGAATTAAAGTTTTGTTACCTGTAATCCATTTTCCTCAGCCCCGTTGAATAAAAACACAATGTTACGTTTTAACTTCTGTTTGCTTCGAGACAGTTTCGTTAAAGCTTCCGCCATTATTGCACAGAATGCTGCGTTATCTGACGCTCCTGTAAAATAAAGCATTTATTTGAAACTAGCATCTCCCGCGCGGCTTTGCCCGCGTAGGTGTCGGAAAATGTCCCCCGGGAACGAAAATCCTTCCTTATTCCTTGTCTACATTATAAAGGGAACCTCTGTGCAAAATTTCAGCTTTCTAGGTCCAATGTTTGGGCTGGGCGTTGATGAGTCAGTCAGTCAGGACTTTTCGTCAGTTCAACATTAAATAAAATACACTTCGACTTAATTTTATCAACTTAAATGAACCTTCTCACCTAACGCAAAGGCACATTAATCGTAATGGCAGTTGACGAGTACGGAGCTCCCAATAGTGGCGTTTGCATGGAATCTCTCTAACAAAGCAACTATGTTTGACGCGTTCTGATAAACGTTGAAAAACAATTACAATTTAACATAAACTCTCTTACCTAGCGCAAAAGGCACAGAATCGTAGTGACAGTTCACAAGTATGGAGCTTCCTATAGTGCCATTTTCATGGAATCCACTCTCTCCCTCTAACAAAGCGACAATGTTTGATGTGTTCTGATACATGTTGAAGAACGATGTTCTTGACTCGTGGAAGTAGTCACCTGTATGGTAAAATAAATAATTATTATTATTAGTTAGAAAATGATAAAATTTTGAAAGATGAAGGATACAGCGATCAAACAATAGTACATTTTGATACAAGTGGAGAATTTTTGTTATTGCATTCGAAGCGGACTAAACACCCGAGCCGTAGGCGATTGTTTTTGAGCCGAGAACTGCAATAACAAATGTCCACGAGTATCAAACGACGTTTTTCAATACACTTTTGAAGCAATGAAATAACGATAAATATGTTTGTCATGAATTATTAGGAAACTATGATTTAAATTTTATTTTTTTTCCGAGCTTTGTTTTCGCCAGGTTGAAGGAGAAGCAAAGGTATAAAGCCGATAAACAGCCAAATATGAAAAATAGAAAATTCAAATATTTTTGAATTTAGAACACAAATAAATGTTAATTTGTTCATAAACGTTTTTTTTATTGTATTAATCATGGTTTTTGATAATATTCTATTTATAAACATTATTTAAATATTCAGAAAATATTAACGCCGTAAAGAAGCTTAACTCTCTGCCGAGATTAAAAAAAAAACATTCACCTCCGAATAGAGACGGTGTGAATACAGGCATTGAACCAATTTGAACTAAGTATATAAGTTATCTGTGGCAATTTTTATTCCCGTACACGTGTTAGAAAATGAAAAATCGCACGCGTGTGAAAAATATTGCATTGTGAACCTAATCGTAGTGCGATATGAACTAGTTGTCGAGGAAGTGTATTGAAAAGGGTTTTAAGTACGGCATCGTATGCTGTCAATGGTAACAGAACCAATATCAGCTCATCATGTATCATGCGATTCAGCGGCAGAGGTGTGCTAATGCCCTGAATACTCACCCGAGGCAATCTGCCAGTCAGTCCTAACCACCTGACTGGCTTGGGCCGCTATATCGTCGAGCATCGCCTTCAGATCTCTGGTCTGCGCTAGATGGTACTTAGTGCCCGACACGCGCGGCTCAGCACCGACGATACGGTCCAGGTAGCGCCGCGCTACTTCTTCACTGAATCTGTCCGAATTCTGAAAAATATTAAAGGTAATTTAGAAGTGGCATAATCAGCCTACAACTTACAGGTCATAAATATTTCCAATCACACGCCTTTGAACGCGATCCTCGGTTACTCTCGTCTAGCTGCTATAGTGCGCGTGTAAGTGGTAGTCACCGCCTGAGGTATGTGAGACGGGGGAGGTAGACAATGCTAGCTAATAAATAATAATAAAACCTGTATGTCTGCCAATCTCGTCAATTGCGCCCTCCCCCGTCTCACCGCTTACATACCTCAGGCGGTAACTAGCACTTGCGCGCGCACTCATCCAGCTGGACCAGCTCCTACCTACCATCAACCCTGTGAAATTCACCACGCCATCTGTCTTAAAGTGTCCTATCCTACGTTTGCCGATTTATGGTGTATCTACTAATGGCTGGTTTACATAATGCGAGCTGCTGATTAGACAGTAGACAGCTGCTAGCACTGTGTACTCGCATGTCAGTAGCTCGGCTTGCCCTGGCTGTTTTCATTATGAGAGTAGCTACCTAGTATATAATTGGTTGGAAATATTATACAGGATCCTCTTGCGATTGACTGACGAGCTACTGCCGAAAGCGTCTGAACCACAAATATAGATATACCTAGGTCTATCTATATCTGTAGTCCGAACGATGCGAGTGATGGTCCATGAGCGGGCGAATGAAAACAAAAAATGTTGAAGTTACTGTTACTAGCTGCGAGCTACTGTCCAACTCGGAAGTGCTAGTAACTCGTATGATACGTCCACACAGTGCGAGTTGTTGCATTGCAGCTACTCGGTAGGCCAACTCGCACGCGAGCTCGATCACTTGTCAAATTTAGTCTCCGAGATTAAAAAACAGACTATCATAGCCGTAAGAAGTAGTCATTTTTGAATCGGTACGAATGTAACGACATCTATACAGGTACGTACATATTAGGTTGGGGAAAAAGTCTTTTCGCATTATAGTATGTATGAACTATAAATAAAATCTCTTTGGCTATACTATTTGTATCTGGCTGGTTTTGTAATCATTGAAAGTTTAAATTTTAAAGAACATAATTCCAAATTCAAATTAGGAAAATGTGTGATTTTCATTTGTTTTTCGTACTGTCAAGATGAGTGAATCTAATGAAGAAATTCGATACATTTTAAAATTTTACTACAAAAAAGGTAAAAAAGCAACGCAAGCCGCGAAAAAAAATTGCGATGTTTATGCACCCAGTGCAGTGTCTGTGAGAGTAGCATAAATTTGGTTTAAGATAAAATTAATGCCATTTTTGAAAAAGTGGAGCAAGATCGGCATATCAGTAGTTACGATGTAGCTGAAGAACTGGGAATTGACCACAAAACAGTTTTGGCGCATTTGAAAAAAACTGGGTACACAAAAAAGCTCGATATTTGGGTACCTCACGAGCTCACTGAAAGAAACCTAATGAACCGTGTACTCATTTGTGATTCTTTATTACGACGTAATGAAACCGAAACATTTTTGAAGAAGCTGATATCTGGTGATGAAAAGTGGATCACGTACGACAAGAACGTGCGAAAAAGGTCGTGCTCAAAGGCCGGTCAGGCTTCACAGACTGTGGCGAAACCAGGGTTAACTCGCAACAAGGTGATGCTGTGTGTGTGGTGGGATTGGAAGGGCATTATTCATTATGAGCTGTTACCACCAGGCAGAACCATCGATTCTGAACTCTACTGCGAACAACTGATGAGATTAAAGCAAGAAGTTGAGAGAAAGCGGCCGGAATTAATCAACAGAAGGGGTGTGGTTTTTCATCATAATAACGCTAGACCTCACACATCTTTAACCACTCACCAAAAATTAAGAGAGTTTGGCTGGGAGGTGTTAATGTATCCGCCGTATAGTCCTGACCTTGCACCTTCAGATTTCCACCTGTTTCAGTCTCTTCAGAATTCTTTAGGCAGTGTCAGGTTAACATTACGAAAGGACTGCCAAAACCACTTGTCGAGGAATTTTGATCAGAAGTCCCAAAATTTCTATAGCAATGGGATCATGTCCCTACCTACAAGATGGCAAAAAGTTATCGAACAAAATGGTACCTACATACTTTAGATAAATGTAAATAATGTATATTAAAAAATGTTTTGAATTTTCTTAAAAAATGCGAAGTAACTTTTTCCCCAACCTATTATTATGTAGAAACGACTTGTAGATGGCGCCACACCATCCTAAATCGCGCAAATTAAGTTCATTTCAGACAAGTGTGAAAGTCGATCAGATTGCCTTGTTTCCTTCTCAATTCCCGGTCTACGTTTTTTTTTTTTGAGATTTTTGGAAATAATCCGTTTTTTTGCGCATCAAATTCTATAATTTACATTCATTGACGTTACGGAATATCTAATCAATCATCTATTACTTTGCAAACATGGGTTTGGTGACGGTTGGGTGGGTTTAATTTGAGTTTGATTAAAATCAAAAGAGTGACCACATTTAATAAGAAAAGTTATGATTGCAATGAAATTCGAACTTTGTCATGTTAATGCATGACTTTCTAAAAAATTATAACTACCTATACAAAATTTACTATATTAAAAATATACTCACATCTCTAGGCACGTCTGCTTCGTGCACAATCGCAGGCATGTCATCTTCAACAAGTTGCGTCAAGTAAGCCAACAGTAAGTACATTCCTAGCACTAGGATTAGCAATGTGCTTGGTACCTGAAATATTAAGTGGGGATAATGATTTCATACAAACGAGGTTTTATGTTCGTAATGAATGGTCTGCGTAACCCGCTCTTTACGTAGCTTGGTTTGCTAAGGGCGAGATTCGCCTTTCCTAAGTAAGCATTTCATACGAAATTGAACCTCAATTTTATGCGGTTAAGGATGAAAACTATTTTTTTTCCGTCATGTAGATTATAAAAATATATTGGACACGTATTTTTTCTTTTTTTTTTTACGTAAGTAAGTACTTAATCAAAAGATCACAGCGACACATTCGAGTTAAAATGTGGCATGCCGTCACTCCTTGCTAGATTTTATACGTAGTTTGTTATAGTTGTGACGTAGCGAGCCCCAACTCCCCTTTTTATTAATACAATAAAGCAAAAAATACGTGTCTAATATTTTTTTATTATCTGACTAACGGACTAAATATAATGTTTTTTACCAAGCATCATCCTTATTATGTTCATATTCATAGGTATAAGCGACTGTGAACAAAACAATCATTTCATACGAATATGAACATTCATTTTATATTAATAATGCTTATGTTCGTATGAAACGCGTTTTTTTAAAAAAAATCGGACAACGGTCACACCACAGAACAGATACTTTATCTGTTCTGTGGGTCACACGTCACACGTTTAACGGCTGTCCACATACTGCAAAGCGTTTTTTGGACACCTTATGAGGCCGTATACGTAATTTTGCCGATTTCGCTGATTTGCGTAATTTTACAGTTATTAACCGACGTAAAAAAAGGAGGAGGTTCTCAATTCGACACGTTTTTCTTCTTTTTTTCTATGTAGGTATGACCAGACCACGCATATCTTTTTACAGTCGTCCGATTTGAAAAAAAATTGTTTTATTCGAGAGGGTATACATCAAAATAGGTCCCATATAAAATTGATTAACTTTGCTTGGGTAGTTTTTGAGTTAGCTTCAATAATACGTATTTTTTCCCCACTTTTATATGGATGATGTTCTAGTTTGTTTAGCAGGTAGTGGTATTAGAATTTGTGTGCGGTAGGTCTTACCACAACTAAAAAGTGAAAAATAAAAACTTTTTTACAAAAAAATACAACCGACTTCCAAAACAACACTACAAAGTAAAACAATCTTTTTTACAAAAAAAGACAACAGGGTTCCAAAAACAACACCACAAAATGAAAAATAACTTTAATTTCGGAAGTCGGTGTCTGGTTAAATGTATTTGCGTTTTTTGCCACTGACTTCCGAAATTAAAGTTATTTTTCACTTTTGTACGTGTTCTTTTTGCAAGTCGATTGTATTTTTTTGTAAAAAAGTTTTTATAATCCTGTCTTTATATAAGTTTTAACGCACAACATGAAAGATCATTTCAATTATGATCTAATGAATGAGCTGCTTTTTTATTTTGCGTCGAGGTTACAATGCGAGAAATAGGTTGTTTTAAAAGATTTTTGAATGCCAAATGTTTTTAATTTTTCGCTTTTTTTTTCAGGAAATGGGTTGGATTTGAACTGAAGTTTATTTGTGTTGTTTTAATTTTATGTACGAGAGTTCTAAGTAGCCGAAATCACAAGCAATTCTTTGCCAATTTTCTCTAAAATTTGACTAAGTTAAATATTTTTTTACTTAAAAATTGTATATGAAAGTGGTAAAAAGTGATTCATACATTGTATAGACAACTTTCACAAGAATACACTGTGATTTTTGACGCCAAAACGATTCGTAAATATGTGATAGGTATTCTAAACCTCTTACAGCAATAATTCACAAAACAGTCGCCGGTTTCGGTTAGTTAAAATTAAATAATAAAAATAAAAAATCAGCTCATACATTAGATCATAATTGAAACGATCTTCTATGTTGTGCATTTAAACTTATAGAAATACAGTGTTAAAACTGTAAAATCACGTAAATCGGCAAAATTTCGTGTACGGACTCTTAATGTCAAAATGACATATTTTTATGCCGTTATAATATGACGGAACCGATGTCCTAGATAAACGTACAAACCTTACTTACTAACAAATAGGTATTCCCGACAACCCGGACATCACAAAACGTACACAACATTCAATAAAAATAATCATGCAAGAAATAGTAGGTAAGTAATATTTTCTTTTACTCAATCTGCCTAGCCTTTTTCCAATTATGTTGGGGTCGGCTTCCAGTCTAACCGGGTGCAGCTGAATACTAGTATTTTACATGGAGATCTGACCTCCACAACCCAATTACTGGATAATACGCTAGCCATTAGAAAGACTGGTTGTCAGACTTTCGGGCTTCTGACGACCCGTACCTAACCACTGTCAAATATCTACGAATGACAGCCGGGACCAACAGCTTAACGTGCTTTCCGAGGCACGGAGGAGTATCGGTATGTAAAGATGGTCACCCATCCACGGATCAACCGAGGCAAGCGTAGCTTAACCTGATGGATCGACCCGTGCGGCTGTTTTACTTAGACACGAGCTGCTCCTACTGTCCACTATTTTCTTTTACTACAAAATATAATAATTGAAATACTTATCCATATATTTTGTTTTCTAATAGGGTCTTATTGTAATTAATAGATTGATTGATTGATAGTTAGTAAGTTGTTAGTTTGATTTTGTTAAAATAATAATAGTATATGTTATGAACATTCGTATGAAATGAAATGCCGAACTCTCTTGAATACGAAAATCTGAATCTTATCAAATCCGAAACCATAAGATATATCGGTAGTCTCGGGCTCGATTTTGATAAAAACTAAAACTTCATCACTAAATTTTTAAAAAAGAAACTAAATTAATCGTGAAGATTGTCTGTTTTTTAAATCGATATTTGCCCTGGAATTTGTATTCTGTATTAATTTAACACTATTTAGTCTCGATTTGATAAGTTAATTAGAATAAAAATTGATAATGAGTTATTAAGGAATCTGTGCAGGTGTTTAAATTATTTAGTAAGTGAGGAATAGCTACTTTTTATCGCCGCATTCTTCAATGTCGTGATTTTATCCGTCGGTTTGATGATAACTAAGATTATAGGTAGATACCTACCCTAAATTGTAGATTTGGTGATAAAATAATTAGGGCACTCTGTTTTAAAAAAAAAATACCTACAGATTCTATTCTGCAAAATGTTGCAAGCTCTGGAAATACATTTTTTCTTTAAAATCAACACTTTCCATCCTGCAAACTTGTAGGATGTAAACTTGTAGGCAAGAAAGGCGTGTCCAAGGGGATGGCAAAGTAGAGAGAGGCGATAAGTAACACGGATCAACTCTGGATGGATAAAATGGCAGGAACAACTTGCGACTCACGGATGCCCCTAAAGTTAAAGGGGATCCAGTCCGTGATAAGGCCTTTCGTACTGTATGGATTGGAATGCCAGGCCGTGAAGATCAAGAGATGAGAATGTTGAGATGGATGTGTGGAGTGACGAAAATGGATTAAGAAAGAAATGAGTACATAAGGGGAACTTTGAATGTAGCGCCAATGACAGAAAAGTTAAAAAGAAATCATTTGGTGTGGGCAAGTGATGGGCACTGAGCATGCAATGTCCATGTAGCACCCATTCTCATGAAGATTGGAGACATTACACTCGAAGTTGTGGATTAGTATGTTTACCTAGGACAAACTAAACTGTCCAGTTAGGTAGGTCCAACTTCGAGCAAGAGGTCAATCGTCGAATCCGACTCGGCTGGGCAGCGCTCGGGAAGCTTCGCAATATCTTCTCGTCTCACATACCGCAGCGTCTCAAGACGAAAGTCTTTGACTAGTGCGTGTTGCCAGTGATGACCTACGGCACTGAAACGTGGTCGCTCATAATGTGCCTTATTAGAAGGTTAAAAGTCACACAAAGGGCAATGGAGAGGGCTATGCTTGGAGTTTCCCTATGTGATCGAATCAAAAATGAAGAGATCCGCAGGAGAACCAAGGTAACCGACATGGCCCGAAGAATTGCCAAACTTAAGTGGGAATGGGCAGGGCACATTGCTCGCAGATCAGATGGCTGACGGGGCCGAAAGGTTCTGGAGTGGCGGCCGCGTACCAGAAGACGTAACGTTGGAAGGCCTCCCACAAGGTGGACTGAAGACCTTGTAAAGGCCACAGGAATCCGCTGGATGCGGGAAGCACAGAACCGGTCGAAGTGGCGGTGCTTGGGGGAGGCGTATGTCCAGCAGTGGACGTCTTTCGGCTGAAATGATCATGATAAAGTGATGAGGATCCCGAAAACACATGTGACTAAAAGAGTAATGAATATAAATGTTGATATAGATGGAGGGAGAGAAAGGCCAAATGGATGGATTGTGTGAGGAATGATATGAAAGAGAAGGGAGTGAATGATAGCGTGGCGGTTGACAGGGGAGAACGGAAGAAGAAAACGTGTTGCGCCGACCCCAAGTAACATGGGATAAGGGCAGGAAGATGATGAAGTAGAAGTGGCAAGAAAGTTTGCTTGAGTAGTTGAAAATTTGCTTGCATGCAAGTAATGACCTAAACGATTGTCAAACTTGGGTTTGACGTCACACATTCCTGCAAATTACTTGCAAAATGGAAAGACCTTTTTTCATACGTGTCTTAACTTTTTTTTAAGCATTTCTATCAAAGCTAGCACCTATATAAAATAATATACCATACATACATATAACCCATATATTGGTACAATGTAAGTACATCTTTTGATCTAATTTTATTTACCCATTTACCAAAAACACTTATTATATTTTAAAAGACGTCACAATTCCAAAAAAAAAAAAACACCTTTTGTTTTATTTTTAACTTACAGATCTGATAGGGTCATTTATATGACTGCCATTCTTTCTCAGTCCTTTGAAAACCTAAAATAATACATACATAGAAAATATCTATAAAAATAATACTCTCTTGGTAACGTGAATAAGTCCTGTTTCAGAACAATCTAAATTCAAATGTATCAACACAAACCATAAAATATGTCCTATTATTAAGTTTTAAAAGATTAATATTATTCTTAGCATTAAAGTCTTAAAAACGTAATTCGTAGAAATCTATAGACGCTACTTAGTGTTATCTAAATGTTAATGAACTAAATTATTGTATGAATGAAAAGCTTGAAGGTATTAAATGATGAAACGTTTATTTTGAAATAATACATACCTACCAAAGACCATTTACCTACATGACGATTTGTATGAGACATTCTTTTGTGTATTCAGTGAGGAAACAATTTAATAATTGCTAGTAATTGTTAGTGAGTTTAGTGTTGTTATTGCTTTGTAATAAAATGATATATATCAGCGTGAGTGAATAAAAGAAACAAAAGTATGTATTCTTATTACTTTGTAAGTGAAATAGCTGTGCATTTGTGCAAAGTGAAATTAAAGAATGCAAGGTGAAGTAAAATGTACCAACTAGTGGAACAAAATGGATAAAAGTGAAGTAAATTAGATGAAATTTGTGCAAAATCAAATCAGTTGACTGAAATAGTCGTGTAAAAAGAATGAAAAATGAAGTAAATTTAATGAAATTTGTGCGAAATGAAGTAAAATGAAAGAAGGTTCAATTGATCAAACTAGTTGTTCGAAGTGAAGTAGATAGAATCAACTAGTTGTGCACAAATGAAAAGTGAAGTAAAAAGGATGATTTAGTAATGTATGAGTGTTAACCCGTTGCCAGGGCTTTTCCGTTCGGTCGTCCTCGTATTCACCGGTCGGCACTCCTCGGTAGTCATGAATATGAGTCTGGAATGGAATAGTAGACAGTTAGTAGAGAATAGTAATACAAGAGAGAGAGAGAGAGAGAGTAGTAGTTGAGTACAAGATGTGTGTGTTGGAGTACAGTAATTACAACCATTTATTTTACTTTTAACAGCTCTAGTAGGTATAGTCTGTTTTTTTTAACAAACGAGTACTGAGTTATGTCTCGCACATTTCCGATATTGACAGAGTGGGGGGCCAAAGCCTTTGTTTTGTTTTGAAATTGTTAAGGCCCGTTCATATTGAATACTTCTAAAATTTACTGTACAGGAGACATGTCTGCCATGACTCACGCACAAACAATATCGTCTGGTTCACTCACTAAAACACGTGCGACGCGCAGGTAGTCGATGACTCAACTGAATGTACAGTCAACAAAAGAGATATATCTAGGCAGGGCACACCCACACATTTGTATGTGAATTGCTTCATGTTCAATTTTATACTACTTATATTACTTTGTTTTTGCAATAAGTACTCTACATTGTAACACATCAACACAAAATTGTATATTTTCACGAAATTGAACATGAAGCAATTCACACTCAAATATGATATTACACCCTGCCCAGATATCTCTTTTGTTGCTTGTTTTGTTTTGTTACAATTACATGTAACTACAGCGTTTGGTTTGTGTGGAACGGACTTTATACTTTTTAAACTTTCGCGATTTGCATACATTATAAACAAAACCAAACGCTGGAAAAAACCAAACCACGTCACGGGAGGACGATCGATCGATCGTCCTCCCGTGACCACGATCGCTGCAAGGCTGTCGAAACGTCGGGAAACAAGTAGGTACCTGTTTACCTCGTAAAAAGGAATATCACGAGAAAACCCGTTTCTTGGTTTTGTTTATAACGGACTTTATGTTAATTACGTGGACTAATAGCAACGCAGTCAAAATTTTCGGTACTCGTTTGTTAAAAAAAAAACAGACTATAACCAATTATGGCTAGTTTACACAGTGCGAGCTAGCGTGCGAGTGGGCCTACCGAGTAGCTGCAGTGCATCAACTCGCACTATGTAAACAGCCAAGGCAAGCCGAGCTACTGATATGTGAGTACACACTACACAGTGATGCGAGCAGCTGTCTAGTCAGCAGCTTGCACTGTGTAAACCAGCCATAAGTGATGTGCTAATGGGTTACTGATCCGATTTCTTATAACAATCGACTTTATATGAAGAAGTTTTTATCGAATTAACACATTGATATTTTATTTTAAAGAAAAATGTAAAGAAAAACTTTGTCCATAAAGAATACTTTATGGACAAAGTTTTTCTTTACGTACATGGCCTGTCAATAAATAAGGAATAATTCATAGGCATGTTTATGTCAAAATCAAAAGTAAAATCAATGTTTGGAAATATTATTGATGGGTACCCAGTACGAAAATTCATTTCGGGCAACGTTGCGGTTTAAAAAAGATGTAGTACTTAGTGACAAAAATTGAAGCTTGGTCATGTTGATTGAGTGGAAACGCCGGGAGACGCCCTAGGAGGACATAATATAGTGACCTTATTAGTGATATTCTTTAGAAATGTCAGGTGCGTATTACTCGCACCCGGCGTGTGTGTATCACCATGTATGAACGTAAACGAGGCAAAACGAGTATGTAAGGATATTAGTAGGTGGTGTTCTGTAGTTTCTGCCTACCTCCATGGAAAGAAGGCGTGAGTTTCAAGTGATTTCGGTTAAAAAGGGAAAGAATTTTGTAGCGCTATGTAATAGTAAGTCTATAATACTTAGTATGGCTTTATGTATGGTAATATTATGTAACACACTAAACTAAATTTTATATGTGTTACGCAATAACCCCGCAGCTGTGGAATCCATATTTATTCCGGAGTTTCATCGAGGCGATTCAGCTGCTAGACAACACGAACATAGTGCGCAGGCTAAAGAGAACTAAACCATTTGAGTTAGTGTAAAGTGTGAATGAATAATAGTAATGCTGTGCTATACATATGACACATGAACAAAGTGTTTTATTAATATTATCAGACTCTAAAAAAGTGCTACGAAATTGTGAAAAAGTGCAAATTGACACTATTGTTAGTTATAACAAAATGTATCACGTAAAATAATAAGTTAGAGTTAAATTGCTTATTAGTCTATTAGGCTAGATTGTAATCAGTTATTAAGAACTCTAGTTCTTTTTAATAAAGAAAAAAAAAAAAATATGTGTGTTACGCAATAACCCCGAAGCTGTGGAATCCATATTTATTCCGGAGTTTCAGGCTCAAAAATGTGCAAGAATCGGACCCGAATCCGCAGCGTCGTAGTCTTGGTTTTAACAGAGGTATTGGCAAATATCAGTAAGATTAGTTGCCATTACCTAGACCTATGTTTCTTTGTAATACAGGTAATCACCTGACAACGACACACACCTCAACGTTATCGCGAACGTTGGCCCACACTTCGAGGTTATTCTGTGATTCAACAACTGATGATAATCCTCTGATTATTGTTCAAAGACAATCGATATTGTTCCGTTTTGTTTTTAAAATAACAAATGTGTTATGAAAGCAGCGGATATGTCGCTTAATATGATCAGCCGTTGTGAGTCTGAGTTTCAATTCATATGGGCATGAAACAAGATATTTTTAGGTGGTACGTGAAACTAATAGCTAGTTTACACAGTGCGAGCTCGCATGCGAGTCGGTCTACCGAGTAGCTGCAGTGCAACAACTCGCACTGTGTGGACGTATCATACGAGTTACTTGCACTTGCGTGTTGGACAGTCTTTTTTTTTTTTTTTTTTTTTTTTTTTGTGGATGGGAAATCATCAAATGACTTCTCCCGCTCTGGGCAGAGGCGGGAGGGCGTGTCAGACTTTTACTGACTAAAACCCACCCATGTTCCTTCAGCTGCCCGTGCCAGGGTCATGCTATCTCTTTCGAACAACACGCGACCCCGGTGGTACGTGTTGTACAGTACGTGTTGGACAGTAGACTGGCGTGTTGGACAGTCTACTGTCCAACACGTACTATTGCAAGTCAGGACTGAATTCGATTTCCCCCATTTATACCTCTTTGAACTCGTCTTCCCATAGAGGTCGTTTGGACTCTTATCTCTTGTGTAACGCTCTGGATTTTAGAGTAATAATCATACATGTGTATTGTCTTTTGTGTCGTTGGGATGTTTTCTATAATATGTGTAGGCCGTGTATTCTTTCAATTTGTAATTTTTCTTTCTATTTAAATATTTGCATAGAATAATGTCAATGTTCACAAATTTAAATTCATAGTAATTACTGAGCCTGATTGCACTTAGTTGTAATTATCAATGTTTAAGAGGAACTTTGGCTCCTGAGATACAAGTATCTTTTTACTTAGTTCAGGAGCCAGCTGTTCAACCTGATTTTGACTACCACTTTTACTACCATGTTTAGTGTATATGTTAAGGGCACACTCTTTGAATATTCCTGTTTTTAGAATCAATTTTAAATAGTCAAATTAGGGTATTTAGATCCTGAAAAAAAAATATGTCATAGATACATCCTTGCTTTAGGTAAATCTACGGTTCAAAACACGATAAATTGTAATTTGCTCGATGAAAAAAAAATCCGAAATGGGGTCGATTTC
This sequence comes from Cosmia pyralina, assembly GCA_946251885.1. Taxonomy (NCBI): domain Eukaryota; kingdom Metazoa; phylum Arthropoda; class Insecta; order Lepidoptera; family Noctuidae; genus Cosmia; species Cosmia pyralina. The sequence goes on from OX276365.1 coordinate 1,606,832, forward strand.
AAAACTATTTTTTGTTTCATTTCCTAGTTATAGCACAAAATTATATGAAAATTGCATGTACCATGAGGTAATAGTATTTCGGAGGGAATTCTACGGTTGGATTTTTAAGTGTAATACATTTTTTCTAAATAAACACAAAAATAGTAAATCGGGCTAAATCGGGTCGCGCTCAGAGTCCTGCGGGACTTCATCAAGGTTGGACCTATGTCAAAATTTTGAAAAATTCGCTCTCCCTGCAGTTGTTCAAAAAAAATCGAATAAACGAAGAACACATTAGATATGAAATTGCGATAGCTCAGAAAAAATATCTCGTAATTATATTATAGTTTTAATTCATAATATCGTTTTCGAAAATGTGATTATTTCTATGTGGTATGATGACGTTTAATTGTCATATTACGATAGTGTTAAGACACATTGCAAATTATTATCGGTAAATTTATAGTCAAGCGCGAGTAGTTTATATTTTATATCGTGGTCCTTTATGAAGAAGTTTTAAAACACATTTTTCTAAGATTTTTTCATCAGATTCATCCATATTACTATTTTCACTCTTCATCGAACTGTCTTCGCTACCATACCCTACCATATCCTACAATAATCACAAATAATATAAATACAATGTGTCCGGTTGTCGGTAAAACTAAATAACAATAAATAAAAAACAATAATAACAATAAATAACATAAATAAAACTTATCTGGCGATTTAAAAATTTGCCCTTATAATAGTAGATTCGATAAATTATAGGTGTAGCAGTAGGTACGTCCCTTGATAATAAAGTACGGCAATTCTTCCTTCATATGTAGTTGTCGATATTTACTGATCTTCATGAGCAGTGGTCAACATCAAAAACAAAAGAATATGGTTACAGCATAAGCAAAATAGTACGACCATTTTTAGCCCATACCTACTTAATAAAAATATTATTGTTTTTTTTATTCAGTCACTAAAAGGGTTAAATAGGGGATGAAAGTTTGGAAATTCACCATTTATGTCGATGGAATACCATCGGGCACACGGCTTGTCTACTTGATAAAATTCTTATATTCACTGACAGACAATGCACAGCCTAAACCGCTGGATCTAGAAGCATGAAATTTTGCAAAAGAGTTCTTTTTGTAACGAAAGTAATTAAATTTCTATTAAAATTGCAATTTAAACAACCGTTGCAATTTTAAAATTTCACTTTAGTACCGTAAAATCATGTTTTTCTCTAACTAGCTTCTGCCCGCGACTTCGTTCACAATATACTAAAACAACAGACACATTATAAAAAACTTTCCTGTACAGTACGTTAGTAGTTGTGGTATCAGCAGCCTAAATATACAGAGAGTCGTCCGTTTAAGGAGCAGCTTGTCCTGAGGTCGAAACCCGCAGCCTTAACAGCATATAATACCTAATGGCACAACACTGATACACTGAGTGATTCTTACAGATTGTTCCTGATGAACCCGGCTATCGCTAAAAAATATAACAGTGGATTGTACACACGGGATTTCTCATTAATACTGTCAGCTAACCATTGATATTTATTTATATTATAAACATAGATGATATAAGAGGAATAAACTTCATGTATTCTGTGTACGTTCTACGAACTATCAAATAACAGTATATCAAAATGAAAAAAAAGAATCGAAAAAAAATATCAACAGTTGAGAATTGAACTTTTGTGGTTTGCTTTGATGAAAGTTGACTAAAATAGACGTTCTTATGTTATTATTATGTCATGATTGACATCCTTCCGCTAAGCCTTAACTCAAAGATTTAGCGCGATGATAATCATTTCAAGGTTAAATCTATAACTATCTGCTATATGCATTCCTTACTCAGCCCAATGAAGTAAAGGAATAATTGCACACTGACACCGATATCGGCACGATATCTACCAGCGAAGACAGTGCGGGGTGAGAGTAGCGGGCATTCTTTCACTTGAGCAAACTTTATCACACTGCCGACTTCGAGACGTCGATACTTATTAGTGTGATTGTTTGTCGCGTCGCGATGGTCATCGATATTCACCAATATCATGGGGCCGGTAATAATTGTACCTATCGCTATCGAATCGTGTTGGTATCGTTATCTGATAATGTGAAAACAAAACGACATTTTATGTAATAATCTTAGTTTACTCCACCGTAGACACCATAAAAAGTAAACATAAGGAAAAAAATCGACCTAAGAAAAACTAATTAAGTTGATCAACTGCAAATATTTTACACTGTGGCATGGATTTTCTGTGAAATCGTCGGCGGCGCGTCGTAAATAAACACGTCGCGCTGCATTTGGGGGAGGCGGAGGTAGCCTTTCAAAGGCCTACAGGCCCGAATAACCTGGCCTTAATGTGTATCTCCTTGTACAATAAACTTATTATTTTCTTACATGCACCTACAATAAATTCTCTGTTAGAGACAAACACGCTGGCGGAGTCACTTGGGCTTTTGTAGTTGGAGTAAGCCGATTGATCTACTGCTAATAGCCTGTTGGTTTGGGCCATAATGTTGTCCCAAACGCTCTGGGGATTAAAGTGAGCGTGTCTACTTTAAAAGCCCGAGTGGTTGGGCCAAGTACCTGGCCGAAATCAACAGGCTTTTGTAATCACGCGCCATTATCTCAACCTTGTCTGGCTAAAGACCTATTATGTACTTACCTAAATTATTTCAAAGAAAGTAGGTAGGTACTTAATGAACTTGTTTTTTTCATGAGTCTTTCTCTAATAAAAAGGATTAACATAATCCCAAAATAAGATATCTTTTTCCAGCTTAACGAAAAAATAAATACTTAAAAGAAAAAGAAGAATGGGCAGTTTGGTACTCGCTCCAATAGCAATCATTGTGGTGTCATTGGATAGGTCTTTTAATCAGGAAAAATATTTACTATGGCGACATGTCCCAAATCCTTGTCTGAAAACCACGGCAAGCCCCCAAAAGTTCCAGTTTTAGTTAACATCATAATTGCAAGTACGATAATATTACATACCTATCATGGTTGAAATACGAAAAAAACAATGTAAAACAACATTATTTAAAACGAGAAATGATGACGATGTTACTCATAGACTCATAAAAAAAGGAGGACTCCGCGCCACGCATATCGAAAGTGAAGCACAGTAAGTATGCCAGGACCGTTTGTACAAACACGCCTCGCGCACACATTTACATCATGCCAACCGGACGCCATTACGTGACACAAGCGACGGCGTCTTTGCAGGTACTCATATCACGCACACATAGATCGGTACGGTGCTTCACTTTCGATATGCGTGGCGCGGAGTCCTTCTTTTTTTATACGTCTATTGTGTTACTATTCATGCATTATATCGTGATATGATATGATAATGGTGAAGACTTTTGAAAATATGTTTTTTTACATAAAAAAGTAGTATTATCTTTAACATTTCTGTTTTTTGTTACAACGGTGACTATAGACCTCGGGGATAGGGAACCAGCCGCGGGGTGGGGTAGGTGGTGCGCTGTGCCAGTGGACAGCCTTTTGTGCCGCGACATTCACTAGTCGTTGTATCGTTCTGTGCGTGAAACGACGTTCCGCAGCTGTTTATTCTACCTAGTACTTATACCGTTTTCTTCACTGACCCCGGCGCCCCTTTTGGACATTGTTACCCGCTACAAATGTTTATCTTGGCTAGGGTTGTGGACTATTGTAGTGCTTATCGATCTAGAACATCGTTATGGAAGAAAATCGCAACTGTGTGATGTGTCGGCGAGGCCTACATCATGCTAGATACCAACAGCATGTTTTAACTGATGATCTTACAAGAATGCACCCCGAGTTTGTGGCTTATATACGAGAACATGCCGTTTTGGAGGTTAGTACATACTTCATTAAACTATTTCGAACTTCACCAGCTTCAGTTTTTCTTTTTAGAAGCGGTTTGTTTATATTATTATTGTCTGTTATATTTTTATACCTGAGCCATTACAAACGTGCGAATTGAGCCCTAAATCATTTTAATCGGACCTCTTGCTCGCACTTACAGGTCTTATTGAACTACTCTAGTGTTGTGTGTAAAAGTGCGTTTCCGACCGAGCTGCAAACTACCAGCTGCACGTGTTTATTTTCTATGTAGCGCGGCTGTATGGTCCGTAGCTAAGGGTGTTCGCTTCATACAAAAAAAAAAAACACGTGCAGTACTAGCTACCTGCTTCCGAGCGGCATCCCTTTATATCAGTAATGACTTTTGCAGCTTTCTCACAATCCTTTTATGACTCAGTTCGCACGTTTATAGTTCTTCTTATTAAAACACTTCTCTGACCACCTATTGTGTGTTTGCTATTGTTATCTATTCACTAAGCCGTCACATCGGCTATACATAAGATATATTTTTACTTGCATTACTTAAAATATGAAAACAATACAAGTATGCCATGACTTTAGACCTAAATACCTACATACCGCATTGTTTTAAATGTTTTCATAAAAATACAACATAACATCAGCAAGATCGTATTCTACCATTTTCAGGTAGAGTTCGACAACACACGACGTGTGTGTCACCGATGTTGGCAGAGAATTGACAACGTTGTAGGAAGACCACCTGTCATACCAGAAGTAGAACAGAATGTACGAGAGCTTCAGGTTCCAGACTACACTCGAGCTCCAAACACTCCAGGGCATTGTATCTTTAACACTTGCCAAAACGCAACCCGCCATCGAATACCAGAGACGATCAAGATTCACATTTTCTGTGAATATAAGTTATATATTCCTGACGGTGCTAGAGTATGTGGACAACACCTTGAGAGCAATGCTTGGGAAGAGCTGCCTCAATTCTGCAATGTCACACATAACTTCAATGCGCAACAGTTTAGGGACGTTTGTGACATGTTGAGAATGGCTTTAAATCGTAGACCTAGGCTAGATTTCAACACAAGAGGTGCTTTAAGCAACGAGGATATGTACTTTTGGACAGGACGCAAATGCGAACAGTTTGATTCCATATTAGAACAAACACCCTCACTAAGTGGGAGGTGCAAGGAGCCTCGAACTGCGTTAGGCATATATCTGACGAAACTACGTACCGGAGACTCAGATGAAAGACTAGCGACGTTATTTAATATGTCAGGAAGAAAGCTGGAACGTTTACTAACTATTGTGCGCGAATGCCTCATGAATGAATATGTAATATTACACTTGGGAGTGGACCATATGAATAGAAACGACGTTTTAGAAAAGAACCTCACTATACCAAGAGGGTTATTTGGCAATGAAGAAAACAATAAAGCTATCGTTATATGCGATGGGACTTATATATATATATCAATAAAAGCTCGAACTTTTTGTTCCAGCGTCTATCTTATAGCCTGCATAAGTTCCAGAACTTGCTGAAGCCGTTTTTAATTGTGTGTTCCAATGGCTATATAATCGATGTTTTGGGACCATACGCTGCCACTAAGACTGATGCGAACATCATGAGTGATATAATGAATGATGGAGAAAACCCATTGCATTGCTTTCTTCAACCGAACGATGTCTTCATATTAGATCGCGGCTTCCGGGACAGTTTAGATGCTATCGAAGCATGGGGATATGAATCCTACGTTCCACCATCTAAAGACAGATGGGAGACACAGCTAACTACTGAGCAAGGTAATGAAGCTCGATCAGTTACACTATGCCGGTGGGTAGTGGAAGTGGTGAACGGGAGGTTCAAACGAGATTTCAGGCTTTTGCGGCAAAAATATTTTAATAAAACACTACCAAAAATGTTCATTGATTTTAAAATCGCCGCAGCTATGTTTAATAACTTCCACATACCCATCGATGACAACATTCACGCAGAGGCCTTCCTAAACATAATCAGGGAGAAAATTGATTCCCCGAATCTACTTTATGATTATGTTGAAAGAAAACATTTGAATCACCGAAGAGCGGATTTTCAAAGAATAGAAAGTCACGAAATACAGAACTTCCCACTACTGACGGAAGAACAGATTATTTTACTTTCATTGGGCACCTATTAACTGAAGCTAGCCCGATCCTACTGCAGCGAGCATTAATCAAATGGACTATACATTCTACAAGTATATAGAGAAAGCGCACTCCAAGATTTAAATGAATATGGTATAAACGAAGATGCTTGGCTTTTACGCGGACGCATACAGTCGCGTCACGTACGGTCAAGAACTTATTATTGTTATGTATTAGTAAAAAACAATGTTAATGAAAACGAAACCAATATCCATAACATTTTATGCAATTATTACTGCACGTGTTTGACCGGACGACGAACAATCGGCACTTGTGCTCATATAGTTTCAATCGTGTGGTATCTAGAATATGCCAGACATGTAGGCTTCACTGCTCCTGCAGCGTTCCTCAACGATGTCATTATTGTTGATAATAATGTTTAAAAAAATAAATAACGTTTCTTACTTTTTCTATTTTTTTTTTATTCCTGAGTGTTTATTCATTTTAGTATCTATTAATCAACAAACACAGGATTCTATAGAAGGAAATTATATAATATCACCATTATCTTAACAAAATGAAACAAAAACAAAAAAAAAAAAAAAAAATACTTAACACAAAATAACTCCGTTCCGACAGCAAATGGAGACAAGCGACTCGGTTATCATTAATCCTTGTAAAAAGACCTTTCCAATGATATATATATTATGGCTATTGGACCGAGTACCAGGCTTCATATATTTTTGCCCATGATCCTTTGTTTCAAAATGCCTTGTAACCGTGTGATGGGCGAAATGTTACACTGGATTTTAGCAAAACATGGCCTGTCCAATGATTTATATACAATTGATAAAAGCTAATCGTTAGGCACAAGTAACTAAATAAATTCTTTGTTTTTTTTTCTATCTAATCCCAGATTAGGAAGTGACAATTTAATAGGCACTAATTATTTATTTAGACTTTATTGCTTGATTAAATCCATACGTCATACAAATCTATTTTTCCTTAGAACGAGTGACGAATGTCAGCTATCATTTCCTATTGTTTGCGGATTTCTATCACGGAAGTGTTCAGGATCTTTTATGATTAACGAAATTGCTATTTTCGATGACTTTTTATGAAATGAGTTAGTAGTAAGGGCCATTATACAAGGTGTAACTTAAATAACGCACGATCTCTTAAGGGGTCATTGAACTCATCATTATGAATAACTTTTACTATGGAACCTGAAATCGCAAAACAAAAACACAGTCAAAATGTGGGGGAATAGCTGATTTTTTATAACTTAAGAGGGTACATTTGTTACGATTTTTAAGGTTTAGTTTTAGTTTTGTATTTAATTTTACCCTACATTTATTTAAATAAAAACCCTTATAACTAAAAAAAATAAATAAAGCCAGAGGATACATCGATAAATTTTGTGTTTTTAAAGTTCCTACAAAACCAAATGTACCTATATCGTTAAATCATAAATGTGTTATTTGACTAGGTATATTGTCTACTGCTGTACTAAAACCGAAATATGATTAATTGAAAAAAAATCCAAAGTAGCACGTCTATTTACTGTTTTATACGATTACTAGCTGCGCCATGCGGTTTCACCCGCGTAGACCGAGATAAAAAGTAGCCTATGTGTTAATCCAGGGGATAAGCTATACTATACATACCAAATTTCATCCAAATCGGTCCAGCCGTTTGAGCGTGAAGAAGTAACAAACATACAAACACACACACTCACAAACTTTCGCCTTTATAATATTAGTGTGAAGTGTGATACGTACTTATTCCTTATACGAATACAGTTCCTTATTGTGCAGTAAAATTTGCTTTTAATCGAAGGTATTTAAATATATTAAGAACTTACTAAGCTAAATATTTATTTAAATACTTATAGCATTTTGTCATAAATCTACATTTAAACGAAGCGCGTTTAGTTCCGGTGCACGTGAGTCTTCCATCTCGCGCGTCAAACTAGACAGCCATAACACCATTTCACACACCCAGCTAAACCACTTACCATTATTTTCACCGTAAAAAAGCAATTACCTAAACTATCGGCGCCCAGCACCGCACTCAGTCTCGCTCTCACTCAGTCCACGAGCAGTATCGTGCGAGTGAGATAAAAACCTGAGGTAGTATGGGCTCTTAAGTTGGATTCTCCATGTTCGGCTCCACAACGAGAGTTGAAAATCCAGTGCGCGATAAAATCCCGCCGCAACATTTTTAACGTAAACGTTTGTACCTACGTAGTATTATTATTATCATACAATACATATAATACAGTATTCCCGAAGGGTTAGGTAGCTAATAAAGCAGTTACCTACTATCTCAGTGAGTAGGCCTGCGATTGAGATATCTAGATAACAACTTTTATCAATGAGATACGACATCATGAATCATGTTGTTGATTTGTATGTATTTTAAAATATTATTTTTAGTTTGTAACCATGTGTTGTAACCTCTTAAGAGGGCTGTCGTATTTTGTCACCTGTCTCGCTCAAACGGAACTAAATTAATAAGAATGTTAAATGAACAGATGCTTCTTTCAAACATGTAATCAATTAGCGAACTAGTAAATAATATTAATTTAATAAGTAATTATTATGGTATATATGGTAGGTATTAAATGGTTTTTTTTTCTCTCCAGTCTATGGCTTTCTTCCATTATCAGATTATTAGAGAGAGAGAGAGAAATGGCACTGAATACTCTCTCTCTATCCTCAAAAAAAAAAAAAACATTGTCAGTGCTTCAGCCTTGTGATTGTTATGTCTTTTTATTGCATAACAGCTTCCTGGCTAGTTTGTTTGTGTCAAAATAAATTAACTAAAAATATTGTTTTTGTAACCATGTGTCATATCTACTCATAGTATTAGTTTGCTTGCAGCAATAGTTTCATAAAAATTAAGTAGGTAATCAAATAGAAATCCACAGTGACAGCGGGCAGCTATGTGCTCCTGAGGATTTCTTAGTTGAAATAACGCTTTCTTTGACCCGGACCCAAACACACAACCCTATACTCAACCGTTGCCAATTTTTCGTTAGTCCATCTCTCTCCAATATTTTTTTTTTTACTTATACACATACAGAAACGTACGCCTTCTTCCCATGGGGGTAGGCAGAAACTACAGTTACAATCCGCTACAATCCTTACAACTCTTGCTTCATTTACCGTCATACATCTAGTCATACACGCACACCGGTTGCGAGCATTACGCACCTGACCTTTCTGAAGAACTTCACCATTTCACCAATAAGGTCATTATAATATGCCCTTCTAGGGCCTCTTGTTTTTTTTTAATCCTTAAAATGTATTTGACTTTGCGTGAACTTGACTAGTCTTGAAATATTCACACTATTTTATCAATGCAATAAAATGATAATGATATGGTATAACTGATATCCACTTTATAACTGCAATTATATAACGTTTATTGACTGATTAAGGCACCTGAAAACATGTAAATTTATTGGCAAATAATACCTGAGCTTAAACTCATTAAACGGTATCTTCTCTAATGAGGAAGACTAATGTAACGGTGAATTTTATTTGAGACGTCATTAGATGGATTTTGTACTCTTTTATTTCTTACTAATGAACTGTCCCTACTTCGCAAAGTTTTTATGACTTGACAAAACATTGATTTCTATATTATATTCTAGTTAAATATGAATATTTACACAAAAAAACTTAATATTTCCGGAATAAATCCTCTTAATTATGGTGAAAACTGCATCAAAATCTATTGTGTGGTTTAGAAGAACTAAGCAGTCATACCGACAGATGCAACTTTATTTCGTACTATTTATATTTCAATTCAATTAATCTTTATTGCAATCCATAATGTACACATACACACATTAATTAACAGTGCAGTTTTTAAACTTGTAAATTGTACATATAAGTTATTTTTTTTAATAGTTTGAACTGAATTAACTTTGCCTGAATAAATTATGAGTTATGTATTATTATCTGGTTTTGTCTCATTGACTTAATTTTAAATATAATTGACCATAATAACCATAATTATTCAAGGTTTAATTACATTTTATTTGCATAGAAATCAGAAAAGTTTCTCTTAGAAATAAAATCAAAAACATACCGCAGATATTCCTCTGTTTCGGTTCAAAGTATTTATCTTGTCGGGATCACTCATTGCGTTTGTTTTGCACTTAACATTCACAAATCTAAATGTAATAATAATCACTATTTATTTTTAAGATTATATTAAATTGGAAAACACTTCTCCTGTTGAATTATAAAATGACACTGACAGAAAAATAGTCATAATAATATCACACTATCACACCGGCTTCGCAATGTCACTGTCACTAGGGATGCGTTCCGATTTGCGTTGTAATCGATTTGAGCATGCTTAACTCGTTCCGATTTATTGAACACAAACGGGATATTTATCATAATTATTTACCATGTTTACTGTTGTTATATTCGAGTTCCCGATATTTCGGCACTGTTGCAAGCACCATGATCACGGATAAACAACAATAAATATGGTAAATATCCCGTTTGTGTTAATAATCGACCGTCGGCTCACTATGGGGCCACACGTCCGCAGTGTCGCCGCACAGGGCAGGGTCGCCCGCAACCTACTCAAACCAGTGCTCTCGTCCCGCCTCCCGCATCGGGTCAAGTTGGGTGTGTACAAGTTGTACGTGCGCCCAATCTTGACCTATGCCGCCCCAGCATGGTTCGCCCTCACGAGTGAGGTGAACCGGAAGTTGCTCCGCACGCAACAAGATTTTGCGTTGCGGACGATCGTCGACGCGCCCCGCTTCGTGAGGAACGACGTGCTCCACCGCGACCTCGGGATTGAGAGCCTGGATGAGTTCGTGGGCCGCCTGGCGAAGGGAATATTCGCGCGTGCCGACGCGTCTGCTTGGCCTCATGTCAAGCAGATAGCGCCCTGGCATACGCGCCCCCCTGACGCTAGGCCCCTGCCCCGCGACTTGCTCGCGGACGGTGACCCCATCTCCGCGCCGGATTGACCTCCGGGTGGGCCGCTCCCGGCTACACGCGGTCCACTTGTGACACTAACGCTTCCACTACATAATAACATACGCTGTCACGTGATGCGTGCTAGGATAATTTAGGCGTGTCACGTGACAAACCCCAGACATTCACCTCTATACAGGCACTAGAACTCACATACGAGGGCGCTGCGCGGGCGGCGACTCGTGAAGACACCGGGTGACGCCACACAGTTCAATGTCACCCTCACACTCATGACACGGTCTCCCTACCCCGTGCCAGGTTCGGCTAGCTCTGAAAGTGGGGCGGGCGGGAGCCACTCACCCTATCCGTAGGAACGTCGAGTCCGTATCCCTGTCGCTGGTCGCCATCTGCTGGGCTTCCCCCATGTAGGTGGGGGTTCCACCTGGTAGGGGTTGACCGCCGGGGTACGGTGAAGAAAGCGGCAGTATGCATATGTCGTGACGAGCTTACGGACACAAATAGAGACACTATTTTCATGGGCGCGAAAATGCAGCGCGCCCAACCCTTCATTCGCCAGTAAGGCGACCACGATGAGAGGCCCGTGGTTACGGGTCGCCGCACAGCATCCGCGGGAGGGGGGCTACGCCCCGAAACCGCACGTCACGCCCCTTACGGGGCGTAGCGATATCACTCAGTTGTGTTAACTCGTCGCGCGCTAATTAGCAGACACAATAGAAATTCTATTGTTATCTGTACACATGGTGTGCAATCGACATTTTAGGAGTTAATAATAATGTTAGTGACCATGACAGTTTAAAAACTTATATCGTTCCGATTTAGCGTGAGCACGATAACGATGTCCCGTGGATCGTCATAGATGACGTCATGACATGCGCCATCTTGCGATAACGCTGACCATGCCCTAAATTAATGTCACCGTGAGCGCTGTCAAAACTGACAATTGTGCTAAGTATTTTGTTTTGACTTGACTCGCATCATAAGTTTAATTAACTAACGTGACATTTTCGTAGTTGTGCTATTCATGGACCTAATTATAAACTGGACTGAGCTCTCGTACCAAAAACACGAGCAGAGAGAGATATGTCATACAGAGGCTGTTTATCCCTTTCTAATAGGGTGACCAAACATTTTTATAACAATCAGGAAAATTCGTTTTGAAAGAGAATTTGGGTCCGGTGGACATTAAGTGATTTCAAATTATTGTTTGTAATACAAAAATATTGTAATTAAGTTACATATACAGGGTGATTGGAAGATGGGTGCAAAGCTTTAAGGCGAAGATAGTACACACAATTTAGAACCATTTAAGCCATGGCTGTCTCAGACGAAGTCTTACCAATTTTTTTTAACCTAAGTTTTTAGTTTTTTTTCGGAAATTACCAAAATTTTATGTAAACTGCATAATTATGGCCAAATTGAATGATAAATGAATTCACATTTTTCTTACAGACATTTAAAGTTCAAAAAAAAATTGAAATTTGTATCAATACGTTTTTTAAACCTTAATTTAAAAATAAACGGAGGGAGCTTTTTTTGTTCAAACCTTTTTGAAGACATGCTTGATAATCGCTCTTTTTTTTGAGGTATCTTTTATGCGGATATCTTACATATTATTGAAATTAGGACCTACAAACCAATTTGAGGGAGAAGTTTAAAATTTTAGGCGGACTAATTAAAACAACATTTGAATTAAAATTACTTATTTTTCATGTTCAAAATGACGCCCGTGATTCTTAATACAAGCACGGCCCCATCTTCTAACTTCTGTAGTCGTTATTTTCAACATCATCTCCTGCTTCATTGTTTCAAACGCTGAATTAATTCTGTCTATCAATTCTTCTCTAGTGTTTATTTCTTCATTATTATACACCAGTTCCTTGGCCCGGCCCCACACGAAAAAGTCCAACGGGGTCAGATCTGGGGAGCGAGCGGGCCAAGGGATGGGTCCATCCCTGCCGATCCAGCTGTCAGGAAAACAATTGTTAAGATGTTCCCTTACATTTAACGTCCAATGCACTGGACAGCCGTCTTGCTGAAAGATGACTGTTCGGTCTCTTTCGAAGATTGGGACACCTGATTCCTCTATCAGCAGTGGTAAATCGATTTGCGGAAATTGCAAATAATTTTCGCCATTCAAAGGATCCGGCAAAAAGTGGGGCCCAATCAATGTCTTGCCAATTACTCCAGCCCATACATTCACAGAGAATTTCATCTGAACGACACCTGCTTCTTAAAATGTGGATTGTTTTCTGCGTCAGCCCATTCATGGATGTTGTGAAAGTTTGTAATACCCTCCCTTGAAAATTTGCTTTCATCCGTCCACAAGATTGATTTCAGGAACCACGCATCTTCGATGTCTCTGTTGAGGAGGAAACGGCAGAACTGTATTCTTCTTTGAGGATCTTGCTCTACTAGACCTTGCACACTCCTGCCATGGAACGGATACTTATCATTTTGGTGCATTGTATGCCACACCTTCCATTGAGAAAGGTTTAAATTTTGAGCTACTGCTCTAGTACTCGTAGTAGGATACGCTTGAAATGCTGCCATAATGTCTTCTTCGACGGCAGTTTCATGTCTACCCGGGTTGACTCCAGGTTCCACGCAGTGAAACCCATCTTGGGCAAGTCGACGAAACGTGTTGTAAAATACTCGGACATTCGGTAACCTGTGATTCGGATAGCGCTCGATTCGGATAGCGCTCTTGATACATCCGTCGCGCCAAAGATCCATTGCCGTCTGCTCTGCCGTACATAAATACGATATCCGCATATTCTTGATTGGAAAAAGTAGCCATAGTCACTTAACAATTAAGAAAAACGGCGTAGGAGCGCACCAAATGTCAACTCAACACAATTAAGTCAAAAATCTGACTGGACACGGTGAAACAAAAATGTTCAAAACTAACGCAAACAACACGTACAGGAACGCAAAGGGCTACAACTGAACACGGTAAATTGTGAATCAACACGACAACGTCCACTCACAAGGGCAGTAGTCTGACTAATAAGTAAAAGATGTAACGGCTTCAACACAGACCGACTGACCCTGACTAAAGAAACACGACTTTGTTGCCTCAGTAACTAAGACCATTTTACTTTAAAAACCAACTCTTATCGCTTTTGCTATTCATTCGGCGTTCTACCTAGAAATGCCGTCGCATCGCGCGCGGTGGCCATTGTTTAGAGAATCCCCTCAATTGGTTCCTGCATGTGCAAAAAATTCTTAGAATTGAACCAAGTTATCACTTCGAACACATTAAGTATTCTTTTCAGCAAAAATTTTGTTTTTGCTAGACTGCTGAAAATTTAAAATTTCTCCCTCGAATTGGTTTGTAGGTCCTAATTTCAACAATTTGTAAGATATTCGCGTAAATGATACCTCAAAAGAAAGTGCGATTATCAAGTATGTCTTCAAAAAGGTTTGAACAGAAAAAGCACCCTCCGTTTATTTTTAAAATAAGGTTTAAAAAACGTATTGATACAAATTTTTTTTTTTTTTTTTTGAACTTTAAATGTCTGTAAGAAAAATGTCTAATGACACAGAAACCTAAAACATGGTTTACTTGATTGCTTACACATTACTTTAATTAAATAAATAAAAAATTAATTCATTTATCATTCAATTTGGCCATAATTATGCAGTTTACATAAAATTTTGGAAATTTCCAAAAAAAAAACTTAAACTTAGGTTAAAAAAATTGGTAAGACTTCGTCTGAGACAACCATGGCTTAAATGGTTCTAAATTGTCTGTACTATCTTCGCCTTAAAGCTTTGCACCCATCTTCCAATTACCCTGTATATTGACATCCATCACGTCTGTGAAGTTTACCCAAAAGAAAAACTGTATTTTAAACTGATATTTCAACAACACTGCGGTTGATGACTCCAAAAAAAATCATCAAATTAATTTATTTTTTGCTGTCACGCTAACTCCTTATCACATCTTGAAGATTCGTTAGCTAATGTAAAATACACCTCTACCTACCCTTTCGGGGAATACAGGCGTGATGTTATGTTGATACCGGATTTATTTTCAGACATTTTGGAAACGACTAGTATAGATATTTGCACGAAAACAAAACATTTACAAGACGTAGCCGTAGCACAATCGTAGCAGACTACGAGCTACGCCGTAGCTTGCTGCGTAGCAAGACGCTCTACGCCGGCACCCCCGTCGCGTCGGTACTACGCGGATTTGTAGCTTTTGCAAATATTTCATTCATTCCCGTAAGGCGATTTAAACTAAAATCACGTTTAAACGTGTAGTATTAATGATTTGGAAAAAATATGTTAAATTAGAGCATTTTCTTAATAACTTATTATGTGAATATTTTAGATTATGTTTATAAGTACAGGGTTACTTGTAATTCGACGTATTCCTTGCAGGACGTCTTATTAGGGTTAAAATACAACAAATTAAACCACTAAATGTTCAATGATAGATTCACTCCCTTCTCTTTCATTAACATTCCTCACACCTTACTTTCTTTAGCAATTGAAATTTGATTGTTCTTTAATAATTGAAATAAATACAAAGACATAACTTTAGCATAAAATTTTAAAACGCATTAAACTGCAACGCAATACCCTTGCATCAGGACCAGGACATCTATTTTAGTACTTTATTGATCGGATAGCCTACCTCAACGACGTTCTCAGTGTAGCTCATATTAGCAATAATTAATTTCAGAAAACTAACCTTATCCCCCTACACTCAAAGTTCAATTTCCGCTGCAGCTTTCACATTTCGTCGTGGACCATTCTAAAATCGACTTTATTTTTAGTGAGGTAAAGTTGACATTTGTGTAAGTGGGCCTCCTAAATGACCTAGGAATGAGTTACGCGCGGCAGTCTAGGTTTGCCCGTCAAACAAACTGGATGTACCCAATTATTATTAAACAAATATCTTGAAGTATTGGTCCTGTATTTTCATTGTCGGCTCGAGTTAGTGTTTTGGTTCTGTGGACACGAGATTTTGGGTAAGAATTAGTTTAAGAATTTTGCTGTGTGAATGTTGCCGGGTTCTGTAAGTTACGGATGGTTGTTTTTGTTTGAGGATAAGAATGTAAACAAAGCCCACATACACAAGTTTAAAGGTAGAAATATTCCATTTATAAATAAACAGTTAGGGTTTATTGTTAGTCTATTTTCTGTTTATTCGTTCTCTTTATGTTTTTTGTAGGTACAGTCAGCAAAAAATTCGATTAACACTTACAGTTTTTTAATCATAATTATTAAGCGAAATATTTAATTCAAATCAGAACAGAGGTACTTTAAAAATTAAAAAAAAAGCAGCTTATCGAATCATTTTGTACAAAATTAGATGATGTCAAAAAGTAGCAGTGTTAACCGACTTCTGTTGCTCACCGTACGTAGGTACAATAATCTAAAAAAAAAAACAGGCAGTCATGCAGCTGCCAACAGAAGTGAAAACATAAACGTAAAACTATTCATGGCATGTCGCATGTCGGTAACGCGAACCCATAAGATGTCCCCCTACCAAAAATCGCTGAACGCGCCTCAAGAAGTTCTCATTTCAATAAAGTTCACAGGATAATTATATAGAAACTGCGCATTTAATATTAATATTTAATGATCGGTACATTACAAGTAACACGTTATCAATAATATTCGACGGGTTGTTTTTTTTTTTTTTTTTTTTGTTTATCATGAATAATTAATATTCTAAGATCAAGCAACGCAATAGCTGATTGGCTTAGCGGCTTATGCCCGGTTTTTGAAGAATTCTTAAATGGAGTTTAAACTGCAATAGCTATTAATTCGACAAAATTATCTATTTAAAAGCGAATTCCTTCATTATGCTCGGTTTTTGAGGTCCTCAGATAAATTCTTGATAGTAATTCACTCGACTTTTAAGCTAGGTAAATTCTTTCTTAACAGTGTTCAGAAACACGATATCGAACCAATAATTATTATGAAATTTATAAACTCCATTTTTTTTTATTTATCTGAAATAAATTATTTGATTGATTGATTGATTGATTTAAAAACCTCAGAAACCGGGCATATCATTTGCCCAAGTTTTTACTCCTACATAAAATTAGCTTCTGCCCGCGACTTCGTCCGCGTGAAATTTCTACCCATCCCGTCAAATCGCATCGCCTGCCCGCGCTATTACTAGCTTCGCTTTTGCTTAGCGTTCTTTCTAACTTTTTTTATTTTTGCTCGGCTCCTAAGGGTCCTAAGTAATGTTAAATAGCCTATAGCCTTCCTCAAGAAATGGGCAATCAAATACAAAAATATGTTTTCAAATCCGACTGATAGTTTCAGAGATTAGCGCGCTCAAACAAACAAAAAAAACAAATTCTTCAGCTTTATTATTAAGTAGTTTATGTTTGTCATTTTATTCTCCTGTCATTATTCCAATTTATTTGGGATCAACGCAACATGTCTTTCTCTTCCATACTTCTCTATTAGTCGTCATCTCGGTAGTCACTCCCTTTCTAGACATATCATACAGTTCGTTCATCGTTTCTTTGATCTTCGCCTACTATTATAACGATCCACATTCATACTCAAAACTTTCCTCACGACATTTTTCTCATTCCTCCGCATAAAATATACAATTTGTATTCAATTAATAGCAAAAATGATATATACTTATGATAGCGAATAAAATGTGAGTATCGACAAATAGAAATTGATTAATATTCCCACCTAAATTATTATAGACTAGCAATGCCCCGCGGTTTTACCCGCATAAGTCTCTTTCCCGTGAGAATATCAGGGTAAAAGTATTCTATGTGTTGATCTAAGTTATAAACTATCTGCGTGCCAAATTTCATCCAAATCCGTTCAGTCGTTTTTCCGTGAAAGAGTAACAAACACCAATCCATTCTCATAAACTTTCGCGTTTATAATATTAGCAGGATTGATGGACTAATTACGTCACTCCCTTAATGGACCAGTCACATTTAATTCGGCAAAGTTCGGTTTTTCCGAAAATAAACGATAGATATCTTTACTGTGATAGAACCTTTGAATGTTGTCGTACTGTAACGTCCGCGACTTACGACTTGTAGGCCGTAGGTTCGAACCCAGACAGACGCTTTACTTTATGTAAATGATTTCATGACCACTACTCACAAAACGGTGAAGGAAAACATCGTGATGTCGCGGCCACATTAACAGGATATGCCATTGATTATCGCGATGAAGGGCGTTAGCCGTAGGTGTAGCCACCACTTACCGCGATAATTTGACCGGATCTTGACCGAATTTAACTACCGCGATGTTTATGGCGATGATGAGCATTAACGTTGACGTTAATGTGGCCGTGACATGAGAAAACCGGCATGTTCTAAAACCGAAAATTCGAAGACATGGTGACATTTACCAACCCGCACTGTGCTCGCGTGGTGGAGTACGGCCCACTCCCTCTCACCGTGAGGAGGCTTGTGTCCCAACAGGGGGAACATTATAAGCTGATTATGTTATGAGGTGAGGTCGGCAATGACAACAGGCTCGTTTCCTATCACGTGGGACTGAAGAAAGCTCGGTGCATTTTGCGCTGATCTCTTCGGGGAATACAGGAAACAGACGGACGGCACATCTCTCAGACACGCAGGACGCATGCGCGGCCCGTCGATATTGATTGAATGCATTACACGCCGTGCAGCTATGCAATATTGTGTAACGTTGGGAGCGGATGTCCTAGCTGTTTACCTACAATAGAATATTAAGTACCTAGGCGTTATTATGGCACATAGCTACCTTGTCTGTGAAAGTTCTTCTTAGAGTGTCGATGGCAATCTAAAGGAGATGTCCGCTTTTTGTATAGACGTTGGTTTTATATTCCGAGTAAAATCTGACAAGCATCAAACTACACCTAAATAAAAATGTCAAAAATATGAAACTTAGAACCACTGAAATAATATTTTAGACCCATTTATGAGAAAAATGATAAACTATTTTAATATTTTATTTATTGATGGCAACTCAAACGAAACCTCCCGCAAACTGACAGATGACTGATTCTATTCATCTGTCAAATATGACATAAACTGTTGACTGACAGGCGACAGGCCTGATGAGGTCTCATCCTATCATCATCAAATATTGACTGACAGTAATGACAGTACCTAACGTATGTCAATTTTGACAAATTGACTATTTTTTTGGGGCGTGTTCACTTTATTATCGTAGATAATCAGAAAGGTTTGTTCGTTTTAGGAGTAAATTCACGCTAGATTAAAAAACGAGTTTTCTCAAAATTGGAGGCCTTTCAAAGTAGTACATCCACATTTCGCCAGTTATGTTTAAGTCTTATGTAATACCGAGCCTATTGCCATCAACCGGGCACAAATCCAGACTCCAGGCTGCTACTGAGAAATTGCAGATGTAAAAACACAATAACACTGTCCGACCTCTGGGAATTGAAACCAAGACCTCATAATCAGCAGTTGTACTAGCAACTAAGACCAACGAGCAACGGGGAAGGTCGGGCAAAGCTAATTGTAGATGGCGTGGTCATAGCTAGGCCCCTAAGGCCTATAATAAAGACATTTCGTTCATTCATGAGTTTGGTTTTATTTTACTATTTTTAATCAAGTATTTGACACGAAAAGTTTCGGAATTTACAACCTTAAATATTTCCTCTAAATAACTTTTTTCAAAATGTATCGAACCCTGTTTAATTTTTAAAAAATCTTTACGAATAGCTCTAATCCACAATCTTCTAAATATAGGGCCTCTCGGGAAATGGTGGAGATCCATTTCGGAGTATATAGGAATACAATACAACAGTGCGTCATTTTCGCAAAAATAAAATGAAACCACCTCACGCCTTGTATTATTAGCTAGCGACGACAGCATTATTTTGACAGTTGTCTTCCCCATTTTTTTTTACTTTTATAATGGCTATCCTTCAATTACATTTTCTATTGTTCCAGGTTATCCTTTTTTCTTCGTAAGCCCAATCAACAGAGCCATTGTAAGACCATGGTACAAATAAGAGACGAAGACTCGCTAACACAGGAGCCTATCGCGGAAATACCTGTCCAATCAGGCGGATTCGTCACGAACAGGGACGACTACATGTCATACTTGAGGGAGCAATTGATAGACTTCCTCCCACCCCACGACAAAAAACAAGACGATTTCATGAACAAACTTCCGAACCTACTATTTCTACCATCAAACGCGAATGATGAAGCAAATAAAATTTATGACGAGCTCTGTGTCAAGAGGGCTAGACTGATTAAAATACAGAAGGAACGCACGGAAATTAATACGTGGTTGTGGAGTTTTTATAATCAGGAAATGCCTCTTGTGACTCTTCAGCAATGCAGGGAGCAGGTGAAGCAGCTTTTCGCTGGGAAGCGAAAGTTTTATGAGATCAGTAAAGAGGTGGAGGAAATGTTATATAAGTTACATGCAATAAGATGGTAAATTATTTTTTTGGTATCTTTTTTTTCCAACTTTCGGCAGAATTGTGTGGATGTTATGGTTTTTGAAAAACTAAGTACTCATGAAAAAAAAATAGGGAACCACTGTACTTTAGCACCCGTCGCTTTTGTATAGTAGTAGTCTTTTTTTGAGTAGAATTATAGACCCAAAGTATTTTTGAAAACCCCAAAGTGCGCAAAATAAAATTTGCAGAGAAAAAAATTCAGACCCCGCCATCCCCTTCGAACCTAACCTGTCCGAGTCGGGGTGCCCCAAGTCCCGAGCTCGCTTCGCTCGCTCTTGCATCTTAAGTATTTAGTGTGTAGTGTACTGTGTAATAGGCTGACATAAACTTTAGATTTTTTTTCTCAAAAACTAGTAATATTTTGCAAAGACGCTATAAAATTGTGAAATTTCGGGCGCGCGTGTGTTCAATTTTAATGTGTAACTAAGTTCGATTTTCTGAAAATTTTGATTTTTTTTTCTCAGAAACTAGTAGTTTGCGCAGTGTAATATTTTGTGAAAGTGTTTTACTCGAAGTCATCAACACGTTATAAAATTGTGAAGTTTCGGACGCGCGGGTGCTAAAGTACAGTGGAGCCTATTGGCTCTCAGCCTCCTTTCCTAATAAAAGTAAATAACATTTTATTTTGCAAAAAATAATGAAGAGCTTAACCTTGTGTCAACGTGGAACAAGCATCTATAAAGATGGCATTACTTATTACAATAATAATAATTTATAATAATTTATCTCGCTCTTAAAGTACAACAAAAACTTAATAATAACTGATAAATAAAACATTGACTTTTTGTTATAGTAACATATCAAGTGTTGAATAATACACTTTATTCTATAATCAGAAGGCCAATTCTCGTACCAAAAAACGTTCAAATTCAAATCGGAATCTCATGCCAGCGACAATTAAATGTCAAAAATGTAGGTAAACGTAAACGCTAAACAATTTTTGACAGATTGAGACTGAAATGAGATTACGAACGTAGTTAATTAAAAATAAGGGAATTGCCTCTCAGTTAAATAAAATATCAATAATGAATTATTGATCCTAAAGGTCTGCGGTGGAAAATAACTTAGCACAAAGTGTAATAAGTAAATCCCGGAAATTCATGGTAAATTAACACGCGGTCGAAAGCTAAAGCTCGAATAGTAATTACATAAGTAATTTATGTGTATTTATCAATATTTATATAAGTAGTAGTAAGTAGTAGTATTTAGATTTTAAGTAACTATTATATTTCAACAGTTTCTACAACACTGCAAACTGCACTTTATAATGTTCTTAGTGATTCTTTCTACTTCAAACTCAAACTCAATTTCAAAGCATGTATTGCCCCGAGTACCTACTTACCTCTTGAGTGGTTTAAAACCATCCTTAAGCCTACGGCATCGAAGTCAAAATCGGTTAAACGGACTGTAAAAAAGGTTTGTTGAAAAAACTATCGATCAATATGCGTACTTAAATATGTAAGTATGTCTATTCAATTATAGCAAGTAGTCATTGATGTTACAGGCATGTTGTCTTATCATTTCTGATGCCCGGTCTAATTATTTTGGAAATGTCATCCAAGTGTTTAGGAAATATAGAGTGCCAAAATGGTATTATTGTGTGTAAGAATTATATGGTTTTATTTCATCCCTATACCCTTATCCTAAAAACATTACCCACTGCTGAGAATTGGCTTTACAGCTCCCAAAAATACACTGTAGTAAAAATTTATGAAATCTCAAACTTACCACATGTGCCTATTTCACGATATCCGAATCGCCACTACTTACTTACCGAATAAATTCAAAAATGGAACATAATTTGTATGAAATTATCTGCCAAGTTATAGAAGAAAGGCAGCTAGACCGCGCGGAACACTGAGAGTGAAGCCAAAAAAGCAAATACAAATTAAAAAACGAATTCAACCTCGAGTCAGTTTAAGTGTTCTGAGACAATAAATTATTTTTTTCCGAGACAATAAATTATTTATTGTCTCAGAAAAATGCAGAGAACAGTTAGGTATACATTTGACTCGAGATTAAAACAGATGGGGTCATCGTGTAGGAACACGGGATTTGAAAACATTCAAACTGGTCAGATTCAAATTTCCTCCCGATTTTTTTTTCCAGATTTTTTCTCTTTTTTTTTCTTATGGAGTTAGTATTTCTCCTACGATAAACTACTAATACTTAGGTATCTTTTTATTCAAATATATCTGTTATCTGAGCTCCACGATACAAAAGAAGGGAAGCTGACACTCATTTTAACATTCTACATAAAACATTTAGGAAAAATGACAATTTTATCATCTTGATAATTTAGGAGCAGTCCCATTCCCATATCAAATAAATAAAAATAAAGAAGTGGAATGTTTGTCATGATGATCGTCCGCTGGCGTAGACAGTCCGCTGGTTATAGGCTGTGTGATATCACATTGAATTGAATATGGCGCCCACTAGAGGACATAAAGTCATGAATTAAAAAAAAATATACAATGATGCTGTGTTGGCTATCAAATAAAAGGGCTTAAGTTAGCATATTTCAAATATATGTATTGTTAGCTGTGGCTCGTGGGTTTGCTTGCATGCACCCGATAATTAGGAATCATTTCTAAAATCACGCCTCAGACGTGAGCCAAACATATTTTCTCTAAAAAACCTACTCAAAATACATATATAATAATACTTATTCTTCTTTAAAAATGATTTGCAAATACTATATCACGAAATTAGAACCCAAAAATAATTTAAATACTTAAGTACTTAAATAAAAGGTAAGTTCAAAAACTCAAACCGGGCTACTGAAAAATCACGCTATAGAAAATATGAAACAAAATCATAACCCTCCTTTTTGCTTCGCCGTAGTCGGGTAACAAGAAATTAATCTCATCTGAAATTAGAAAAAGATAGACATAATTAAAAATCTGGAGTCACACGTAACGTAATATGACGTGTGACTCCGAATTTTTAATTTGTCTGTCTTTTTCTAATTTCAGATGAGAATATTTTCGTGTTTCATACTTTTTATAGCGTGATTTTTCAGTAGTCGGGTTTTAGTTTTTGAACTTGCCTTTTTTCAATAAGCGCCATCTAGTGATACCTAATGAAACTCGTTTGGTCCTTCGATGCATACTAGTTTCGTTAGACCATTAGGTCTTCCTCACAAGCATTACAGCGCCATCTACACGTTTACAGAGCAACGTTAAATGTACCAATGAGGATAGTTTAAGAAGTTACTACTAGATGGCGTTGACAATAACTTTGATGAACTACTGTTAATCACATTTTTTTTTAAACTTAAGTACCTACTGCTTGTGTTACGCCTCGTACTTTAGTTTAGTAGTTAGTAAAAGTATTCATATTTTAATCAAGTTAATATCAGGCAAGCTTTTGCCCGCGGCTTCACCCGCGTCGAAGTTGGAAATTATCCCTCGGAAATCTACTACATGGAATAAAAGTAGGTATCTGATGTACCTACTGAGTAGGTACTGACCAACGTCATGGTCTACACAAGTGCCAAACAATAACAAACGGACAGACAGAGTTAATTTCGCATTTAAATTACGAATTATTAAGGATATGGATAGCAGACGACGTGCGTATAAGAAAAAGAAGTATGTAAGGATCGTAGCAGGTGGCATTCTGTAGTTTCTGCCTACCCCCATGGGAAGAAGGCGTGAGTTTATGAATGTATCCACAAGGATTGCAGACTAGACATTGAACCCTGCAATAAACTGCAACGGTAGTTCAATACATAAGGCCAGAGTATCTAGTACCTAACTATGGACCAAAATATGGATAATTAGCAAAAGGCACAGATCTCGGAAAGCACGGCTGTCATTCATAGATCTTTGACAGTCGTTACGGGTAAAAGTTTGACAACCAGTCTCCTAAAATAGAATAGAATATCTTTATTTCGGACATACAATATCCATGTAGTGTTAGTAATACACAAAGAAATAACTTATTGCCTAGTGTTAGTAAAAATCAACTTCCGCACAAACTGCTGTATAATTGGAGAACCAAGGCTCTCGGCTACAGTTTTCAGGATGCTCTACTATACTATGTTTTTTTAAACAAACGAGTACTGAGTTGTCTCTCGCACATTTCCGATATTGACAGAGTGAGATGGGTAGGTAATTGGTCGGGGTGGGGCTTATTATAATTGTTAAGGCCCGTTCATATTGAATACTTCTAAAATTTACTGTACAGGAGACATGTCCGCCATGACTCACGCACAAACAATATCGTCTGGTTCACTCACTAAAACACGTGCGACGCGCAGGTAATCGATGACTCAACTGAATGTACATGTAACTACAGCGTTTGGTTTGTGTGGAATGGACTTTATGTTGATCGTAATCAACATAAAGTCCGTTACACACAACCAAACCAACGCAATAGCAACCAATTGGACCAATAGCAACGCAGTCAAAATTTTCGGTACCTACTAGATTGTTAAAAAAAAAACAGAGTATAAGGGGTATTGTGTTACCCAGTAACTGGGTTGTCGAGGTCAGATAGGCAGTCGCTCCATGTAAAATACTGGTATTCAGCTGGATTCGGTTAGACTGGAAGCCGTCCAAAACATAGTCGCAACTAAATAAAGGGCACTAATAAGAGTTATGACATAATAATAATAATATATTAGTGTACACGGCAGCCCCTGCCATTTTATCCGTGTATTACATGACATTAATCAGGCAGGGGACATTGTCCTTCCATAGATCTAGATAACCAATCCACTTTAGCCACTCAAACCCATAGCCTAATATGTTTTGTTTCCATTTTCTGCAATAGTCCTACACCAACCGGGGATGTCCTTGGGTGCACTTGTACAGATAGTGCACACAGGGTCCCTCATGCGATAATCATCGGTTGGTGCCTCCTCATCATTTAAAAACGTAAAACCGGGACCCTCTATGCACTATCTATGCAAGTGCACCCAAGTACAACCCCCGGTCGGTACAGGACTGTTGCAAAACATGGAAACAAAACATAATCATTTTAAAAAAGCGCTAAGCACTTTTTTACTCTTTTCGCGAATATCGCGAGAAGACCCGTTCTCAAATTTGTTTTATAATGTGTACAAATTGCAAAAGTTTTAAAAGTTTATTATAAAGGCGTGTACGCCTTTAAATGTTCAACAGGGTCCTGAGTTTCAGATGATCCGTGTTCGATGGTCGTGTGCCTACACCATATTTTGTTTGGTCGTGCGTACACGCCTTTATGCTATGGGTTTAGGAGGCTATAGTGAATTGGTTACCTAGAACTATGGAAGGACTATATAGTCCTTCCCTGCCTGATAAATGTTGTCATACTCGTAATTCTCATCATGAACATGATGGCTCTTGATATTTGAATAAAAGAAAACGGGGAACCAAGGACCAATAAACAGGTTTTAATACGTACTCAATATTTTTATTAATATTATTCTCACAATCTAAGTACAGTGTAATTAGCTACCGAATAAATTAACTTTCTGGTAATTTCTATCGAGTTAGAACAATTAAAATCGTTTTTTTTTTTTTACAATGAAAAAATGTCGATACAATTCTCTAGATTATGCGATATAAAAATTAAAAAAGAAACAAAAACATTGTTTAAGTACATCGTTTTGACAGATACATTATTGTAAATGACATTTATTAATAATACGTAAAATTATAATAGTATAAAAGTGACTATTTTTTTTTACATCAATAAAGGAGGCCTTACATATACACGCTTATATTTATTAGTAGGTAAATATAATTACATATACATCATTTATACAGTTATATTTACATTGAAATTTATATACATCGAAAATACTAACAGATCATCCTGATAAAAATTATAAAAAAAACATACCCAGAGGTAAGAATTAAAACTATAAGTACATTTTTTTTATTATAATACAAACTAATGGTAAACGTCACATTATAATAGTAAATATATAGTATTTAACATGATTAATCTTTTGTTTTGGACAGAAATATTTTATATCCTTTAAAAAAATGGAAATCCAAGAAAGGCTAAAAGGCAAGTCTGACAGACTTTTTAAAATCGGGTTTTTTTTTCTGTGCTATTATTATAATAATACTTTAACGCGATATTTAAAATTTTAATTAAATAAGTAGTAATAGGGATGATGTCTAACATTTTTTTGTGCGTCATGTAGATTATTAAAAAATATTGGACACGTATTTTTTCTTTTTTTTACGTAATAAAAATATTACGGCGATAGTGTGAGTTAAAACATGGCATGGCAACTTTAATGCGTGTTATCTATGTAATTTTTTTTTATTATGATAAAGAAAAAAATACGTGTCTAATATTTTTTTGTTATCTGACGGACTAAATAGAATTTCTTTTTTTCTACCCAGGCATCATCCCTATTCCCACTAGGTCAATTCGTTACTGCTCAAAAACTTATTAAAGAATATTCGAAGTAGTAAGGCATAAGTATCTGCAATTAATTTAAAATAACAGACGCTATCACTGTTCCAATTAGCTACTATATTCCATCGGTTTAGGTACGTAATTAAATAAACGTAAACAAAAAAACCACGTGTCTGGTTAACCAGCTAAAAGTAATACCTGTCACTTCAGTTGTCATGCTACGACACAGTTGTACTCTTCAATTCAGCAACGTTATACAACGAAATATAAAGATGCTAAATTGAAGAGTACAACTGTGTCGTTAGCATGACGACTGAAGTGACAGGTATTACGTTTAGTCGGTTAACCAGACACGTGGTTTTTTTGTTTACCTTTATTTAATTACCTAAATCTATGGAGTTTAGGTAAGCTAAATAAGGAGCACGTGACTAAATAATAACAGCCGCTCAGGTCGATTATAGGTTAAGCTACGCTGGCCTATCGAGACCCTTTGGTGTCTCGGAAAGCATTTAAGCTGTTGGTCCAGGCTGTCATTTATAAATCTTTAACAGTCGTAACGAGTCAGAAGCCCGAAGGTCTGACAACCAGTCTTACCAAGGGGTATCGTGTTATCCAGTAACTGGGAGGTCAGATAGACAGTCGCTCCATGTAAAATACTGGTATTCAGATGCATCTGGTTAGATTGGAAGCCAGCCCCAACATAGTGGGGCAGGCAGATTGATCGTTGGATTAAACAGTTTGTATGTCGAAGCCAATGTTCGTACTAGAAATTAATTGGTCTATGCGTACGGAAGCATTCTTTCTTTATGTTACTGGCCAATTATTTTAAAATAAACAGAAACATAAAAGTTAATTTCTTGATACAGTAGGTACGACCACATTCAAAGTTTCCATCATTTTATCTTCGGAAAAACCGAAATATAGGGAATGAAATGTGGCTATCGACCAATAGAAATCGATTTATATTCCCACCCAAATTATTATAGATTGACGCACTAATCCGTCACTCCCTTATTGGACCAGTCACAATTAATTCGGCAAAGTTAGGTTTTTCCGAAACGATGGAAATAGATTTCTGGTTACTTTTCATTCAGCTCGATTTTTTTTTCATGCCCTTGAGAGGCTTGAGGCAATCAGACGACCCTCCTGATGATAAGTGGTTGCCTCTGTGGACATTTGCATCCTGATTGTGTATAGTTAGACTATCTCACGAAGTCGTGTCTTGAAGCCTTTATGCCGCTAATCATAAGGTTTAAATTGCAATAACTAACCCGCCTTCGTGAAATACTTTAATTATAACACACTTTCAATCACAAAGAGGTTTTGAAGAAAATTTCTAACCCTTCATAGGTTTGAAAAGTTCATTTGCTTAACAACGTAAATATCGCAATGAACGTTACTGAACTGTCAAAATTAAAAAAAATGCGATCAATAATTGTCTTTTTCTGTGTGTTACGCAATTATGCTGAAATACCAGGAGTACCACAGGCGTGTTGCCTACCGTTTTTGAAGAGAACTCTCATCAATTTTTTCTTGAAGCTGACCATTCCATATTCGATTTGTAAAGGCAAAATTACCACTTCTATTTAAGTATATACTGATTTGTCTAGAAGTCATTTAAAACCATCTGTTATTAAAACTGTACAGGGCGATTCTCTGGCGAGACTCTGTGCACATTCACGGCAATTTCACTCTTGTTTGATTAGAATATATTTGCATGAAACTCCAAATTTATCCACAGTATCTATAACTTTACACTCAACATTTTCATCAAACCAACCAAGACAGTGCTCATCAAACAATTTTTAACCATCGAACCTCTTTGCAGTTCTCCAAAACTTCTCGATGCCATTATTAATGAAGAATATTCAAGTTCTATCATCAACACCAAAGTTCACAAACAAAGTCTTTGTATTACGTCACACGACACTAGGGTGAGGGGGGAAGGGAGTCATCGCTCTCTAGGTAGGTGACGTAGTTGTCCTCTCCGTGGGGAGCTCGTGGTGGTGGCAGGTTCGGGATGTCATAGCCGTGCATCTGGAAGTAATCACAGTACTTTGTTACACATAATTCTGCTGTTAGGTCTCTGGTTTAGGAGGAGTGGTCTCGTGATTTTTTGGGTCGGTGAAAAGGTGAATGGGTTTTAGACCAATCTTCTTATTGTAAAAAATGACATTTGATCCAAATAAAATATAAAATAATAACGTTGTTGAGGTCAGATAGGCAGCCGCTTTATGTAAAATACTCCTATTAGCATCCGATTAGACAGGAAGCCAACCCCGACATAGATGGGAAAAGGTTAGGCAGATGATGATGTTGAGCAGTGGTGGCCCAGTGGTAACGGCCGCGACTTACGAGTCGTAGGTTCGAACCCTGATAGGCACTTTACTATGTGTAAATTATTTCATCATTTCACTCTCAAAACGGTGAAAGATAACATCGTGAGGAAACCGGCATGTCCTAGAATCAAACATTCGAAGACATGTGACATCCACCAACCCGCACTGGGCCCGCGTGGTGGATTATAGCCCACTCCCTCTCACGGAGAGGAGACCTGTGACTCAGCAGTGGGAACATTATAGACTGGTTATGATGCTATTAATGAAAGCACAGGATTGCTTTCATTTACAAACCAAAATAACTACGAAATTTACAGTAAATATTAAACAAACAATTTAGACGTGCTAATTATCGACCTTAAAAGACAATTTTGGCAATTTTTTTTTTTGGGAAATATTATTTTTTCTAAGATACATTTTCTAATGACACCTAATGTGTCACTTATAAATTTGTATGTCTTAATTATGACAAAACATAGCGCACCCCCTATTTATGTAAACACCTATGCATGTAAATACCTATGTTTCACAAATAAACTGATTAATTGATTGATTGACTAATTTTACGATACATGTTGTAATACTAACCTGATTAACAAGTTGCTGGAACGCGGCACTATGTTGCGGAGCCCTATCCAGGTCGGCATGCAGCGCGAAGTCCGAGAGCGCCTTCCAGGGCGGCTGGTATGCCGTGACCTCGAGCGCGAGCGAGCCGGCCGCCTCGTGGCGCACGGGCGAGCCCGCCACCAGCGGCACGCCCATCGACATGTAGCCGAGCCGCCGGCCTTCCTGTGGCAAAGCATAAGTTGGGACCTTCGACAATAAGAGAGTTTCATTTGTTACTTTTGGGGTCGATTGTATGAAGTATGCCTGAGGTATGGTAGGATCAGACATTATCTAAAATGAATAGATTGGATGGCATTAGAATCAAATCTATTTTCATGTAAATTTCGATATTCAAAAGTGCCTTTAAGTGTCGATTTGACTTTGACTTTGATTATAGGTAAACAATTATGACTGTCCCCTTTTCTCCCTGTTCTCTAGGTATGTGGTGTGAGAGATGTGGTAGTACTAAAATGGGATCAGAGATCAGACGCTGTCTTAAATGCATTGCTATGCTAGTCACATGATAGCACATGAAATAGCAGCACATTCTCAGAACTCAACCTCCATGAATAGTCATAGAAAGCAGTCGGTGTGACCAAAATTGGCATCATCTTTACCATCAATTAATTAATTGGGAATGGTTAAGATGGCATTGTAGGTAAGGAATCAGACCCTGTCCCTGGTCTCTAAAAGGCAATTCAGCTTATTTCATCCGTTTAACCTTCTTATCGGCCTTGACATTTGACAGCTGGTTTGCTGCTTTGAGGATCAGTATTCGGTTTTCTCCTCTTGACTCGTGAAGTCGTGACTAAAAACGTTTTAAGGCAGCATCAGGAAATATTTCTCCCAGACATTCACGGTTCTCATTTGAGATGGGTCAACTACATTAACCATTGCAGTTAGAAAACTTTTAGAGCAATTAATTGCTAACTGCTTTCACAGATTTTACAAAAATGGTGTAGTCGGCTAGAAAAACGACGATTCTCTGAATTCTCACGTTTTATTTAAAACTTTCCCCACACAGGTGACAGATTGCCAGACACATGTCAATGGGGGTACCACTGGTAGGCAAGCGATCCCGTGGCGTCGTACTCGTGAAGATAACTTGGGACCTTCGACAAATAGAGAGTTTTTTTGTTACTTATGGTATTTAATGTGGTAAAAGGGACAGCCTGAGCTAGAGATTCTATAGATGACTGGATTGTTTGTTTGTGGAATGCGGTATATATGTCGCAGCCAACTAGCTTAATTAGCCGCTCGGCTCACGTGCGGTTGCATGGTCACAGTTCTAAATAACCCAACCCATTTGGTCGGGGTGCCCTGGCTTAGTTACTGCTACCAATACGGCTCGCGCGTGGTTGGTCACAGTTCCAACCAAACCTATAATTGAATATCCTTCAGGCCGCTAGTTGAACGGCGCCGATTAATAAAAAGGCTAGGCTGTTAACTGAAAGACTAATTGAGTTAGTCAGCTGCTGATAGACCTGAGCTATTGCATTAAATTAAAGGATAAGACAATCTCTGTTGCTGTCAAAGCTTTCGTTATTTTTTGCATCAAAACACCTAAAATGAGAGACGATAGCACTTTTATTAGTATGACTTCATCTGGCTTTCAGGAAATTCAGGAGAGAATTGTTTATATTGGTTTAGCAAAAAGTTTTTAGATGCACCTACTCAGACCGCTATGGCAAGACGGGGGGACATTGCAGGCTGCTTATTTGTCAACGCTCACGTCGTCCCGTCCCCCGCCTGACCGCGCATTCCTAAGCCGCGATACAGCGGTTTTGATCAAACTATAGCCAACTCCACTTCTGTAACGAGGCACTCATATTTCTGGTTTTAGAGACTATTTCTGGTGTTTACAACCTAGCCACAGTTTTGTATGCAAGTAAACTTTAACTAATGGCAAATGGAAACTACAATTACATGTATTTACTAGTCTGGTGGAAACAAAATTGAGAATAAGTACTATCAGGCATACCAACTAAGACATGTAAGTTTTAATAACAAAATACTGCAATCACCAAACTCTTTGCTATGCCTGACACAGATAGAACCTTCTGCTAATCAAACTCTTCGACACATTGGGACCCACCTTCTCTTGTTGCATCTGCATCTTTAACTGGATGGTTTTCTTCTTGTCCTTGCAGCGTTTGTTCTGGAACCAGACCCTGATGACGCGCGGGCTCAGGCCGGTCATCTCGACCAGCTGTTCCTTCATTAAGGCGTCGGGGCGAGGGTTTGCGGCATAGCAGGTTCTGTGAACATTATGGGCGTTTGGTTATGGATACTTAGGACCGCTTGCACCACTCACTAAAGCCGTTTTGCGTCAAACATATAATTAAAACATCATTCTGTCTTTACCAACTTTAAAAGATTGACAGAAATGGAACAATATTTTAAATACGTCTATCTGCCGCGCCGTATGTGTTCCCTTCCACATATAACCCGTCTGCCTTCAAAGCAAGAGTGAACAGGCATCTTCTGTTCTGTTCCATCATAGACCTCATCCATCGCTTTCCATCAGGCGAGATCAAGGCCAAGAATAGGCCCAGTCAGCAATAAAAAAAGACGTTTAACATTGATTCGTGGTGCAAGTGGGCCTTAAAACTGCTTATTGAATACAATAGTATACTAATATAATAAAGCTGAAGAGTTTGTTTGAACGCGCTAATCTCTGGAATTACCATCGTCGGCTTGAAAAACTGTTATTGCATTTGATACCCAGCCTTAAGGAAGGTATTTAACATCACGCTTTTTTTTTCTCCATACTATGCCAGAATAAAATTTGATGCTATCCCTGAATTTCGAATCCTTACAATGGACTTGTTCACTTCAATTATTACATATTCTTAGCAGCCGAGCATGGAGAAAAAAAGCATGGAGAAAAAAAGTAAGAAATAAGGCTAAGCGAAAGCAAAGAAATAGCGAGGGCAGTCGATGCGATGCAACGGGGTTGGGGGCAGACGAAGTCGCAGGACGAAGGCAGAAGCTAGTACAGTTTTAATTATCCGTCCACAGGTTTAAATATGATGAGGCAATGTAGTGCCAGGTATATATAGACAGACTAACAAAGCAAAGAATTATAAACTGCAAGAATTTGAACCAATGCGGAATACCGATAGACTGGTGCCGACACAAAAACACCCTTGTCAAAAATTTGGGTAGCGCTGAACTTCTTTTTAGGTTCCTAAGGGGAGCTCGTGGCTAAGTAATAACAGCCGCACGGGTGGATCCATCAGGTTAAGCTACGCTTGCCGGGGTTGGTCCGTGGATGGTGACTGTCTTTAAATACCGAGACTCCTCCGTGCCTCGGAAAGCACGTTAAGCCATTGGTCCCGGCTGTCATTCTTGGATCTTTGACGGTTGTTACGGGTCGTAAAAAGCCCGAAAGTCTGACAACAAGTCTTACCAAGCGATATCATAAATAAATAAATAAATCATATTACACAGGGGAGGGTTGTGGAGGTCAGATAGGCAGTCACTCAATGTAAAATACCTACTGGTATTCAGCTCCATCTGGGTAGACTGGAAGCAGACCACAACTTATTTGAGAAAAGTCTAGGCTGATGATCATAAAGTATGGAAAACTAGTCAAGGAGAGACCAGAATAAGTCATCATCATCATTCTCCTGCCATTATTCGAATTTATTTCGGGTTGACGTAACATTAGGGACCAAAATTAGTAGAAAGACCACAAAATGCAATCAGAATTCATAATGAGGTTTGACTTTGTTTAAATTTTTATTTTTAAGGTGTGTTTTGCATGCTGACAAAAGTAAGCAAAATATGTGGAACTATTTCATATTTAAGACCATTTATGTAAAGATAGGTATTCTATTCTTTGCTCAATTAGTAGCTGGTTAGTGAAATAATAAGTCGAACCCGAAATAACCCGAAAGTAAGTACCTAATATCCCGAAAGTCTGACAACCAGTCTTACCAAGGGGTATCATAATTACCCAGTTACTGGGTTGTGGAGGTCAGATAGGCAGTCGCTCCATGTAAAATACTGGTATTAAGCTGCATCCGGTTAGACTGGAAGCCGACCCCAACATAGTTGGGAAAAGGCTAGGCAGATTGATTTTAGTGAAATAATAAGGTTACGAGTACCTAAATATCAAAGCATCTAGATCGAAACCGATTTGAGGTACTATTCAAGGAGAAATTAAGCATTGAATTTTTTACAAGTCTGCGGATTCCTATGCTGCTAAGGGCTAATACTGTGCTTTGCCAAGCAACATATGTCATTTATATAAATAAAAAAGAGAAGTCCTGACTGACTGATTGACTGACTCATCAACGCCCAGCCCTAACCCTTGGACCTAGAAACCTGAAATTTTGTACAGAGGTTCCCTTTGTAATGATGACAAGGAATAAGGAAGGATTTCACGGTAGGACGTTCCTGTGGGATATTTTTCGACATGCAGGCGGGTGAAGCCACGGGCAGTAATTCATAATATAATAATTCTCACCTCAAGGTATGTAGTTGTTTCTCGTTCAAGACGGTGCGCACACGCGTCGGCTTCCCGTCGGCGGCGGCCGTGGTGCGCGCGCGCCCGCTCTTGTGAGAGCCTGATTCACTGCCCGAATCTGTGTGTGGACAAAATTGTAGGTATGTTAGTAACGAGGACTGTACGTACTTATTGTACATTTCGGAAAATAATCTATATCTATTTAGCCCGTACGGTCCTACTATTGGGCAAATCCAACAGTGGGACAGTTTGGGCATACTTCTGTCTTCTGCCATTGCGAGTCAATCCTTTCGGAAATAGTCAAGATCGTCCCTCCATCTTTGGAAAATACTATTACCTATTGGCAATTAATTCGCCTATTAAATTGTACTTTACTAATGTATATCTAATCAAATGATACTCCTCCGTGCCTCGGAAAGCACGCTAAGCCGTTGGTCCCGGCTGTCATTTGTAGATCTTTGACAGTCGTTACGGGTCGTCAGAGGCCCCAAAGTCAGACAACCAATGTTTCCAAGGGGTATCGTATTACCCAGTTAATGGGTTGTGGAGGTCAGATAGACAGTCGCTCCATGTAAAATACTGGTATTCAGCTGCATCCGGTTAGACTAGAAGCCGACCCAAACATAGTTGGGAAAAGGCTAGGCAGATGATGATGGATACCTAATTAAATTTCAGATCAGATTCTCAGGAAACCTAATACAATGGTGAATTGTGAAGTTTTGTTCAAAACAAAAATCTTGTTGAAGAATTAAACTGACAAAAGTCAAAGTGTAAAGAGACTTTCACGAGAAAATTATAATCTGGTGTGTTAAAGATAACGTACTTCTGTAAAAGAAAGTTTTAAAAACTTATACTCGTAAATCCAAGAAACAAATTGTAAAAAAAAGAATTATTGTTAGACTCAATAATTTACTAATTCAATTTCCTTTGTTAGTAAGCCCTTCACTATATTTCTAAACTTAAGGACGCTGTTACAAATGGGTAGTCAAATCATTACTTTTTTACACAAAAGTATGTTTATTAAATAAAATGCTTTGCATTCTTAAAATGTTTTTGGCCAAATTGTTGATAGATGTGCATGGTACGATTCTGAACTATAAATATAATTTTAGATACGTACAGTTTCTCAATAAATGTACCTACCGGACTGAAAATTTTTACTTCGGTACATTTATTGAGAAAATGTACCTATTTAAAATTATATTTATAGTTCAGAATCGTACCATGCACATCTATCAACAATTTGGCCAAAAAACATTTTAAGAATGTAAAGCATTTTATTTAATAAACATGCTTTTGTTTGAAATAGTTTTGAGTACCCATTTGTAACAGCGTCCTTAAATTAACGCCAAAAACAAACACCCATCCGCTGCCCTACCCAACAAAAGTGACAAAAATTATGCACACACACGAATCTACGAACAAACAATATCACATAATCCAACGACAACCATCTCCAATCCAACAGAGGGTCACTAACACCCAGGATTACTGCCCCTGTCCACTCTATCCGTATTTGACACCTTCATAATCCTACTAGTAATCTACTGACACCTTTGTACATTCCTAATTAGAGATAATTATTTTAGCTTTTGACTGGACAGTGTAAAAGGGCTTTAAAAATGTATAGGAGGACAGTTTCCCCAAGGAATGGTCAGTTGCAAATGATTGTGTTCTTGGGGCGAAAGAGCGTATGAAAATAGAATAGAATTCAAATATTGTTGAACAACAAAAACAAAAAAAATATGTTTATGGTAAACTCATTTAGAATACCTAAGTATACTTTCGACTAATCGTATATCGAACACGAATATACCCGAAAAAAAAAACTTAAATATCTCCTCAGAAAATTGGTCCTTCGGTTCGGATCGTAATATTGAAAACTCGTCAGTCGTGTTTTGACGCTAGGTCTGGTCTTGAACGGCTCAGCGATGATAACGGCAATGCCTTGACTAAAAAAAGTGACTCGCCAAAATACAAAAATGAAGAACAGGAATTTTATCGCCTTCAGCACTCCAAACCATCATTATCGATCTCAAACCGAACTAGATTTACACATTTTTTAATTAACCGATAAACAGTACAAGCGACTAGCTCTGTTCGGCATTATCAAACGCGTCGGCACCTTTGTCGGCGTACATCAAACGTGTTATCGACAAATCACGGCATGATCGCGAAACGATAATCGATACTCGAATTTGTAACGATAATATCGATAAGGTAAGGTAATCGCATGTACCTATGATATGGTAGATCTAATATTGGTTGATGTTAAGATTGTAGACTAGTGTTTTGCGGCGGTTTCGTGCGCTATCACTGTTTGCGTGTTTGATGTATGATCTTTTACGTTTTTTTTTTGGATTTTTACGCCGTAGCCGCGCCTTCGTAAGATCTTTTTTGGAGTTCCGTGTGTTTGAATGAAATGGTGGAACCTCTACAGGATCACGGAACAGAATACAGCTAGAGAACAGTGTTAAAAACACTACCTACTACTACTACTACTACTTCTTACTGCATTAAAAACAAAATGTATGTCTAACTAACAGTAGTTTAGCTCTTGAGCTTAGCTCTTATCATCATCATTCTCCTGCCCTTATCACAATTTATTCGTGGTTTGCGCAACATTTCTTTTCCTCCCATAAGTACTTCTCTATTAGTCGTCATCTCGGTAATCACTCCCTTTCTAACCTTATCATCTTTCACACAGTCCAACACCCACCCATACCTCCTCTTCCTCCTCCTCCCTTTATCCTCATCACCCTTGAGTTAGTATCTCTTCTAGAAATTCACTTGTCCAGGTTCCTTCGCACCTATTCAAACTTGACCGATATCTAGGGTACTTACTTTATTTATGTACTCTTTTACCTCGCTATATCTATAAGACATTCGCTACATCATTATGACATACGATGCCGAAACGTGGACACTGACAGTCGGGCTGGTCCACAAATTCAAGGTCACTCAGCGCGCTATGGAGCGAGCTATATATGCTCGGAGTTTCTTTGAAGGATATAAAATCAGGAATGAAGTTATCCGGAAAAGAACCGGAGTAACCAACACAAGAGGACTATGCTATATTGACGTCCGCTTAGTATGACTTGTTTGTCACTTTTCTTCGATGACATTACAAGCGGATTCTACTGTACACTCCTACCAACTTATCTGTGAAATGGCGAAAATTGGAACTACGGCCGTCATGTTGAAATGTCATTCGATTGTGTCGACGCATCGACGGTGCCGTCCTCTTTCAGTTCACAGATAAGTTGGTAGGACTGTATGTATGCGATATTGTCTTATGTCTACGACTTTTGGCTGATATGATGATATTACGATGGTATCTGACTTACCAGACATGGAACCAAGTTCATGCGGATGATGTGAGTTGTTGTTGCTTAGCGTGGTGTTGTTGTTGCTCTCAGCGTTGCCGCTGGTCGCGCTGCTGGCGGTCGTGCTCTGAACAAATGAATTTCACTGTTTTTAGACAAATTCATAGCATGTTCGCTGGTACATAATGAAGATTTTTAAGAAGCCACTTTTTATTATAAAAAAATTTTATAGAGCAGTCGTGGTTCCGACTTTGAGTTGGGTCGTGGGTTAGAACCGGCAGGCGCTTTACTTTGTGTAAATAATTTCATCACCGCTGCTCTCAAAACGGTGAAGGAAAACATCATGAGGAAACCGGCACGTCCTAAAAAAAATTTCAAAAAATCGAAGACATTTTGTGACTTCTACCGCCCACTCCCTCTCGTAGCAAGATGTGTTGCCCCTCTCGTAGAGAGGAGGCCTGTGTCCCAGGAATGGGGACAGTATAGGCTGATTATGCTGACTTTTTACTATAGCTACTGTTAAGGCGATACCCCGAGTAAAATCTTGCGATAGTGGGTTATTCAGAGGCTTTAGAGTAACAAACTACATTTAAAAGCACATTATTAATGTTCGTTATCCTAACGTCAGGACACGCAGCACGTCTTCAAGACCAGAGATGGGCGAAAAAAGTGACGGCTTGGAAGGGTCCTGTAGGAAAACGAAAATTAGGTAGACCTTACGCTAGATGGGAAGACGACATTAAAAAGACAGCCGATTCCCACTGGTTACAAACAGCTCAGTCCAGAGAGGACTGGATATCTTTGGAGGAGGCCTTCACCCGGAGAGGGGTTCTTGCAGATATTTAAATGTAAATGAATAACTCACCCTATTTTTTCTTTTAAATTTAACAACTTAATTTTAATTAGAATAAGATTTTTTTTTTCGTAATTTCTCTGCACAGAAATAAAGGCTTTTTTATTTTTTATTTATTTATCCTAACGTCACATTGCACGTTCTTATTTGTTTTTATGTGTTATATATAATTTTAAATCTCCATGCAAAAAAGTGACTAAAATTATTGATTGCATGCATCTTTTGCAAAAGTTTTCGTTCTAATCATTTGAGGATTACAGTAATTGATAAATAGATCATATAAAAATCTGAATAATTCACGTTTTATTTTATTTCAAAATATTGCTATTCTTTTTTTTCTTAAAAAAATTCTTTTTTTTCTTAAAAAAATTCTTTTTTTTTTTTTTTAATTCTATGATAAAGGATGCGGCACTAAGCGAGACTGAGCGACGGGATAGAGAAGAACCGAACGCTCAAGGTCGTTTGGTCGGGGAATAGGAAAGGACTAAAAGTTAGGTGATAATGGAAGAAAGACAAAAAGTTGCACTGATGAAAAAAGAAAATAATTATGTAGAGGTGTCTCTAGATGAAAATGTTGATAATGTTGGAATATTATTCGTAGGAATAAGTTTTGCTGAGAAAAGAAAAGAATGAGTCGTGGGTTGTATTCTTTCACGACGCATCGCGCGAATGAGTATTGAACTAACGTGCGAGCCGGCCGGTGCGCGGCAGCCCACATTGAATTAACTCGACAAGTCGAGCCTGCTGCGTACTTATAGCGTTGTAGCTTCGTACCTAAAATGCACAGTGCACCTGGCCTACTACAGTCTAAGTTCACTCACACCCAAAAGCCCTAATTCAGTGATGTCAAGGAGTTGGATCGCCTTGACATTCACGTGATGTCAAATAAGATATTTAATTAGAATAATTATAATTTTTTTTTTCAGGAATATCTATGTTAGTACAGACAGCTACATGAATTGGGAACTCCTCTCACTTTAAGGTGATTGCGCTAAGGTAGCCCGCGAAATTTACATTTTCTTGCATTTTTTTGCAATATGCAGGTCAGTGTAATGTTGTATCTTGATCAAAAAATGATTCGCGACAGTAAAAAAGTATGTATTTTTATAATTTTAACCATAAAAATTATCAATACATTTTTATAAGTTAGATTTGCTCTGCAAGAAAATTTAAATTACGCGGGCTACCACAGCGGTCAGGTTTGCATGTAAAATCATGCAGACCTGACGCAAGATTTACTTTTTATGTGTATAGATTTGGAAGTTTTTAAGTATTTTATGAACCAACCTTTTCTAATACATCGTGGTCTTCTCTACAATATAGGGCTCCTCCTTCTCGTAACGCGAATTCGTCACCTGCAGAAAAAATAATTTGTTTGTTAAAGAAGATCAGAGTCAGCATACCCGCATTTATTTTAAATAATAAACTTCCAGTTGTGACTCGTATAAATTGTAAATATTTAGTACTAACTTCTGCCCACGACTTCATTCGCATGGAAGTCGATAATAGCTTTCTACAGGTGATAGAATTTTTAAAATCGGTTAAGTATATTTTGAGTTTAGCCATTACAAACAAACATACAAAAAAATATCTTCTCTTTATAATATTAGTTTAGATTATGAGTAGGTTCGAACCCTTATTTTGTGTAAATAAGATACCTTATTTTGTGTAAATTATTTCATCACCACTGCTCTCAAAACGGTGAAGGAAAACATCGTGAGGAAAGCGGCATGTCGTAGAACAAAAAATTCGAAGACATGTGACATCTACCAACCCGCACTGGGCCCGCGTGGTGGATTACGACCCACTCCCTCTCACAGTAAGGAGAGTGTCTCAGCAATGAGAACATTATATGCTGATTAAAGTATAGGGGAAGAGCGCATATAGAGATAACTGGATAGGTAGATCCTCGGTATGACACAGCACTTACCTGGTATAAGTTGCCTAGCGCAAGCGCAACACCGAAAGCAGTCAATGTGGTAGATCTTCGTCTTGGCTCTCATCACGAAGTCGTTCTTACTAAAGGAGGAGCCGCATTTGTCGCATTTTGTGCCGAATAATCTGAGGATAAAGGAGATTAGTTTTAAACTTTTCCAAAGAAAGAAGGGAAAATGTTTTTTTAATGTTTATACTAACTTCGAAAGAATGAAAGAAAGAATTAAAGTGTTTTCTAGATGCCTTCATAGACCTATACGAGGGCCCACTTCAAACATGACCATACAGGTGTATCAGAAAGGTGTGGTACATACAGAGCATCAAACTGAACAACTTTTTCATGGGACCAACAATTGATCACACCTTTCTGATACATCCTGTATAATTCTAATCAATCAACTCAGCCAATCGCAGTCCACTGCTGGACATAGACCTCTCCAAGGTTGCGCCACAACACCCTGTCCTCCGCCTTCCGCATCCAGTCTGACTGTTCTCCAGAGCGATGACGGGCAGCAGCGTCATTGTTGCGAAAGGATGGAGGAGGAAGGAGGAGGCTCTGCGGTCACCAACCCGCATGCCCAGCGTGGTGACTACGGGCATAAACCTCCAATGATTATAATTCTAATAAAAAAAGTAAATCCAACAAAAAATAAACCACTCTTTGGGTGCTGAAGGTAATTGCAAAAGGCGATTCTATGTATGCACCAAGATCTCTTATCTGATAATAGGACTATGTCAATCGGTTCATTAACTGGCGATTGAGAGGGTAGTTAGTAGTGGATCGTTTTAAGATCTAGATATAGCTTGTCCACTCTAAAATGACGCGCCCCAATACTTTTTTACCCGACTACGGCAAAGCCAAAAGGAAGGGATTTGGAAGAGATTTTAGCATTCTAATGATGTATGTATGTATTTACGTGTGTTCCACCGTAGCGCCTAAATTACTGAACCGATTTTAATGAATGAGGTATCAATAGATTTGTAATAATAGTCCGGGTGACATAGGCTATATAAATTTTCCCAAAATTTAATATGGTGGACTTTACACGTAAATTTCTGACCACGTAAAAAATTAAATTGAGATATTAATGACATGTTTGGTGTCAAAAGAAAGGTCTTGATGAGCACATTACAAATATGTATATATGTCATATTGTTTAAGTAAATAAATGTTTAAATTGTTAAAAATAAGTAAAAGTGGAGGTAATAATTGGTTACAGACCGACCGCGGCGAGCGTGTTCAGTAATCGGGTTTTAGTTTTTGAACTTACTTTTTATTCGTACGTCATTTAAGAGGGGACAAGCTGTTCATACAGATTAACGTTGGGACTCCCAATCACCACGAATCAGCAACTACCACGAATGAGAACGCTGCTAACAAACATCAACTGCCTAGTCTTCTTCCAACTATGTTGGAGTCGGCTTCCAGTCTAACCAGATGCAGCTGAATACCAGTATTTTACATGGAGCGACTGCCTATCTGACCTCCACAACCCAGTTATTTGGTAATAGAATAACCTTTGATAAAACTGGTTGTCAGACTTTCGGGCTTTGACGATCCATAACGACTGTCAAAGATCCGCGGCTCTTGGTATGTAAAGATGGTCACTCATCCACGGACCAACTGCGGCAACCTGATCGATAGACCGTACGGCTATGACTTAGCCACAAACTCCTCGCTGCTAACAAACCTTTAGAACAAATCCCTCAAGTCACCTTTCGTAGGCACCAAGGGTGTGAGCAGAACTAGCGAGGCATTTGTGTAACAGACATACAATAGCAATCGATGGCAATCCTTTTCATTTAAATAGTTCAACAATATTCATTGCGTTATTTACGTGGTTGAGCAGATGAATTTATCAAACCACTGAAGCACTGGACTAGGAAGTTCCTTTAAAACCCTCGAATTGTGATTGAAAGTGTGTCACGCAATGAGGGTTTTCTGAAATGACGGTTACTAGGTGGCAGCACTGAGACGTCAGGTCCGGACACCTGTCAAAAGCGTCAAAGCGCCTATATCTTTAAGGATGCCGTTACAAATGGGTAGTCAAATCATTACTTTTTTACACAAAAGTATGTTTATTAAATAAAATGCTTTACATTCTTAAAATGTTTTTTGGCCGAATTATGGATAGATGTGCATGGTACGATTCTGAACTATAAATATAATTTTAGATAGATACAGTTTCTCAAAAAATGTACCGGAGTCAAAATTTTTACTTCGGTACATTTATTGAGAAAATTTACCTATTTAAAATTATATTTATAGTTCTTTTGAACTATAAATATAATTTTAAATAGGTAAATTTTACATTTTTTTTTTTGGTACGATTTTTCGTACCATGCACATCTATCAACAATTTGGCCAAAAAACATTTTAAGAATGTAAAGCATTTTATTTAATAAACATACTTTTGTGTAAAAAAGTAATGATTTGACTACCCATTTGTAGCAGCGTCCTTAATTGTGACTGAATGATGAACGAATAAATGAAACGAATGATGAACGTCATCATATTTTATATTCATTGTCGAAATGGAAGACCTCTTGTCAATGTGGCGCCACCTGATGGCATGAATTTTCATAAGGTTGTTAATTTTGCTTGTACAGACACCAGCAGGTCAAGCCACCCGAAACTGTCAATCTCAATCAACCTTGAACCTAATGCTTTAGCGATAAAGATAAAAAAAGTTGAGAGGTGTCAAGGGACACCCGGATGGAACGAAGTTCCTTTCGATTAATCAGTGAAGGAATTGTAATATTTTTTTTTTTTATGTTATAATAATATTTTTTTTATTATTAACAAATATAATAACTTCGTTCCAAAAATCTATTGACAGATTGTAGTAGCTTGATGTGCTGGCGTCTGTACATGACAGTGTGACGATGATTCATTCCTGGCTGGGATTTCCCGTTCCTACAAAGTACAAAATAGTTGAAGGTCATTCAGATACCTGATGCGGGAACCGAACCGTGGGTGGCCCTGAGATAAGTAATGGTATGCCACAATTAGTGACGTTTTTACATGGCCATGGGGAATTTCCTTATGATGATTTTTCCTCGTAGTTTAGAAACATATCAATTTGTTAATGTGCTTCGAGCTACTTCATTGAATGATTGAGAGCAGTTTTTTATCCGCTTTGTGTCGAGTTTTTAGGGTTCCGCTGACAGAAAACGGACAAGTTTTACCTACCTATGTATTTTCTATTCTGGTAAGATATCAGTCTCAGTTATTGTTTGTAGTCAATTTAATTATCGTAGTGTTATTAAATCAGTACTCTTAGAGAATCTGAATAAACATCATCTCATCATCTGCCTAAGTCTTACCCAACTATATTGAGGGCAAAGGCATCAGGATCCACAAATGACAGCCGATACCAAGGGCATAACGACTTGGTATGTAAAGACGGTCACCCATCCACGTACCAACCACGGCCGTTGTTACTTAGCCACAAGCCCCTCTCTAAATAAACATACTGTTAAAAACTTTTTAAATAGGTTCTAACAAAGATCTCAAGTAAGTACTTAAAGAATTGGACATGAGGAACGATGTCCAACAAGCAGGAACCGCGTTTTCCTGATTTATTCTCATTTGCTTGTCTCTCCTCTTCAACCCTTACCTAAGTACAGCAAAAGGAAGAAAGAGTGTGGAACATTTATGCCAAAATAAGCTCTTCCTGACCAAAAACCGGCCAAGTGCGTGTCGGACCACGCACAATGAAGGGTTCCGTAGTTGGGAAATTTGTTTATATCAACCTTCAGAAAGCAACCATCTTAAACACCTGTAGAATAGTTAGGAAATTCATGCAGTTAGAGGAAGAAAGCACACCCTCATCTTAAATACACACCACACGCTGCATTTACTTGGCTTTGGCCCGTAAATGTAGCTAAAACCAGCCTACGAGCTGAGAAAAAGAACACACTCGAAAATAATAATAATAATAATTTTATTTAGCAAAAAGAAATACATTGCATGTTACATTAATATTGACAGATTTACCATGTTATTTTAAGACCATAGAGTTCTTATAGGTTTTCCTGTGATCTATAGATATAGAAATAATTTCTGTATTTTTAAAAAAAATTTAGGATCAGTTTCGGATATTTTCTTAAATAACTTTAAAACTATTTATTTTAAAATTATAAAAATTCTAATTCAGACCCTCACACGGTAGAGTTTGCAAAACTTTTTTTTTTATTTTCTTATTTGCCCCCAAAAGTGATCCCCATAATCAAAATTCATTTATTTACGTTACACGTTCATGTTAGTCACAGAAATTCATACCTATGTGTATCAAATTTCAACTTAATCGGTCCATTAGATTCGGAGCAAATTGGCTGTGACAGACAGACACACGAGTGATCCTATAAGGGTTCCGTATATTTCCTTTTTTTCTTTTTGCGGTACGGAACCCTAAAAATGGGAGATAGCATAATATAATCAGCCTATAATGTTCCCACTGCTGGGACACAGGCCTCCTCTCGATGATAGATAGGGAGTGGGCCGTAATCGACGCGGGCCCAGTGCGGGTTGGTAGATGTCACATGCCGGTTTCTTCACGATGTTTTCCTTCACCGTTTTGAGAGCCAGTGGGTAAAGCGCCTGTCTGGATTCGAATCCACGACCTACAAATCATAAGTCGCGACAGTTACCACTGTGCCACCA
The DNA here is from genome assembly GCA_946251885.1 of Cosmia pyralina. Lineage (NCBI taxonomy): Eukaryota > Metazoa > Arthropoda > Insecta > Lepidoptera > Noctuidae > Cosmia > Cosmia pyralina. The sequence goes on from OX276365.1 coordinate 1,651,734, forward strand.
TCACTGCTCACCAAAAATGGGAGATATAGTATCTAAATTGCTAAAAAAACTATTTAAAATCTCAATACAAAAACCTCCCAAAAAATAATCCACAGCAAAATCGAATTTACAATTTACATCAATAAAAAACCAGCTTCTAAACACTGAAATAGATTGAGAAACGTTGGCGCGATGTATTTTTAAAATCCACCCCGTGGGGAGGGGTCAACGACCGCACTTAGGGGCTGGTTCCACCCCCAGCAATCCTGCTAAAAGCATCGCCTATAGGTAGAGATACCTGTATATTTACTCTGTATGTTAGAAAGAGTAGGTAGGTTGGCAGCCTTGCGAAACTTGCTAGTGTTGGTACCTAGCTTTACGTTGCCGTTGGCACCCTTGGCGATCTAGTTTTTATGTTGGCAGTATGCTCTAGTTTTCTTATGTTGGTATTCGTGAGTAATAAAGTAAAAAAACCGGTCAAGAGCGAATCGGACTCGCGCACTGAGGGTTCCGTTCCGATTTCTGAAAAAGTGTGCTATTTAGAGATACGTTTTATTTTTCCTGTAATCTATACATAAACTTCTATCACATAGAATTTTCAAATTTTCTCTAGATGCAAATTTCGGAAAGGTATTTGTTTTTAGATTTTTCATCAAAAGTCGAAAACTATGCGGCCTAAAAAAAGAAAAAAACTGTCTGAGAATGTGCAAACAGCGCTCTTTCATATGATACCCCACATGCTCTAGTAGCCCCAATTCGAATTTTTAAGACCATACAGTCCCTATTGCAAAAAAAAATCTTTCTAATTTCCTATATAGTTGGGCAAACGTCATCTAAAACTGTTCCAAATTAGTAGTTCTTGAGATATTATTATCCAGCTGTGACAGACGGACAGACAGACAGACTGAGTTGAACCTTTTTACCATTTGGTACGGAACCCTAAAACTGGTTTTCTATTAAGTAATTGGATAGTGGTCTTTGTGGCATAGTAAAATGTATAAGAATTTCTTACATTTTATGATGGTGGAATTTTTGTAGAGATACCTAGTTGGGTTTCACATTTTCATATGCAAATAATGAAATTCTTAGTTAGCATATTGGTACTCAATTTTATTTATGACAGAATATTTCTAGCCTAGATCCTTATTATAGGTTTGAAGGGAAAGAGGTAAATCTATCTATGATGGATTAATAATTACTTCTTCAATCTGCCTAGCCTTTTCCCAACAAAGTTGGGGTCGGCTTCCAGTCTAACCGGATGCAGCTGAATACCATTATTTTACATGGAACGACTGCCTATTTGTTGTCCACAACCCAGTTACTGTGTAATACGATAACCCTTGGTGAGACTGGTTGTCAGACTTTCGGGCTTCTGACGACCCGTAACGACTGACAAAGATCTACGAATGACAACCGGAATTTTCGAGGCACGGAGGAGTCTCAGTATGTAATGGATGGTCACCCATCCACGAACCAACCGCAGCAAGCGTAGTTTAACCTTAGATCGACCCGTGCGGCTGTTATTATTTAGTTCCTCATATATATATATATATAATTATTTGTATGAGGAGCTCGTGTCGTATAATTAATAGGTACAACTACCTACTTAGGGCTGATTGTTCAATAGGCAGATAACTTTTACCTGAAGAATAAATGTGACAGTTTGACATATTTTCAATACAAAAGCTGCCAAACCGTCATATTTATTCCTGAAATAAAAATTATCTGACTATTAAACAATCAGCCCTTAGTCGAAAATTTTGTAGGTAGAGGTCTAGTACCACAATAAATTAGTAGCTAATAAAAGTTTGTTCATTAAAATAGCCTTCACGAAGCCTTCTTCGTTCATTATAATTGCGTTTACATCACACTTACAATGGCAATGCTTTTCATTTAGACAAATTCATTATTCATTCATTGCATTATGTACGATGTCCACCAGACGAATGATTCCTGATTCATTTAATTAATTATGATTTTTATTCATTTGTAGTTATCGCTCAAAAAAAGTCACACGTGGATCTCGTTTTAGACTCAAAAATATTAGATTTTTCTATTTTTTATATTAGGCTGTTTATCGGCTTTATACCTTTGCTTCTCCTTTAACCTGGCGAAAGCAAAGCGCGGAAAAAAAAGAAAATTTAAATCATAGTTTCCTAATAATTCATGACATTTTTCGTTACTTTTACTTTATTTCTTCAAAAGTGTTTTGAAAAACGTCGTTTGATACACGTGGACATTTGTTATTGCATTTTTCGGCTCAAAAACAACCTCGCTTACGGCTCGGGTATTAATTCCGCCTCGAATGCAATAACAAAAATTCTCCACTTGTATCAAAATATACTATTATAACTATTGATATATGTTTGAGTGTTGGAATATTTATGATGAATTAGGCACATGGCTATCATTGTTTATCATATTTTATCTAGGTACACAATGATTATCTCAGTCTGATAACACAGAAACATACTTGTGATAGCATCTCTTTCGATAGATTCTTTATTTATACAGGGTGTGCTAGAAAAGTGTGGTCAAATTTACGGGTATGGTACGCCCATCAAACTGAACAACTTTCTCCATGCGACCAACATCGTAATCGCGAAAATAATCGGCTGTCACATACATTTGCGTCGAGTAGGTATTGAGGTTTTCTATGGGACAGTTGATATTTTTTTTCTGGAGGAGCTCGTGGCTAAATAATAACAGCCGCACGGGTCGACCCTCAGGTTAAGCTATACTTGCTGGGATTGGTCAGTGAATGGGTGATCATCTTTACATACCGCGGCTCCTCCGTGCACGTTAAGCCGTTAGTCCCAGCTGTCATTCGTGGATCTTTGACAGTCGTTATGAGTCGTCGGAAGCCCGAACGTCTGACAACCAGTCTTACCAAGTGGCATCATATTACCCAGTTACTGGGTTGTGGAGGTCAGATAGGCAGTCGCTCCATGTAAAATACTGGTATTCAGCTGCATCCGGTTAGACTAGAAGCCGACCCCAACATAGTTGGGAAAAGACTGGGTAGATTGATTGATGAGTTGATATTATTTTCGCGATTACGATGTTGGTGCCATGGAGAAAGTTGTTCAGTTTGTTGGACTATACCACATCCTTAAATTTGTCCACACACTTCTGGTACACCGTGTATAGTTTACGTAATTAAGACATTAATATTTTGAGGTCTTCCTTATGCAGGTGGATAGATAAAAGGTGAATCAAAAAGGTATTTCTTGTGAGGTCGACATCACCGTTACCGCGTAGATGGATCAGTTGAAATGAGCACAGACAGTAAGTGGATGGGTGACCGCTCACAAACCATTCACTAAATTCTTTGTTTCCATGCTTATGAGCGTGGCTAAGTATTAACAGCCGCACGGGTCGATCCATCAGGTTAAGCTACGCTTGCCGGGGTTGGTCCATGGATGGGTGACCATCTTTACGGTACCGAGACTCTCCGTGCCTCGGAAAGCACGTTAAGCCGTTGGTCCCGGCTGTCATTCGTGGATCTTTGACAGTCGTTACGGGTCGTCAGAAGCCCGAAAGTCTGACAACCAGTCTTATCAAGGGGTATCGTATTACCCAGTAACTGGGTTGTGTAGGTCAGATAGGCAGTCGCTCCATGTAAAATACTGGTATTCAGTTGCATTCGGTTGGACTGGAAGCCGACCCCAACATAGTTGTGAAAAGGTTGGCAGATGGCAGATGGGCTTATGAGAGCTCGTTGAACCATCCCAATTGTACTATTATTACTCTTTCATTTTTAGGGTTCCGTACCTCAAAATGAAAAAGCAGAACCTTTACAGGATCACTTCGTTGTCTGTCTGTCTGTCTATCAAGACCCTTTTTCTCAGGTACGCGTAGAAGTATTAAGTTTAAATTAATATCAAATACGTAGATCTATTATATTCTTCCTTGGAGCTCTAAAAAAATCAAGCTTCTAAGTCAACGCAATAAAAAAAACGGTCAAGAGCGACTCGGATTCGCGCACCGAGGGTTCCGTTCCGATTTCTGTAAAAGTGTGCTATTTAGAGACATCGTTTTATTTTTCTTCACATAGAATAATTACAGATTTTTCTTTATGCAAACTTCGAAAATAAGGGGCGAACTGTATTTTTTTTACATGTTTCAGCAAAAGTCGAAAACTATGCGGCCTAAAAAAAAGAAAAAAATGTTTGAGAATGTGCAAACAGCGTTCTTTCATATCTCTTATCTTTTCTGTGTTTCATATGATACCCCACATGCCCTAGTAGCCCCAGTTCGAATTTTTAAGACCCCCTTTCAGTCCCTGTTGCAAAAAAACAAATATGTTTTTTTATTTCTTACTTATTTTCAAAATAGTTGGGCAAACGTCATCTAAAACTGTAGAATTGATCATAAATCGATTCATGAAATCATGAGGTTTGAGGTCAATTCTAACTTATGGAGTTGTATTGCTGATTCTAGTGATTATAATTCTGTAAAGCCATATTAGCTACGGCCGCGTCTCATATTTTAATCAACATACAACCTGACACTGACCTGCAAATTGCAAAAAACGTAAGAAAATTTGAATTTCGCGGGCTACCTTAGCGCATCCCCCTTAACATAGACATCATCAGCACAAACATTAAATAACATAAGGGGGCTTAACATTAAATAACATCCCGCCAAAAACATTTTCATGTAAAATGTTGCCAAGACGAGACCATATGGCTCGCACTGTCAAAAAGTCATCAGATCTCATGTCTACTCATTATGAACAACTTTTACTATGGGATCAAACCTGAAATCGCGAAAAAAAAATCAGCTGCTCCCTACATTTTGACGAGTTTGATGTAGATACTACACAGCTGAACAGCTGATTTTTTTTTTGCGATTTTAGGTTTGGCCCATAGTAAAAGCTGTTCAGAATGATGAGTACGGTGACCTCTTAAGAGGATATTGGTCAATAACTAGTAACCCTGTATAATAGATATCTTACCGAAATACTATTGTAGGAAAATGTTGAATTTATACCTAAATGTAAAAAAAAAAGTGTTGGTGTTAGCTTAAATAAATAAATAACAAATAAATGTATACCTATGCTGTTAGTGTTCTTACTAAATAAACAAATGTTATTAAAAACTCACATTAGGTAACCGACCGACTACGGCGTAGCAAAGGAAGAGTCCTTGCTACGGCGTAGTCGGGTCTCTAATTATATAATAAAAAAAATCTCTAATTATAAAAAGCTAAAATACGAGTTGGGGGCTAACAACATTCAGTATTCACAAATAATTTATTTGTGAATACTGAATTTTGGTAGCCCCCAACTCGTATTTTAGCTTTTTTGCATCGCATTGTCTTCCATCAAAGTGCTTTGAGTTTTTGGACAATATATGGCTATTTCAAGCCTTTTTTTCAACGGGTAATGGCAGCTGATAAACTTTATGATTTTAAAATCTACAAAAAAAAAAGTTATACATCACTCAACAGAACAACTTAATTTATTTGTTTATCAACTTCAATCAGAAATAATTGAGACAACAATGAGCCCAACATGTTAACACCACAACATCCTCTAGGAAATCCTCTCATCCAATAAATAAAAACACTTCAAATTATTCCCCGTTTCCTCTAAAATGATGGATGACTAGTACACTTTGTACTCGGTACTACAAACAATGAGATTTTGACTTAAATAGAGTATTTTCAGTACATTTCCTATATTTACCGCGCGTTGATAGACGCGGTCGCTTCGACCGCTGGCGTAAACATTGCGTTTCCGTCTTGTGTTCGCTTTAGAAGGGTTAATTATAAAGTTTGATTGGCTATTTTTGTTGTTTAAATTTGTATTGCTTCGGTTTCAGTGCTAACTTTTAGAATATTCTGGTTGTCGATGTGAAAAATGTCCTGTGAGAAATCGTAAGAAAATGCACCATGCACGATTTTAGATGTAACATGAGACTTAGACCACTTTTGCGTTTTTATTGCAACAGTTGAAGGGCGTTACAAAAAAAAAGGTGTTCAAAATTACATATTGTCAATTATTTTATATTTTCTAAGAGTAATTGCCAAACTAACTGTCAAAAAATAGCACATACTTACGAGTATAAATACCAACGATCTAAGAATTTGTCAGAGGAAATTGTCCTTTGATTTAAATTTAATGAAATAATCATGAAAAACCTCTAGAAATGCGACGTTGCCAGGCCGCGCGCGATCGTAGCTCAAGAATACACAAATGTTCGTGAGCTTGCGCTTGAGTGCCACGGGCAACTCTCCCTTGAAAAGTTCCTTCATGGACCTACTGGTCACAAGACGAACAAAAGTGCCTGGAAGAGCTACTGCTCTTCCAGGCACATTTGTTCGTCTTGTGACTTCTTTGTCTTGTCTCGCCTGGAAGGGGACTACTTGGCCCAAGTAGAGGTATTCCTGTACATGTCGTATTGTCTCCCCTCTACTTTTATGCTTTTTTTTTTAATTTTTACCCGCCTACGGTAAAGCCAAAAGGAAGGGTTATGATTTTAGGAGTCTATTGTATATATGTAAGTATGTATTCACGTGTGTTCCACCGTAGCACCTAAATTACTGAACCGATTTTAATGAATGAGGTATCAATAGATTCAGGTGACATAGGTTATATAAATTCTCCCTAAATTTAATATGGTGGACTTTACACGTAAATTTCTGACCTCTGATAATAATTACATGTTTGGTATAAAAAGAAAGGTTTTGACAAGCACATTACAAATATGTAGGTATATGTCATAAATAATTATGTTTAAATTGTTAAAAATAAGTAAAAGTAAATAATATTAATTTAATAGCTGACAGACCGACCGCGGCGAGCGTGATTTTTCAGTAGTCCGGTTTTAGTTTTGCAACTTACTTTTTTTTTATATGCTACTCTAACGACCAAACCGAACCTATCTGTCACCAGTTTTGGCATACTGGAGATAGTAAAACCTATCGTTTTAACGTCCCAATAATCTATGACAGATAAAACAAAAGAACAGGAACGAACGAAAGAACGTAAGGATAGATAGAATTATCTACGCCTGCTATCTCTACGGACAGACAGACAGTCGTCATCTATTGACAGAAACTATATATGTTATTTATTAGCAGAATTCCAAGAACCGGGTAACGGGTAGCCGCATTGTTTAGAAGTCTTATCGGATTCAGGTTAACTGTTAACATCTACATGATTAGGTAATTTATTTAAGTTTTCCTAGAAATTTGTTAAATCCTTGAGATTAACGCATGGCGTAATGGTAAATTGCTAATCATTTTTAACCGACTTCAAAAAGGAGGAGGTTCTCAATTCGTCGGAACCTTTTTTTTTTTTTTTTTTTTTTATATATGTTCCCCGATTACTCGAAGATGGCTGGACCGATTTCGATTTTTTTTATTTTATTCGAGAGGGTACACATCAAAGTTGGTCCGATATAAAATTGATTAATTTCGCTTGGGTAGTTTTTGAGTTAGCTTCAATAATACGTATTTTTTCCCCACTTTTATATGGATGATGTTCTAGTTGGTTTTGCAGGTTGTGGTATTAGAATTTATGTGGGGTAGGTACCACAACTAAAAAGTGAAAAATAAAAACTTTGTTACTAAAAACTACAACCGACTTTCAAAAACAATACTACAAAGTGAAAAATAACTTTAATTTCGGAAGTCGGTGGCTAAAAACGAAAATACATTTAACCAGACACCGACTTCCGAAATTAAAGTTATTTTTTACTTTTTAGTGTTGTTTTTGGAAGTCGGTTGTATTTTTTTGTAAAAAAGTTTTTATTTTTTAAACATACGAGTAGGTAGGTAGTTACAGGGACCTCCTTAAGTTCTGAGTTGAGCTACACGATTACTGACAAATGCGTGCACTGACTGGACAGGTTCACTCATCTGTGTGGTTCTTTCCTCAAAAGACTATTTCAGACACGAACCTACATGGTCTTCACATGATCAGACCAAGATTATGTCTGGACTTCAAAAGAGACTGTGACCTCTGAGTTTGTTGCCTTTCTTCTCAGGGTAGTCAGATAAGAAACGCCGACAACATCTAGCTTTTAAAAAAATATGTTTGACGTGTACAAACCTACTTACAGAAATAAAATCATTTCATTAACAATAAAAGTGGAATAACACATTAAATTCTAGCTGTTATATGAAAACCTATGAAGCAGTTTATCAAATTATTTGTGTCAATTTTGAAGATAGGTGACATCGCGAACATTTGCGGTGAACCACTTTTCAACCTTATCACCTTAGCAATAAGGTCGATGGTACCTATGTAAAAGCGACAGTTTTAAGACTGTTATTGCTGACCGTACTAAGTTACGAATCTATCGCTGGAAAGTTATATTAATAAATATTTCTCTAAAACTACTTACTCGAGAAAAATACTTGCAATCTGCAGTATTGTCCCACTGCTGGGCAAAGGCTCTCTCTTTCCACCTCTCTCTGTCCAGAGCAGCCAAGGACCAATCTTTATTAAAGAAGTCCAGCTCATCTCGCCAGCTCCGTCTGGGCCTGCCGCGATGTCGTTTGCCCTGAGTCGTAAGTTTGGCCCACTGATCGTCTGATATGCGGCAGACGGGTCCAGCCCAATTCCTTAAGCATAGCAGCTTTCCAGGTGACGTCATTTTATTGATAGAATTTTAGAGTTTAAAAAAAATCCTGGCTTTTCGGTGCCAAAAAAAAAAACACATCCACCGTAAATTTTGATTGATTCAAAAGATTTTTTAAGCTTAAAAGAAAATGTGTTGACGTTTTTCTCTACACTCCGCTAATGCGACTGGAAGTAAGAAATGAAAATTCTTCCGTTTATCAACAGTTTACAAAATGCCTAAAAAAACGGCCTAAAAAAAGAATAGCGTTACGTCATAAGTCGGGCGCCACTTTATACACACAGACTCCAAAGATGAAATTCACTAAAATAACCTCTAATGTTTATCTTTTCACCCTTCCATTTCTCGCTGCTAAAATATAGTATTACACTAATACAAACAAACTAAAACAGTTTGTAAAATAAAATTATAACCTCAAAGTTTTTATTTCAAAAGAAATAAAGACTAAAATCGAGCGCTCTAATCTGATAATACGTTTTCGAACAGCAAAATGCGTTGGTAAAGTCTCACTGTGATGTGCCGAAGTGAAAACAAACGCAGCTCAACTCAGCATTATGTATTTTGGCGCCAAAACAAACGTCAGTTTGACAGCGCGGCGGGCGGCGGGAACACGATATCTGTTTGTTCCCGTTTACACCGGCCGGATAAGCGGGTTTTCGATTACCAATGTTTTGTTTTTTCTTTTTTTTCTTTCGATATTTTTTTTGGAATGTGAAATTAGTGATTGCTGTTAAATCTGTAATGAGAACGAACTTGGTCGTGTTCTGAGGATTTGATTGTTATGTTTTAGTGAGATTTACCGTGTCTTCATTAGACTTGGTGTGGAAGATCAATATTTGATTGGTCAGATTCCAACTTTGATATCATACAATTGAATATTCCTATGTTTGTGGTTCGCCGCTGCTTTAGACATTTAGACTGACAGTTAAAATCTTGGTTCAGCTGATGGATTTCCATAAATAGATTCATGGCACCAAACTATACAGTTATTTCGATGCCCCACCCACCCTCCAGGTGAAATGCCAGCGAATAAATGTCTTCGTCTAGTGCCAAAGTAAAGTACTTGTACAGATTTGATTAACCTTTGCTAATTTAACAACATTCATAAATCATTTGTAGATTTACAGAATCAACATTCAGTTTTTGATTTTAATAAGTCTGCACTCAAAATGCACGCCCTTCACACCATTCGCAAGTGTTTTAGTTAGCTATATGCATTAAATGGTAAAATTAAGAAACCAGAGGAATGTATCTCGCGAACTGAGTATTGACTTGGATTTTCTAGCTATAACTTAAGAACTTTAGTGTCATTTGAGGACTCGGTGGACGACTCCCAAATATTCTCGTTCAAATGAGGACTGCTACTTTCGGTTTTGTTCTCTTATCAAGAGATACCCATATTGTAAGTCAAAACCTCATGATTTCCTCGACTCGACTCAACCTCATTTAGGTAGTTTGATATTCATAGTTGCAATTTTACTCCTCATCTCAAACAGTTTCCTCAGTTTAGGCGAGTTTAAGTTGAGGAACCAACTGTCAAATATAAGGTACGTCGGCATCTACCTTATAAGTTAAGTAACTTATAAACGGAATATTTCTCCAAGCAAGGACGTTTTCGTGACGTATCACCTCGACTCACACTCATTCGAGGAACCTCATAATTTCCTTAATCGTAACACTGTGAATACCGATTTTGAGGGTATTTCAAGGCACATCTTGAGGTCACCTCGACCGAGTTGTGAGTCGAGGAGCTTCCGAGTCTACGACTTAGAATATGTGTGGGAGACTTAAAACTATGACTGCTTTAACATCCCCCTCCAGCTGAGTATGTGGAGCCTGCAGAAAAGCTCCCGGCGAGTCACCAACTACCATGGCCCATCTGGAAATCTCTTAACCGACTAAGAAGCCAGGTGGGTTGCTGCCGGTAGGTACAACCGATGCGCCACAGTGCGACTGTGGAGCCACATTACAGATGATGCCTCACCTCTTGCCGTGCTCTCTGTGCAACAACTTGTGCACTATGGAAGACCTTTGCCAGGCCAACGCCAACGCTGTCGAAGTAGCCGAATACTAGTCGAAGCTTGCATAAAATCTATAAAAGAGAATCATCGATACGACGAAGAAGAACCATAAGTAGTTCACTGCCCGACATAAGTTTCTCCCAAATTGCGCCGTACCTAACACTAGGTTCTCCGTTTTGCTTATGCAGTCAGAGCACACATTACAGCTGCAACGGGCACAGCACACAAAATTTTCATACAAAAACGTGTGCCGCGTCCCGCACCAGTCTCCGTTAGCTTTTCTTCTCTCTCACCTAGTATAATCTCTCTTGCAGTACGTCTTCCCATCCCTCACGAAGCAGGTACAGGACTCGTCGAGGAACTGCCGGCACTCCTGACACTTCAGACAGGCGGCGTGCCACTCCAGGTCCGGAGCCACCCTGAGGATGTACTGGTCGTGGATCTGGCCGCCGCAGCCCACGCATAGCGAGAGCCGAAGTTTTTCTGTGGAAGAAACAAAGGTTTTTTTTCAAAGAGATTTAAGATACTTATTTTAGACGGTACGCAAAATACGCGCTTGGCCGTGGACTTAAGATGATATGTAAAAAGCGAACTGGACGGGAATAAGAAAGTGACGGAGTCAATTACATCCACATGCGAAAAAACGACAGCACAACAATTCGCTGGAACCAAAATAAAAGCGCCAAATCAAATAAAAATGTTTTTATAATAAATTATACTATCTATCAAAAATAAGTTTAGCCAGAGGTCTTTTCGGAATTACATTCTATCGAAAAAATTTAACCCAATTGTGTTTTCCTTCAGTCAAAGTATTAATCTAATAGTCAATAAACATATATCCAAAAACTAAATCCACACATGCTGCTATAGTGAAATAAATGGTTACGAAAAATCCCTCAATTTATTTTGGTATCGCCATAAGACCCAAATATCTCGCTTGAATGCTCGCTAGAACGCTCGCTAGAATGCTCGCTAGAACGCTTGCTAGAATGCTCGCTAAAACGCTACCGCCAGAATGCTCATTACAAGTGAATACTCAAGTCTATCAGCGGTTTTAACAAAGTGATATTTCTGTCTTTATTTTTGACATCACACCATATAAATCTATGGCATTTTGTCTTTTGCTTCTTATTTTTCTAGAGTTTCATGCTCTATCTATGGAAATCTGCAATACGAGAGTGTGGAGACATCACCAGTGCGTTCATCCTGTAAAGGAACCAAACAACCTAACCTTGAAGAGGGTAGCCTGGAGTCCTGGTTTGTGAGACAATGATGTGGTTGGTATCGGTTGAAACTGTTTTTTATATTTCTATGGGTTGAAACAAGGGTTACTTATCATGTTACCCTGTAACTGGGTTGTGGAGGTCAGATATTCAGTCGCTCTAAGTAAAATACTGGTATTCAGCTGCATCCGGTTAAACTGGAAGCCGACCCCAACATAGTTGGGAAAAGGCAGCGCAGATGATGTATGGTTTGATAGTCTTATAATTAGTCCAATAACTAAAAAAAATGATGGCCTTTGGTTTTAAAATACTTAAGTTTCAAGTACACTATGACTCAATACCTCACAATAAGACATTTAATGCTTAAGATAAGTATCGTTTGGTATGTCATGTAGCCAATTTGTTCAAATTCGGAACATAATAATTCATAATACCTAATATGCACTACTACCTACTCCTATTATTTATCCATTTAGTTATATTTTCCTGTCCGAATGTAACCTACAAAATTGCCGTGAACCTACTTATTACATACAGCAGAAAATATATAGGCAAGTCTACATAGCAATCAATTGGTCATTAGCCCTTGTTATTTACCGCACAAATGTACTACATCCAGGTACATTTTTTTTAAACTACAACGCCGATTAACCCTGCTCGCGTCGCGTCGAATAATATTATTCGAAAGAGGACATAATAACAGAAATTATGAATAAATTATACCTCGCGCCGATCGATATAAGTGGGCGTGGCTTTAAGCGCCGCCCCTCGCCTAAGCAATGCGATAATCTATCCGTCTCTTTCTTGCATTACTCTCGCTTGCTCTTACACGCTAGAATTGCAATCAACATTGTAAGTTGTCAAGTTGAAATTGACAGGCGTGTGTTGTTGTATTATGTCGTTTAAATTATACTTAAATGGAGCAGGTACGGTTTGGAATAGACCACACAAATTCTGTTTGTTAATACCTATATTAATCTACATTTTCTATGTCCAGTACTGAACCGCTTTGCGAATAATTTTTGCCGTGAATACTATTGACGTGTATGGAATGGATGGTTTATAGCTTAAAGCGTATGCAAAGCTATGGAATTTATGATTCTTGATGGTTAATGAAGGTTGTTCTGAAGTTGGTTTTGGTCATACCTTTACCTAGTGAAGATTAATAAGGAAAGTCAGGATTCAGTTGTAAAGTAGATACTTAGACACACTTCTAGTATGAATGTTGAGGAATAGACAAAGTACTTAAGTAGAGCCTTCATTTTGTCACTCCACCCTACCTACAGCTACTAATTAAGGCATGTAAAACGTAACTTTATAATCATTATTTTCCAAGTGCTACCGAATCTCAGCGATATAGGTACCTACCCAACTTGGATAAGGTGCATAAGAAATTTAAAAAAAAACTCGCAATAAAAAGTATCCATCAAACATGATTAATTAAAAATACTGCAACCGTCTGAAATTTTAAGTCTTAAATAATAAAAATAATGCAAATGTTCGCGTAAACATAAAATACCAATAATATTTTTTATTATTCGAATGCAGTTACAGTGTTAAGTTTTACGACTGAAAGGATTTTATTATTCGAAACGGAACCGCCAGTTGTAATTAACAATTGGATTACAGTTAGGTAATCAATTAATTCATTAATTGAATTGATCCGAAGATTGATCGGTGATTGACTTTCTTTTGTAAAGTACCGTTCATACATTCACGATTTTTATTGTTTAAATAAAGTGCTACTTATTTTAAATTATTCTAATCATAAGTGCAGACATCGAATAATCGGACGCATATTTACCTAAAGCTAATTTATGCTAAGAAATTATGGAAGCGGCTTCTTATTTTTTTTTTTTTTTCTTAATAGGTAGGTAGGTACTTAGGAATCCCAAGAATCCCGAAAATCCGGAAATGCATAAGCTTAACCAATCGGATACATAATATGGAAACTACTTCCTAAATATGTACTTAGTATTATTTAGTAAAAAAATACAGGGACACCGGGATCACATAACTATGCTTCATCATCATCTTCCTGCCCTTGCCCCATGTTACATGGCGTTGGCGCCTCACGTTCTCTTCTTCCATTCTCCCCTGTCAACCGTCACGCTATCATTCACTCCCTTCTCTTTTATATCATTCCTCACACAATCCATCCACCTTTTCATTAATTCTTTTCAACTATTCGTATGCTTGTTTACTTCAAATTCATTTTTAACATTACCTACATAACCTGACGTTTGCTATGCTAGTTTGGCAACCTACTTTAAAACATTCGATAATATAGTCAAAAAGTACTTCAAAGTGCATTCCATAATAGCCAACAATAATAATTTAATATGATTTTATATTTGCACGCCGAAATTAAAGGCAGGATAAGAGGACAATTTTATAAATATTCCCAACCTTCTGTACCTTATTTATGCAAATAAATGATTTTGATTTTTTTTTTTGAACACCTCAACTATGTTTAAGTAAAGCATCACTTTTGTATCGATCGTAAAAATCGAAGTAGGTATAGATATACAGGGTGTCTGGGAAAGGGTGTCCGAAAATTAAGGATGTGGTACAGACCATCAAACTAGAAACTCCCAATTCACTTTCTCCCGGGGACCAACATCGTAATCGTGAAAAAATTATCAGTCATCCCATATAAATTTGCTCGAGCAGGTACCTATTGTAGTTTTGTATGGGACGACTGATTTTTTTTACGATTACAATGTTGGTCCCCGGGAGAAAGTTGTTCGTTTCGCTGGTCCGTACCACACCCTTAATGTGAGTGAAACCGCGGAGTACAGCTAGTAAAGTCAGCGTCAATATTATCGAGACGAACAGACTGTTCAAAATGATCTAAACAAATATGAAAATGAAATGATAACTCAAGGACACAAGGAATGTTTTAGAATGAAGACAGTACATGACAACTGTCATTCTGACAAGAACTTTATCCAATTGAGAGAAAGTTTAATTTTCTTAGTTGTTGAGATCATTTTGAAAAGTCTGTTCGTCTCGATATTTTTGACGCTGACTGAGTGGCGGCATCTACATCGCCACATGCGAATTACGCATCACACTGACGTCACGCAAAATCCTGCATCGCGCAATCAGAGTTTACCGTGCGACTAGCATATATATATACAACGTCCCGACATCAGTCGTCGGGCAGTTGCCCACCAGACACGACACCGTCTGGTCGGAGCATCCTCCCTTTTCGATGGACGATGAGTGAACTTTACACCCTGTTCCTCATACCTCTATAACTGTACATAGTACAGCGAATGGAACATCATTCCAACCAAGCGTCTGCATGACACCTCCGACCTTTTTTATCACTTGTGTGTTTATTATAAATTATAATAAAATATAGATAAGTCTATTGTGTAGTTATTATGACTGCAGATAAGACGTAGTGTCAAGTAATCATGATCTTAGATTAAAGTGTTGTCTTCTGATTTGCATAATTTTTATTACCGTGGTGGGTTGGATTTTATGAACGAAAACAAACACAGATGGACACTACAGAATTATTAAATTAATCATTTATTTATAAAAAAAAAACCGGTCAAGAACGAGTTGGACTCGCGCACCGAGGGTTCCGTTCCGATTTCTGAAAAAGTGTGCTATCTAGAGACATCGTTTTATTTTTCTGTAATCTTTACATAAACTATTAGAATAATTTCAGATTTTTCTCCATGCAAACTTCGGAGATAAGGGAAGGGAAATGATATATTTTTTAAACTTTTCATCAAAAGTCAAAAACGATGCTGCCTAAAAAAAAAGAAAAAAAAATGTTTGAGAATGTGTAAACAGCGCTCTTTCATAATTATGATATCCCACATGTCCTGGCAGCCCCACTTCGAATTTTTAAGACCCCTTTCAGTCCGTTACAAAAAAAAAAAAAACTTATTTGCAAAATAGTTGTAATGACAGTCAAAGATCCGCGAATGACAGCCGGGACTAACGGCTTAACGTGCTTTCCGAGGCACGGAGGAGTCTCGGTATGTAAAGATGGTCACCCATCCTGATCCTGAGGATGAAGCGTAGCTTAAAACCTGATCGATCGACCCGTGCGGCTGTTATTACTTAGGCAAGTACTTACTGCAATAATGTATGCGTGAATCTATGTACGTAGTTAATTGCAACATATCGCATTCCGCGGTCCGTCACGGTGGTGCACAGGACACAATGACTGCAGGCGCAGATCTGACCGATAGCGCGCAGACTCCTTTATTTTTGTACCGAGGTTATGCACCTTGTGCAGTCAGATGTGAAGAGTTTGTTTGTTGAAGATAAGTTGCTTGATAGGAATAATAATATGATTGATTTTTAACCGACTTAAAAAAAGGAGGTTCTGTATTCGACCTGTATGTATGTATGTTTGTATGTCCGCGATTTTCTCAAAAACTGATTAACCAATTTTGATTATTCTTTCACTACCGTGATCTACATACTTTGAGGAAGGTTTAAGTGTACCTATGTAATACATTACGTAATTATATTATGTATTATTCTTATGTACACAGTAATATGCATAAATGAACTGTATCTCCGGCATTTCTGAGCGTATTTTGATGATTCTTCTTTTCGTTCGTCTTGGGCTTATGTAATTGCATATTATTTAACTTAAAACGAATAAAATAACTTTCATAAAAAACTTAACAACTTCTGAAGTTGGTTGTCTTCAATTCTTCAATGCACATTTTTTTTTTTTTGTGAATGGGATATCATCAAATGATTTCTCCCGCTCTGGGCGGAGCGGGAGGGCGTGTCAGACTGTTACTGACTAAAGCCCACCCGTGTTCCTTCAGTTGCCCGTGCCAGGGCCACGGCATCTCTTTCGAACAACCCGCGACCCCGGCGGCATCGGCCCTATTGGACCCCATCACTTCTGACATCTCTTTGAGGCGCACGTGGAACACAACGCGCCGTCGACCCGGGCCTGGTCCATACCGGATGGCGAGCTATACCCATTGCTCGCCGTCCGCAAGCCCGCGCCTACGGTGGCCGGGAATCGGCAATGGATTCCCGCCGCCCAGGGCGTCTCCTGCGGCGGCTAAGGGCGCGAGGGCGCGACTTTTGCCTCTCCCTCACGCGTTCCGCCTCCTCCTTCGCGAGCATTACTGCTTCGCAGAAGGAGGTGACGGCCTCCCATGCACTCTCGCTCCGCACCATGGCCTGGACCAGGTTTGGACGCGAGAGATCGCCGCCGCCGATCGCCTCCGTGAGAACACGGTGGTGCTCCGCCCAAGCCGGGCAGACCTCCACTGTATGCTCCACCGTGTCCTCCGGGCGATCCACACAATGGTGACACCCGGGCGTTTCCTCCCGCCTTATCCTGAACAAGAACCTACCGAAACAATTCTTCAATGCACCTTAGCTTGGCACCGACTTCAGAAGCTGTTATGTTTTTAATGAAAGTTATTTTTGAAGTCGGTTTTTACTTTTTAAAGTAAATTTTTCGATCGATCGATTTTTCGATTGGTCGATTTTTCTGTCGAGACAGCAATATTGAGCCATCATCTGCCCAGCCTTTTCCCAACTATGTTGGGGTTGGCTTTCAGTCTAACCGGATGCAGCTGAATACCAGTATTTTACATGAAGCGACTGCCTATCTAACCTTCACAACCCAGTTACTGGATATCACGATACCCTTTGGTAAGACTGGTGGTTGTCAGACTTTCGGGCTTCTGACGACCCGTAACGACTGTCAAAGATCCACGAATGATAGCCGGGACCAAAGGCTTAACGTGCTTTCCGAGGTACGAAGGGATCTCGATATGTAATGGATGGTCACCCATCCACAAACCAACCTCAGCAAGCGTAGCTTAACCTTCGCTCGACCCATGCGACTGTTATTAATTAGCCACGAGCCCCCCACTTTATAACATGATATTATAAGAATTAAAATAGAGAGATAAAAAGTTTATTTAGTCATTTGAATATTGTTAAAATTTAAAAGAAAGAAAAATTATTAATATCGCTCCCATCGTTTTAACAGTTTGTCATTCAATATATATCCCTGAACCTAAGCGACCTTTTCATAAAAAACTTTCCAGCTACTTCATTTACCTAAATACCTTCCATAAATTAAAAGGGCATAAACTTTTAATGAAACCATTAATTTAATTACTAATTAACAGTACGTTGTAGGCTTTGGCGGAGGTATAACGATCCGTTTTACTGTGGTAAGTCGTTATCTTAACCATCAGTAAGGGCACAGGAGTAAGTAATGCGACAGAGACTACACTTCACCGCGTTATCCAAACGACTCACGCAAATGAGTTGGATTTATGGTCTGTTCCAAAAGTATCTGATGAAAATGTAAACAGATGGATCAGAAAACGTACCTTTTACTTGATTATTTGAATACTTAAACAGGAAGTTGTAATTTTAAATCACCTTTAAAGATGTTTTTCATTTGAAAATTGAGGTTTATTTTATAACTTCGATGTTCGTAGATGATTTTTCAATGACAATGTAATAATGTTCTTCCAGGAAAGCATGGTACAAAAGGGAGGAAGAATACGCTCAGCAGTGGGTGGAATAAGGTGATGATGATGAATGTTTTTCAAACAATAATTTATTGTTGAAAATAGTGGTAAGATAAGTTGAAAGCTTCTAATCATAGATGAACTTTAGTGAGTGATTGCGTAAGAATTTAACCTGAACTAGGTTTGTTTACACTTTCATCAGATAATTTTGAAAAACACTATAGTTTCTAGTATTACACCCAAAATTCATGCATAATTATGGTATTTAATTATCAAAAAAAAAAAAATTACATAATATTATTTACCACTAAAAATATCTAAGTCAAAATTATTAAAAACCTACCTACTTGATTTTCTGTGTGTGTGATGACTCACCTTCGTGAGGCGAGAATAGAACATAACCTTTGCCACATTTCAGTTGTGAATTGTATGAAGTTAGGTCTCTGTAGGATAGTCTACTCAGTGTATCTTCCATTGGCATTATAATGTGGGCAATGGAAGATAGCTCTAAGATAGGAATCTACACATTATAGACAATTTTGAGCTAATTCGTTTTTAATTACAAATTAAGTTACAATTACAATTAGCCAAGAAATGAGCATATTTCCTCTATAGTACGTATCGTAATGGCGTAAAATAAATTATTGGCAAGAGTCCTCTTATCTGAGTATTTTACGCAATTTGTCATTGAAGAGTTGTCTGCTAAATTCTTCATTATTTGTTCTTAAATCATCTCAGGTACTTGACATAACATCACGCCTC
Source organism: Cosmia pyralina (assembly GCA_946251885.1). NCBI lineage: Eukaryota > Metazoa > Arthropoda > Insecta > Lepidoptera > Noctuidae > Cosmia > Cosmia pyralina. Next base: position 1,670,807 of record OX276365.1, read on the forward strand.
TAAACCCCGAAGGGGCGGAGTGGCGACCAGGTTAAGCTACAATTGCCGTGGTTGGTCCATGGATGGGTGACCATCTTTACATATCAAGGCCCCTCCGTGCCTCGGCTGTCATTCGTGGATCTTTGACAGTCGTTACGGGTCGTCAGAAGCCTGAAAGTCTGACAACCAGTCTTACCAAAGGGTCTTGGGTCGTCGTACCTAGTAGCTGCGTTGTGGAGGTCAGATAGGCAGTCGTTTCATGTAAAATACTGGTATTCAGCTGCTTCATTCTTATGTCATGCTTTTTGGATTTCGACTTACGGGTCAAGAGGCAGTGACAAAACTAAAAATTTTGACCTTGATTTTTAAGGTAACGATAAGGATATGTTTATAGTGTAATAATTTGTAAAGTTATGTCTAACGCGGATAAAAAATTGAGAATCACGCAGAAACTCTCGCGCGTATTTTTATGAAACCTTCACCATTTTAAATATAATTTAATTATGTATTCTTTAGTATTATGTGTTTTAATATAATACCTTTTGTTTTATGTACCTATAATAAATTAATAACGCGTCTAATTTAGGACAGCCCTCCTTAATGTGCGAGTCCCATTACTGAGTAGACGTACGATGTGTTGCGCGAGCTCAGCACAGACCACGCAAGCTAACCACTCAAAGCCATTGGCATATAATTATCTACGTCTTATCGGTATTTACTGCTGCAAGTCAACATGAAAGCAGACTTGCCCTACGAATTACGAACGAACTCTTTACCCAGACACAAAAATTGCCATGTCTCATACTTACCTGCTGTATATGATTGTACTAGCTGTGCCCCGCGACTTCGTTCGCGTAGAAGTCGTAAGATACACAATATATTAAAATAACGGCCACATTTTAATAAAACTCTCTCGTCCCCCGATCCGCCGCGTTGCATCGCCCGCCAGCGCTATTTGTTCACAATTTTATGGGTTTTGATTTTTTTCACAGAACCCTAATTCTTTTTCTAAAATAAAATTAGCCTATGTTACTCCATATATCAACAGTTGTCAGCCAGTGAAAGTTCTGTCAAAATTAATCCAGCTATGTCGGAGATTAGCTGGAACAAACAGACAGACAAACAGACAAACATTTTAAAAATTATATTTTTGTTATAAGTAGGTACCGTATTTATTTCCATAAACATTTAGTACAAAGCTGTTATTTTGACATTGTAAACAGACACTGCAATTTTATTTATTTGTTTATATGCCTGATATTACACTCGTAGCTGATCTACGGGTAGTTTCTGTATTTCCGAAACACAACTGCTTAGTTTTTAGCCGTAGAAATTGGCATAGCTTGCTATAGCGTGCGCGTAAGTGCTAGTCACCGCCTGATGTACGTGAGCGGTGAGACGGGGGAGGGCGCGATTAACAGCTTGGCCTTTGTCTCCCTCGTCTCGCCGCTCACATACCCCAGGCAGTGACTAGCACTTGCACGCGCACTATAGTATGTACCTAGCTACCTAGATATACAAATACGCTCCCGGATCAACTCTTTTACAGGTAGCTCTACTACAATAAATCAAACATCTACAAATAAATCAACGATTTGATCACTGCTGATCACATCCGGATGTCATGACGTCACTTTACAGACGTCATTTATGTCTGTGAATGTGTGCGTGAGTTTTCGATACTCTATCAATAAATAATTGTTTATGTGTTGGTAGGGACTTTAATTTCTCCTCATTTTTTTCCCGTTTATATTCAACAAGTAACTAAACAGATTATGAAAGCATTGGTTTTGCATGAAAACGTACAACAGACATTTAAAAAAGTTTTCCAAATAACCTTATGAAACTATAAAAATATCCACCATTTTGGAAGAACCTCTAGAAAACAAATGAAAATCAAACAAAACTTAAAAAAAAAACAATTGAAGTTGAAATCAGTTTCGCGCAGTCTCCACTAATGAGTACAATATCGATACTTTTGATTCGATACTTGATGCCTATGTGTGTGTGATCACACCAGATCTTCTAGTGTGTATGTGTGAGTTGGAGGCTGGTTTTAAAAACGCGTGCGTTAGAATTTATAGTGTCAATAATATGGTCGGCGTCGCGTGCGGTAGGGGTGGCACAGGTCAGAATTAAATGTAACTTTATATTTATTTTTAAATGATTTGATGATCACACAGTTAAAGGTAAATTGAAGTTGGCGATGTTTAAAATAGTCAATGTATTGTCTGTCAAAAGAAGAAGCTAAAAGATGCTGCACAGAGAAGAACAGAGCTCTTTTTAACCGACTTCAAAAAGGAGGAGGTTCTCAATTCGTCGGAACCTTTTTTTTTTTTTTATTTTTTTTATGTATGTTCCCCAATTACTCGAAGATGGCTGGACCGATTTGGTTTTTTTTTGTTTTGTTCGAGAGTGTATACATCACAGTTGGTCCCATATAAAATTGATTAACTTTGCTTTGGTAGTTTTTGAGTTAGCTTCAATAATACGTATTTTTCCCCACTTTTATATGGATGATGTTCTAGTTTGTTTTGCAGGTAGTGGTATATGAATTTGTGTGGGGTAGGTACACAACTAAAAAGTGAAAAATAAAAACTTTTTTACAAAAAAATACAACCGACTTCCAAAAACAACACTACAAAGTGAAAAATAACTTTAATTTCGGAGGTCGGTGGCAAAAAACGAAAATACATTTAACTAGACACCGACTTCCGAAATTAAAGTTATTTTTCACTTTGTAGTGTTGTTTTTGGAAGTCGGTTGTATTTTTAAGTTAAATATGACTCGAAAAAACAAGGGACACTATACAAGGTGACAGAGAAGTTCAACCTATTCTATGAAATACTAGAGTTCACTAGCAAGTCGCATTTTATCAGCTCTATCGCTCACACGGGACTAAATTTTTAAGATTGTTAAATGAAAAGATGCTATTTTGAAAAACCGGGCAAGTGCGTGTCGAACCATGCATAGTGAAGGGTTCCGTAGTTGGGATGAATTTATCCCAAGAACAAACTTAACATTGTAATTGAAAAACATGTTCTCCCATACATTCCAACTGTAAATGTGTAAGTTTGTACTCGCAATATTGAGAGATTTACCATGTTATTTTAAGACCACAGACTTCTTATAGGTTTTCCTGTAATCTACAGGTAAAGATCTATTTTCTGTATTTTTTTTTCAAAATTTTAGGCTCAGTAGTTTCGGAGAAAAGGGGGGGGGGGGGAATGGTCAATTTTCTTCTATTTTCTTAAATCACTTTAAAACAGTTTATTTTAAAATTAAATAAAAATATATATAGGTATTTAAGACCCTCCTTTCATTTGATATTATGTCACACGGTATAGTTTACAAAACTTTTTTTTTTTCTTATTTGCCCCTCAAAAGTGACCCCCATATTCAAAATTCATTTATTTACTTTATCCGTCCGCATTCGGGTCACAGAAATTCATATGTGTACCTTTCAACTTAATCGGGCCATTAGATTCGGACAAAATTGGCTGTGACAGACGAACAGACAGACAAACACACGAGTGATCCTATAAGGGTTCCGTTTTTTTCTTTTGAGGTACGGAACCCTAAAAATATTATCAATTAGCGAACTAGTAAATAATATTAATTAAAAAGATACCTAATTTTAAAAACACATTTCTATTGTGTTACTTAGTAAACTCAGCTCAAAAAGTATTTCCTATCTGTTTTTGTGTGAGTTAAATAAATGTCGCAATAAAAATGTGTTTTTAATAATTACCTATTAAATTAATATTATTTACTAGTTCGCAAATTGATTACATTTAAAAAAAAAACATCTTTTCATTTAACATTGTTGAAAGGTCCCGTGTGAGCGGGAGAGGTGACAAAATTCGACAGCTCTCCTGTCCTGTTAACTATAGGGGGTCAAAACTGGATGGTTTCCGAGATGTGTCGGTTCTTCATTTTTTTTTTAATTTTCTTTGATAAAACTTCTCCACAACATTTAATTGATAGTTTTCTAAAAGCTGAAAAACTTTTGATCATTGTTAAAAAATATGCTTGCCCAAAACTTACATAATCGCAGAAAGAAAAGGTCTTTAGTAGCAAAAATTTTTATTATTACAAATTATTAAAATGATTCAGTAACTTATTTCATAAGATTTCCAAAAAAGTACAAATGTCACCAACATTCCTAGCGGTTTTTTTTACCACTGGTTAGCTAGATTTATTTGTTGCTAATGACCTTTAGTATAACCCCTTACAAGGAATAGGTCGAATTTCCCTGTCACCCTTTATACATAATCAGCCCACTGCTGGGACTGGGCACACGTACCTACTCTCACGACATTGGGAACATATAGTTCTTACAGAAAGAGCCGACTGTTTTAATAAAAAATCTTACTACTTAATCTTAATACTTATGCTTCTTCTCTGATAAAATAAAGATGAAATAAGTAGTGCGCAGGCGCAGCAATGCTATAGAAGTTGTAGAAGTCAACAGCTTTTTTCTGCAAAGTCAATACACGCAATACCTACATTACCTTTAAACTCAAAACAATAAACATCCAACAACATGCCAGCCCTACACCCAATAACAGAATCGGAGGCGGCTCTGCAAAGCGGCGGCAACTCAAAGAGGCCGCGAACACGCCGCGATATCTTCACGACACGGCTGTAAGGAGCGGGGCAGGACGGCAGGATACTGGACTAAAATAATAGTGGAGGTGCCTGACTTCTGTGTTCAAGTTGGGAAAGGTACATCGGATGAAGATCTAAGGAACAATATATACATTTTTTTTTGCTGACTATGCTTGCTCCTGATCTCGATCTCGCCTGATGGAAAGCGATGGATGAGGTCTATCATAGAACGAGCGTGCCCAGAAGGTGCCTGTTCACTCTTGCTTTGAAGGCTGCACCAGAAGTCCACCATCCGACATTGGACGGAACCATGGATCACGTTTCAGCATATACCTACGAATAACAACAGGGTAGGTACCTGACACCTAACTAAAACCGGAACCTATATATTACCTCAAATGGCTTAGCATGATCCTCCGCTAAGTCGAAAATACGGCAGCATTAATTTTGAAATAAATATACCTATGGTAAATTTGAAGATTAATGTTAAGTACTGTGTTTGACGAAAACACGATTCCATAAAATTTTCTCGATAGAAAAAAAATCCAAAGTTACTTCCAAACCGAACAATAAACCGCGGCAACACCGGTCGTCCGACGAGGTCCGCCGGTGTGTAGACGTCATTAGTATTGTGTGTAGAAGTACCGACAGTGACAATAATAAAAATTGTGAAGACCAAGTGAGGGTAGATGCCAATACCCGCACTTCACGAAGACGTCGCTGAGCTGTCATCAGTCCTCCCGTGACTACGATCGCTGCAAGGCGGTCGAAATGTCGGGAATTAAGTAGGTACCTCTTTACCTCGTAAAAAGGAATATCGCGAGAAGACCCGTTCTTAGTTTTGTTTATAATAAACCGCTGGTATTAAAAAAATACTTCAAATTAGATCATTAAACTTTGCATTCTAACTGAACTAACTTTAAAGCAGGTCGTTTTTTATTTTTTTCAAATTACCAATTATCATACTTACTATAAAATCAAATTATCGTTTTGTCTCTTTATTCATCTTGCCTATGCGGAAACAGATTAATAAATTAAAAAGGCATTAAAAAAATATGAGCCAACGAAGATTCGTTTTTCTTTTTGCTAATTTTAACGCAACTTTGGGCGTAAATCTATATAAATAAAAATCAACTGCCGAATGTACGAGTATGTGCACACAGCTACACATCAAGGTATATATTTCCAGTATAAGCTGATCTCGCATTGTATAGGATTTCCTTACAATGAGAGGTCAGTGTAAACTGGAAATTTATAGCTTGATGTGTAGCCGTGTGTACGCGCATCACTTCAGAACGGCTACACCTATTTCGCTAATTCTTTTTTTATGTGTTTGTGATTGTCAGTAGAAGGTTTGTACTTTGCATGAAATAAAATGTTTGAAAAAATTGCCAGGAAAATTGGAAAATTCGAGAAAACTGAAAGTGCACTTTCAGTGGGAATTTTGTATGAATTATTGAAATTTTTACAGGACAACGTTTTTCAGGTCAGCTAGTAAGTAATAAATGTAAAATCTCCAAAACAAAGTCAGCACCGACAAAGCTCCATTATCGAAGAGCTCAATAAACTTTATTTTTAATCGATTTATGCAGTGATTTTTTTATAAAACTCGATTTTCCAAAGGATTTTTCGTAATTTTCTACGCGCTCGTTTTACTATTACTAGTAATTATTTATTATTTTACTAGCGTCTAACTGCTCATCAATGATACTATCCCTGTAGTACACGATACCAGGTGAGACAGTGCTTTGTGGGCATGACCAGTGAGTTCGAGCTCGCGACTAGTTCAACCTTAAGTAATTCGTTCCCAGCAATATATTTAAATATTTAATCACTCTAACTAATGTCAAACCGGCATGAAGGCGCCACAAACCGCCTAATAGTCCTAACCCGTTAACTGCTCACATTAACCCCTCCCGTACCACGACAATGGTCCTTTTGCCCTACCATATTAGGACCACATATTTGACCAACACATTAGTAGGAGAAGTCTTTAAATTTCACCGCGGTAGGACTTGCTAATTTTAACCTCCGTCCTTAACAAACACTTGTTGAATCAACAGGATATTTCATACGGGTCATTTTACCATGCAACTTACTCAAATTATACATCCAAAATCTTTATGTTATAGTCGATGTGTGAAAGGATTCTGGTCCTAAAGCCAGTTTTGAGGTAAAGATAAATTGTTTACCGAGTCATTAGAGTTGGGATTTCAATGTTTTTATTCCCTTTGGTTAGGTTTTGCTGCGATGTTAATTTTACAGTTTGTTGCCAGTAGGTATATTATTGTTTATTTTTGAAGTTGCAACTAGGTGGACGTAGGGTTGGGATCGACATGTTTAAGGTCCGGTTAGAGGTGTGCTTCGGAGTTCAAGATAAGGTTTGAAAGGGACATTGGTATAATGACTGAACCTAGGCATTTTTTTTATCTACTTTTGGAATAGGGGTGCATCCGATACCGATACCAATGCCGATATATCGGCGATACTTCGGATTTGCCGATATAGCGGCATCGGCGATATCTATATTGCCGGTATTCGCGCTTAAAAAAGTGCGCGTGCTGTTTCGTCTATTTCAATGCAAACGAGGCACGAACAATGACGTCTTACACCCAAACTTGAAAAAAAGGCGCAGAAATACTTCAGTTTCCAAATGAGTTCTGTTGCATCTGAGAGACTATTTTCCACCGCAGCAGGTCTCATTAAAACAGATTTGCGAAATCGCCTATCTCCGCCAAACTTGAGAATAATTTACTTAAAATAAAAAAAATGTTTTATTTATTTTACCTTCATTTAAATTCAATAAGCGTATCGGCATCGGTATCGGTATCGCCGATATTTTTATATGAGCACGGTATCGTATCGGCAAAAAGGCGTATCGGTGCATCCCTAGTTAAGAGAAATATCTAGGAAGGAAAATCTGGACTTCACAGTCTGAATTCACCAACAAACAGTGAGCAACTTTTATTTTGTACCTCTTATGCAGTGGGAAAGTTACAGGTTAAGATTATTAGTATTAGGAATAGAAAAAGATATATATTTCTATTAATATTAAATATAGAGTATTCTATTCTATTCTGCTCTGCAATGGAATTGTCTGTTTGTTGGGTATTGTCACACGATCCTATATTTTAATTTTATATTTGATTTAATTAAAGGAGCTGCTGGCTAAGTAATAACAGCCACCCGGGTCGATTCATCTGGTTAAGCTACGCTTGCCGGGGTTGGTCCGTGGATGGGTGACCATCTTCACATACCGAGACTCCGCCGTTGGTCCCGGCTGTCATTCGAGGATCTTTGACAGTCGTTACGGGTCGTCAGAAGCCCGGAAGTCTGACATCCAGTCTTACCAAGGGGTATCGTATTACCCAGTTAATGGGTTGTGGAGGTCAGATAGGCAGTCGCTCCATGTAAAATACTGGTATTCAGCTGCATCCGGTTAGACTGGATGCCGACCCCAACATAGTTGGGAAAAGTCTAGGCAGATTGATTTATTTTAATTTGTTAAAATGGGCTACTTGCTTGGTCATACTGTGCCAATTAAGCGATTATCTTTCTTTTTTTTCTGTGAGGGAGATAGACAGCATCTATCTTGCTTAAAATCTGCCATTCACCCAAATCTTCTCTTCAAATTTTCATACACAAAACTTTTAAAATACCACTTCTTATATCCCGAAACCAGCATTTCTGCTTACCCAGTAACCGTGACTCAAGCACCCAATATTTATTCCCTTCGTATAAGCTTTTTTTTACCGCTTTTTACCGCGTTTTACCGCCAAAGACCGCCGCAGTAACACTGTTTACCGAACGCGGTAAAAAACGCGTCCTCTACAAAAATCTAATGGATTGAGTATTGATATTAGTATCCGGAGAGAACGATGGTAGTGCTTGTTGAAATTATAAGTGTTTTGCCAGTAAAAGAAAGTTGTTTAGAGGTGGTGTTAGGAACTGAGCTTGAATGAGGCTTTTGTGAAGTTGTCGGTGTCGATTATTAATACAAAAGTATCTGTAAGTCATCAGCATCATTCTCCTGCCCTTATCCGAATACATTTAAGAAAGAAAGAAAACTTGTTAATTCTGCACAAATAAAACGCACATTAGAAAAAATAAAAATGACAAAGTACACTCGGAAAGCAATGTAAGCAGAAGCCTCATATTCAAAATGACAAATATTTTTCCATTGGTTGATATCAGACCAAAGACAATTAAAACAAACATGCAATAAACAATCAAAACGAAAGTGGAAAAATAATACTTTTATAACAAAATTAATATTTGGGGTCAGCGCTGCATGTCTCTTTTTTCCATACTTCTCTATTAGTCGTCATCTCGGTAGTCACCCCCTCTCTAGCCATGTCATCTTTCACACAGTCCATCCATCGTTTCTTTGGTCTTCCCCTACTCTTATAGCCATCGACATTCATACTCAAAACTTTCCTCACGACATTTTCCTCATTCCTCCGCATCACTTGCTCATACCATGACAACCGATTTCTGCACAACTTTTCAGTCACCGGTGCTATTTTCAAACTTTCTCGGCATTGCGGCACGCAAGTTCAATACCAAACACTAGACCAACGACGCAGTTAAAGCTACACAATCACATGCAAATATCAAATCACTACAAATTATGAACAAGTGTAACTCAAATGAAATCTGTCAATCATTCTCTGATTGACTACTCACTCACAGGAGCAAAAGAAGCCGTGTAATTAAATTAGTCTCATCGTGGGAACCAATTGAAATGTCATTACAGCATGTAAGCTGCAAGTTGTGCAGTGTGAGACCGCTACTGTTTTGGTTGGGGCTTTGAAAATGGCGGGTGAGAGTGGGCAGGTGGAAGGTATAAGAGGTAGCGATTATTGGAGTGGAAGTTATGAAGTGACATGGATGGATAAGTGTTCTATTGTAGGCATTATTTATACACAGGTAACCAATAATATTATACAGGTTACTTGTGATTCGATGTATTCCTTGCAGGACATCATATTAGGGTTAAAATGCAACAAATTAAGCCACCAAATGTTCTACCGAAATTCAATAGTTTTTGAGATAGTAATTCAAAAGTGATTTACGGCGTGACTTAACTGGAATTTAAGTTATTATCATAGCTGTCCCGTCGCAGATGTTTGTTAAAATTTAAAATATGAAAAATGCCTAACAATTTGGCAAATATTACTTTCTATTTTTCGTAATTTATACTTTCTTAGACAAATCAATCTGCCTAGCCTTTTCCCAACTATGTTGGGGTCGGCTTCCAGTCTAACCGGATGCAGCTGAATACAATTATGTTACATGGAGTGACTGCCTACCTGATATCCACTACCCAGTAACTAGGTAATGCGATACCACATGATAAGACTGGTTGTCAGACTTTCGGGCTTCTGACGACCCTTAACGACTGTCAAAGATCCAGGAATGACAGCCGGGACCAACGGCTTAACGTGCTTTCCGAGGCACGGAGGAGTCTCGGTGTGTAAAGATGGTCACCCATCCACTGACCAACCCCGGCAAGCGTAGCTTAACCTGATGGATCGACCCGTGCGGCTATGATTACTTAGCCACGAGCTCCTCCTTATACTTTCTTAGACAAAAATTACAAAAAAAAAATACTGAATTTCGGTAGAACATTTGGTGGCTTAATTTGTTGCATTTTAACCCTACTATGACGTCCTGCAAGGAATACGTCGTGTTACAAGTAACCCTGTATAAATAAAGAGGTAACATAGTAAACTGCATCGCGTTCCCTATTGCGATGCAGTTCACTATGTTGCCTGGGTCAATTTTTAACAACTAAGTATATTCTTTCATTTACTTTCACAGTATTCTTTCTATTCCACACTGCATAGCCGAAACTTAATCCAAACTTCAAAACCATCAACTCCTCCCCGCATACTCCGTGGCCACAAAATGAAGACCACAGATAATATCAGTGTGTTCGCTTGACGTCTGTATTCACATATCGCGACGCCATCTTGAATTTGAAAAAAAGTTAAAATCGAGTCTTTATTAGTACCGAATGATTTGAGATTAATTCTTATCGAATATTCTTTTGGGTTGAATCTTCGTACGATGTATTGTGGCTAGCGTGACATTTAGAAGTAGTCGATATGAGTAACACTCCGGTTGCACGATGCAAGTTTCTGGAACGTTCAAGAGCAATAATCTCATGCCATAAAGTACGTTCAATCTGATTACCATTCAAGAATTGCATGCAAGTGTTTAGACGCGTGCGATTCCATAAAATGGCGCACAATAATTGAATGCAAGTTTTGACACCAAGGCAATAAAATTGCAAGGCGATTATTGCATGCAAGTTTTGCCTCGTCTAAATGCAGAGTTGCACGTCCTTGTACGTACAATTGATTCAAGTATTACCCATATTTGCGCTGCCAAATATTTAATTAAATTTTATTGAACGCCTTATTTCGGTCGCTCGTGTTTGAATGATAGAAAATTTTCATGTCCGAATTGAATGCGATTTTATTGTAGATGCAATTTTGTGGTACGTGCTGTTTACACCTATACCAGTTTTGAACGGCAACTAACTTCCCCATACCTATCGTGCAACAATATTCTACGTGTCGTTTGGACGGCGCCAGTTAATTGCCCTTAAATTATATTGTATGCCACAGGCAATGAACTTGCACCGTGTAAATGGAGCTTTAGTTGCTCCTACTAGTTGAAGTATTTTGTACGTTGAAGTACTTTGAACTGTCAAAATCAATGCTATTGCTACTGTAATATGTTACGCATTTAAGTACCCCGCTGGATGAGGGACGCAAGGAACCGAGAAGTCTGGCAGAAGAAAGGGGAGTCCTATATCTAGCAGTGGGTGATTCCGAGCTGAAATGATGGCGATGATGAATCGATTTTATCATCAAAGCCTATTTTATTTTTCCACTTTCCATTTTAAACTTAGAGGTCTTTAGCCGACTGGTATTTTTGGACTGCCTCGTTGGTCTAGTGGCCGTAAGCGCTACTGTAGTGCTATTCTGTAAAGATCTCACCGTGAAAACATAAGTGAAATGATCTTAAAGTGAGCTGTCAATAGTGTCAACCCCTAGCACATCAGGTGGGATGACGGCTCACTTCACACTCACTTCACCTAAGTTATCACGTTGAGATATTTACAGAATAGCACTACAGTAGTGCTATTCTGTAAATATGACCTCACCGTGAAAACATGAGTGAAGTGATCTTAAAGTGAGCTGTCAATAGTGTCAACCCCTAGCACATCAGGTGGAATGACGGCTCACTTCACACTCACTTCACCTAAGTTATCACGTTGAGATATTTACAGAATAGCACTACAGTAGTGCTATTCTGTAAATATCTCACCGTGAAAACATGAGTGAAGTGATCTTAAAGTGAGCTGTCAATAGTGTCAACCCCTAGCACATCAGGTGGGATGACGGCTCACTTCACGCTCACTTCACCTGAGTTATCACGGTGAGATGTTTACAGAATAGCACTACAGTAGTGCTATTCTGTAAAGATCTCACCGTGAAAACATAAATGAAGTGATCTTGAAGTGAGCTGTCAATAGTGTCAACCCCTAGCACATCAGGTGGGATGACGGCTCACTTCACACTCACTTCACCTAAGTTATCACGGTGAGATATTTACAGAATAGCACTACTGGTCCTGGGTTCGATCCCCGGGTCGGGCAAAGTGTTATTGGGTTTTTGCATCTGGAATTTCTCAATAGCAGCCTGGAGTCTGGATTTGTGCCCGGTTGATGGCAATAGACGCGCCCCCTATTACATGAGACTTAAACATAGCTGGCGAAATGTGGGTGCCTCTGCCCAACCCTTGGAAACACAGGCGTGATGTTAAAATTGAACAATAATCTAGAATATTCGATAACCCACAGTTTCATTTGTCCTCCTTGTATTTAAATCTGATTTAGTATGACAAGAGGCGCCTCCGAGAACGCCTGAACCAGTCACCTACTGCACTTGTTACTGACGTCATCAGAACAAAAAGTTTTAATAACGTCAGACGTCGGATTATGAACTGACTAGGGTATTTAGTAGGGGTGAGGACACACTGAGTGAAGTAGCAAAGTGTAGTGGAATTAATGGTTAGCATTTGTGTGTTATTATTAGATATTTCGGTACATACTTACTTTTATCAATTTAAGCTTTAATAACAGTTTGTTATTTGACGCATTGTCCTGCTGTTTCACCAACTTACCTAATGATAAGTATGTAGGGTAGTGATAATGGTTCACATTTGCTAAGAGAAGATGATGACTAATATTTTTTTGGCCGTCAAAAATGAAAGAAAAAAAGTAAGTAAGTTTAAAAACTAAAACCTGACTAATGAAAAATCACGCTCTAAAAAGTATGAAACAAGAAAATATTCTCATCTGAAATTAGAAAAAGACAGACAAATTAAAAATCCGGAGTCACACGTCATGTAAGTGCATAAATCGAACAGATTACGTGTGACTCCGGATTTTTAATTTAAGTATGTCTTTCTAATTTCAGATGGGAATATTGTCTTGTTTCATACTTTTTAGAGCATGATTTTTCAGTAGTGGGGTTGTAGTTTTTAAACTTACTTTTTTATACGTATCAAAAGGTTAGGGCGATACAGTTAAAATGTGGCATGTCACTCCTTGCTAGGTTTTATACGTAGTTTGTTATATGTACTAGCAGTTGTGACGTAGCGAGCCCCCACTTCCCAACTTTAATGCGTTTTATCTAAGTATTTTTTTATTAATATGATAAAGCAAAATGGGACCAAACCCGAAATCTCGAAAAAAATCAGCTGTTCCCTACATTAATGTTCGCATAACTCGTCAAAATGTAGGGAAAAGCTTATTTTTTTTCGCGATTTCAGGTTTGGTCCCACAGTAAACGTTGTTCATAATGATGAGTACAATGATAGATGAGTACAACCCCTTAAGAGATTGTGCATTATTTAGGTTACGCCTTGTGTAGTAGGTAATAACTCCTACCATAGTTCTACAACGGACTCTAAAATTAATGAATAATAACAAACTACATAGCTACCACTCAGTGTGCCACCGACCGAACCATAAAAGAAAAAAGTTTTGACATCCCTCGAGCTACTGTAAAGGGTTTATGACAATGGACACAGACGCATAAAAAATATACCAAAATCTGACCCGATTTACATTCAGGATGGATTTATTATCATCATACATACTTAACATACTTATATGCCCATAAACCAAGATATCGTACGTGACTTGGAGAAGTAAGTTTCAATTAGAGTCAAAAAGTCTTGAAAGCAACGAAATACAAACTTAGTAAAATTATGTTTTTTTATATTTTCATGTGGTTCCTTTTTAGTCAATTGCAAATAAGGGTTATGTTTTTGCCTAAAAAGGTCGAGTACCTAATACATATTATAAAGTACCTATTTTGATGAAAAATAGGTTAATATTTGAGTGTCTTATATAGGCTTTTACAGATCTTTTTTTTTTATTAATTTAGGATCGTAGCAGGTAGCTTTCTGTAGTTTTTAACCGACGAAAAAAAAAGGAGGAGGTTCTCAATTTGACACGTTTTACAGAAACGTCCGATTTGAAAAATTTTTGTTTTATTCGAGAGGGTATACATCAATGTTGGTCCCATATAAAAGTGATTAACTTAACTTGGGTAGTTTTTGAGTTAGCTTCAATAATACGTATTTTTTCCCCACTTTTATATGGATGATGTTCTAGTTTGTTTTGCAGATAGAAAGTGAGAAATAAAAACTTTTTTACAAAAAAATACAACCGACTTCCAAAACCAACACTACAAAGTAAAAAATAACTTTAATTTCGGAAGTCGGTGGCAAAAAACGAAAATACATTTAACCAGACACCGAAATTAAAGTTATTTTTCACTTTGTAGTTGTTTTTGGAAGTCGGTTGTATTTTTTTGAAAAAAAGTTTTTATAGGTAACATTTAACGTAGGCACAAACTTATTTAGAAGTGACGATATTATGTCATTTTGACAGCTCCCCTTATAAGTTCTAAATTCTCCTAAGCGCCATAGTTTTGATTTGATAATGGGTTTATTCAAGCGCAAGACATTACCGCCACTATCAAAGCTAGCAACGAGCCGAGCCTAATTAGTCTTAATCAAACACGTAATCACTAATTAATAGGGTTACAAAAACAATCGAGAAAGCTTATAATATTGACTATGACACCACCCGAAATATAAAGCCATATGATATTTTTATATGAATATTTGTTTAAAACAAATTCCTTCACGCTTTTTGAAGACGTGGGTACTTGGTTGTGATAGCAAAGTTCATATGATGGGCAAATAGATTTGATTTCTTTATAAATGTTTTTCTAAGGGAATTTGGTCGCTTTAAATCGTGAGTTTGATTAAAAGAAAGAAAAAAATCTATGTTTTAGTTGGATTCATAAATTGGTATCTGAAGCTGTGAGGTTTTATTTATTTATTTGGCAAGTTTACAAGAACAGGGACAAAATAAATATTAGTGTGCGCTTCCAATTTTATTAAAGGAGACCATATCACTATCTTATAATCTAGGTAGATACCAAGGTACGGTCAACAATATAAGTCGATTAACACTGCTATTTTTTTTACACACCATGTAAATGAATACAAAATTATTTGATTATCTTCTTTTTTCCTAAAATACCTATGAGTCTAGTAGATCTTTAAATTTTACTTCTGTTCCGAATTTAATTAAATATCTTGCTCAATAATTAAGATTTAAAAAACTGAAGTGTTAATCGACTTTCGTTGCTGACTTCGTTGTACAATAATACAGTAAGTTTGACAAAGCGAAAATAATAAAATAAATCAAAACATACAACACGAAAATCTTAGAAAGGAAACAAAATGAATAATGATAACAAAACAATAATAGCCACAAAAGACAACAGACAAAAGTAACAATGATCTGGATATTATGATTTGTACAGCTTTTCTAAACTTTGGCATTTTGCATGTAATTTCCAAATCATTACGCTTCGATACTTCGTTAAATTTTAGAAGAATTATTAGGTAATCGTGTATGTTGATTAGATTTAAGAATAAGGAAGTACCCTAACCTATGTAAGTATAGTATTTAATTTTGGAGCAGAATGCCCAAAATGATGAACACAACAGCAATTTAGGGTTACAAAAAAAACAGACAGACGTTCAAAATCATTAAAAAATAAATTCTTCCCACTTAGCAAGTGCAAACTATACTAGACGTAGGCGCCAACAAAACGCCCAAAAATCGGAACTTCCGAATACAGAAAAAAAAACATTCCCGGCCGGCAGTCCACAATAAATCATTAAGGGTCCCGTACGGGGTATATTTTATTTAGAGCCTTGGTCAGTGCCCTACCGAATGTGGAGACAAAAAAAATTCAAAAAAAGTTTTTTTTTGTTTTTTTTTTACTCTTCACCGGATATCATCGTCGCGACATTACGTTGGCGACAAAACCGTGGCGCCTTGTATTTTTTTTTTTTACTTTTTTGTGGTTACAATTGGAGTTTTATGCCGAAGGTTTAAAGTTCAGATTAGGATTTCCACAGTGTTGTAGTGTCGAATTACTGGTGACAATAGCATTAGTTTTTGACTATTGTAATAATGGGGATTTTATTGAATTTGAACTGTATTGTTAATCAGATAAGGTTGGGAATTAAATGACTTTGAAATACAGAAATCTCTTCGTATTATTTTATCTTTGTCTCAGAAATGGTCAGTTTTACAAACCCTCCAAGCAATGTTTGCTTTGCTAAATCTCGTCGAGAAAGATTTTTGCTAAGTTTTTGAGCAAATAGTAAAACTTTTCAGTTAGGGATATAACAAAAACGCCATAAATAAAATTACGGCAATTTTTTTAATATAAAAAAAACGCACAAGACATTCTTGCTTTTCAACTAAAAACCCCTGAAAAATGGAATATTACATATATACAATCATTATTAACCATTGTCATCTCTTGCAATCAAAATCAACACAATTTTAATTTAAATTCACAAAAAGAAAAGAAAAAAAACAAGGCTCACAACAATCACAGCAGAAACTTTTTAACACAAACATCACGACGTTGCCAAAAGGCGCCAACCCAAGTACCCGTTACCAAAGATAACAGCAAATATTTTGCCGATACGTCATCCAGACAAACGAAAGGAATTTAGCAAAAAAAAATTCTTTGTCACCTTGTGTTAAAGAAAAAAAAAAACGGGCAAGTGAGAGTTCTTGGGTTAGAATTCCGCAAATCGAAGTTGTGAGTAAGTTTAAAGCAAATTATTTTTCATTGGATTTTCTTCCTGTGTACTTTTCTTAAAAATTAAAAAAAAAATCCAACCGACTTCCAAAAACAACACTACAAAGTGAAAAATAACTTTAATTTCGGTAGTCAGTGTCTGGTTAAATGTATTCTCGTTTTTGCAACCGACTTCCGAAATTAAAGTTATTTTTCACTTTGTTGTGTTGTTTTTGGAAGTCGGTTGTATTGTTTTGTAAAAAAGTTTTTATTTTTCACTTTTTAGTAGTGGTACCTTCCCCATACAAATTTTAACACCATTACCTGCAAAACTCAAAAACTACCCAAGCAAAATTAATACATTTTTTATGGGACCAACTTTGAGGTATACCCTCTCGAATAAAACAATTTTTTTTTTAAATCGAACGACTGTATAAAGTTATGCGTGGTCATACATAAAAAAAAAATATACATGTCGAATTGAGAACCTCCTTTTGTTTCGTCGGTTAAAAATTATATGTATACTTTACTGACTTTCTTGAAGCATTTTCGGACTTTTAATTTTTTATCTTTTTTTTTCAAATGACATTGCGATCTTTAAATAGTAATTACCTTGACCTTTTACGGTATAATTTTTAGTTTTTGTAGGTAACACTATTCCGATCCGATACTGTTGTTTTGCTGTATCCTCGCATTTATAGCCTTCAACGAACAAAATTACTATAATATTAATAAGAACATAATATTTCAAATAAAGTCTCGTATACATAATTAATATTTTCTGTATGTCAGACAACAATGACCTGTGTAAATACTTGCGCCAGAATCTTTAAAACGGGTTTAATCAAGGTGTAAGGCTACTTTTCCACCAGAGAGTTGTGCTATGCTACGTTGCTATGCATTCGTTTGGTATCCACCAATCGTATTCATTGGTCCACATAGCATAGCACTGGTGGAAACGGTTTCAACTAAGCTATGCCTAAGCGTGCTATGGATGCCGCAGCTGCTATGCCTTTCCTACTGTCGATGCATCTCATAGCTCGAGCTACGCATTTTCCTCGCACAGCTACTTCGCTGCGGCACATCTTCATAGCACATATTAATCGCTCCGCTACAAAGCTTAGCATCAGTGGAAACAGTCACATAGTTTCGTAGGTTAGTTTTACATTCTCGCAGCATAGCTGCATAGCACATCTCGGTGGAAAAGCACCCTTAAAGCTTGAAATACATTTTGTAGTCATAAAATTAGCTACAAACTGTAGAAGTAAGTACTTTATCTAGACATAAACTGAGCTAGACTGGTGTCATCAGGGATAGCTGGTATAGTTAGCGCTGAAGAAATACAAGTTATTTGTTGGACCATACAAAGTGATGGTGTTACAATTCTGCTTGGCTGGACTGTGATTTTATTCAAGATAGACTTATAGACTTATTTTGATTAAGCGAAGCGATATTAGCAGTGGTGGTCCAGTGGTAAAGACTTATAGGTACAGTCAGCAACAAAAATCGATTAACAGTTGAGTTTTCTAAATCATAATTATTGAGAAAAATATTTCAATTAAAATCGGAATAGATGTAAATTTAAAAATAAAATAACTCTTATCGATTATATGAAATGCTAAAAAGCAGGTTATCATATCATTTTGTGCTATTTTAGATGATGTCAAAAAGTAGCAGTGTTAACCGACTTCTGTTGCAGAACGTACGAGTTGTAGGCCGTGACACCACTGCTCTCGAAACGGTGAAGGAAAACATCGTGAGGAAGCCGGCATATCCTAGAACCAACAATTCGAAGACATGTGACATCTACCAACCCTTACTGGGCCCGCGTGGTGGATTACAGCGCACTCCCTCTCGAAGAGAGGAGGCCTGTGTCCCAGCAGTGGGAACGTGGCTGATTATGCTTTAAATGCTAAATCGATATAATATCCACCTGAGGGCATAGACAGAGTAGCATTCTATCACTGAAAAAGTCAAGAATGTATGGCACTGACATAATTTTAAGTTATCGAAAAGCTTTTAATATCAATACTGTTCAAAGTCGTTGGGGCTTGGGGCTTATGGCTAAGTAATAACAGCCGCACGGGTCGATCGATCAGGTTAAGCTACTCTTGCCGGGGTTGGTACGTGGATGGGATCTTTACATACCAAGCCCCTCCGTGCCTCGGAAAGCACGTTAAGCCGTTGGTCCCGGCTGTCATTAGTGTTAGCAGCCCGAAAGTCTCTGACAAGCAGTCTTATCAAGGGGTGTCGTATTAACCAGTTACTAGGTTGTGAAGGTCAGATAGGCAGTGCTCCATGTAAAATACTATTATTCAGCTGCATCCGGTTAGACTGGAAGCCGTGCGACCCCAACCTAGTTGGGGAAAGGCTAGGCAGATGATGGCTGTTGAAAGTCGTTATTATAGCAATATGAAATGCTTTGAAAGCGATTGTCCTTGTCCAGGCCTTCAGGTGCCTAACGTACCCATTTAGAAAAACTAAGACATGTCTATGTCTAGGCAAAATATGCACACAAATCTCTTCAGGAGCCAATTTAAAATGAAACATTTTCAAAAACAATCAATCTGTCTAGCCTTTTCCCAACTAGGTATGTTGGAGTCGGCTTCCAGTCTAACCGGATGCAGCTGAATACCAGTAAAAAACATTAATCATAGTTAACATTACAAAACAAAAAACATTTGAATCATAATTAACATCACAGAAACATTTTCAAAAACATTAATCATAATTAACATTACCAACCAATGCATAATGACGTGTCAGTAAACGTACAAAAAAAATACCTTCACAATTATTACGGAACCTTAACCTCGAAAAAAAGCGGCAACATAGTTGTCAACTTAATATGACAGCTGTCAAACGGGCGGGTGTTGTCAAATTGAGATTGACGTTTAGATTACTTTTCAAAAATATTTTGAAATTTTGCGGTGGTTGTGGTCAATTGTTGTTGATCATTGTATACCTGAGTAACCGGAGTGTCTAATACGCCTCTAAGGTAAACGATTATAATATGATGTTTTGCTAGTTTAATGAACTTGTAGGTAGGTACTTAATGGTTTCTAAGATGTAAGTAGGTAAAAAATTCTTCAACGTTACTCAAATATTCAGTTTATTGATAGCATAGAATTAGTATTAATACCTACCTATATATTAAATTATTTAATATTATATTAAAAATATTTTTTTATTGAATTATTGATTTTTATTTTTATTTCTTTCTTAGTTTATTTTATTTACATAATTTAAAATATAACAGCCTTAAAAAAAATATGTACACATAACTACCTACACATCAAGCTATAATTTCCAGTTTACACTGACCTCTCATTGTAAGGAAATCATATACAACGCAAGATCAGCTTATACTGGAAATGTATAGCTTGATCTGTAGCCGTGCGTAGGGCATCAAAAAATTATTGATTGATTTTTGATTATTTTATTATTATATTATTGATAGTCACTGTCACCGGTTTAATTTTCGTCATTGATGATAACCAAACTGTAGCTGTAGGTACCTTCCTAGTACTCTCGAGAAACAATATTTTATTTAATAATCAAAACGAACAACGAAATCTCCAAACGGCTGGTTGACACTTCCCGTGATCCAAGGGCTGGCTTTTACCTTGGCCAGCGGCTTAGCATTGCCATACAACGTGGCAATGCCGCCAGTCTCTTGGGTACTTTACCAGTCGACAGCGATGCGGAGGAATTTTTCGACGCCATATTTTAGTTTTTTAATAGTTTTTTATGTTACCTTTTAGTAAAATAATGGTGCCGATTCTGTTGTGCACAAACTAAACTTAATTTAGGCTATTGCTAACTTTTTCACTCTATTATGACAAGAAAGAGACAAAAGTAAATTAGAGCTGTCAAATTAGTTAGAACTAATTTTTCCATAGACATTTAAACGACACGTAAAAACATGTCGACTAAAAAACACGGTGAAGCGCAAGGCGTGAACTAGTTTGACATCTCCAACTTAGTTCATAACTATAGCCGTCCTTTTCTCGCGCTGCCTGTTAGTAAAAGATAGCGATTCTCTAATTTTAGTTTAGTGCGTTCACAAGAGAATCGGCACCATTGTTTTTATAATCAAAACTATAACCAACTTTTATTTATTTCCATCAAATTTCATCGACCGCGGTAACACTCATTTTAGTCTATTTTATTTATAAATAGTGAACAGATTTATTAATAATATACTGTAATATATTTAGCTTCTCCATCTTGAATAACAAACTCAAAATCAACCAACAGTTTATCATCTGGTTACGCACGGCTACAGATCAAGCTATACATTTCCAGTATAAGCTTGCTTTTGCATTGTATAGGATTTCCTCACAATGAGAGGTCAGTGTAAACTGGAAATGTATAGCTTGATGTGTAGCCGTGTGTACAAGAAATGAATTATACTAATGCTTGCAACAGACGATTTGCTATTATTTTATGCTTGGTACTTAAGATGGATGGTTATACTATCCATTGTATCCATTATTATCTTCTTAATTATTATCAATATTGAGTTATTATTAAAAACTTAATACTTTATTATGTAAGTATGTTTATCTCAACATTTCTAACAGTAACTGTTATCCTTATTATTTTCCCTGTATTATTTTATCGTTACGTAAGAACCGATGTGTGGGTTTTTACAGTGCCTCATTAAAGTTCCAATATTTTATTTATCATAATTCATAATTGGGGAACAAATTAGTGGGTCCACTACTTAGATAAACTTATTTAATTTATTAATATACAAACAACAATCCCGAGGCATTCAAAATATTTAAGTACTTAAATAAAACTTTATGAAAACTACTCTTAATGTAATACTATATACAGCAGGGAAAAATCAAAATCAGAAGTCATTTTATTCAAACTAGGCTGATGATTAAAACGAACGTCAAAATTACATAAGACAGTCCCCACAAAACGCCCGCTCTTCACCACTTCTTAGTGCTTTAGCTGGGAAGAAGAAGTGGCGCAACAAATTCCCCAGCAGCGGCATTACAAAGATTCAGGTAAGAAATTTCTATATCTAACTTGTTTTGAATTAAAAACGTTTTAGAGGGATGAGGACCAGGGTGTAAAGTTCACTCATCCTCCATAGAAAAGGTAGGATCCTCCGACCAGACGGGTGTCATATCTGGTGGACACCTGACCGACGATTGATTTCGGGACGTTGTATATACATATGCTAGTTGCGCGGTAAACTCAAATTGCGCGATGCAGGATTTTGCGTGACGTCAGTGTGATGCGAGTGGTGATATATAAATCAATTTGCCTAGCCTTTTCCCAACTATGTTGGGGTCAGCTCCTAGTATAACCGGATGCATCTGAATACCAGTATTTTACATGGAACGACTTTCGGGCCTTTGACGACCCGTGACGACTTTCAGATCCACGAATAACAGCTGGGACCAACGGCTTAACATGCTTTCGCGGCACAGAGGGGTCTTGGTATGTAAAAGTGGTCATCCATCCACGGAGCAACCACTGAAATCGTTCGACTCGTGCGGCTGTTATTACAAGCCCCTTCGAAAGATTAAATACTTAAAATAAAATGCAAAATCCTTCTTCATTTACTCCAGCTAAACACAAAATCGCACGTAAATACCTATTACCTTCACTGCAAGGTCTGAGCACACATTCCAAGGTCCATGTTACCAGCCCGAAGTCTTCTTATCTCCTGCGTAAATTCTGTCAATTACGAAAAGAGTCTTTGAAAAAAAAGTCCAAATTTCGTGCCACCGGCGCCAGCCTTAGATAAGGCGGGTCGGAATAAAAACCACTTTTTTGTTTCTTTTTTTAAACCAGAGTTACTTTTATGGGGACACTCGATAAGAAACGTCGCCTTTTTTGAATCGTATCGTATCGTATCGGTTTGGTCCGTTGTAATTATTTTCTGTTTGGAAGGGTTAAAAGTCTGAGGTTATTATTTTTGTAGGTTGATGAGAAACTGGTTTGATTCGGCTGGTGTAATGGGGATTTACATAGGATTTAATATGAGGGTGTAGAGAAATAAATTTTGAAAAGAAAATCAGTTTTAGATCTTTAATAGAACTACTCAAATAGAGAAATGACTAGAAGAAAAACAGTGTTTTCTAGTCTTAGAAGTTTTGTTATACTTCACTTGAAAGTCTCTCTGTCCACAGAGAGAGATGGAAAGAGAGTAGGGGGGCCTTTGCCCAGCAGTAGGACAATAATCTATACAAATAAAAATCAATTACCGAATGTATGTACGCGCATCACTTCAGAATGGTTGAAGCTATTTAGCTAATTATTTCTTTGTTGTGTTAGTAGGTAATTGTCAGGACAAGGTTAGATTGACAGATTTTTTTGGAAAAGTCAGTTTTTGTATGAAAACAGACAACACACAGCCTAAGCCACTGGAGATAGAGACATGAAATTCACCCTGGTGACGCCTGGAACGAACAACTACTGGCAAAAAAAAAATTAATAAAGAGTCGCGTTGTTCTGTCGCATCGCGCCTGTCTGCGGGAGCCTTTAGTGTTTTTATTTAGGTAAATGTCGATATTTTATAGTATTCAAACGCTGGAGATAGTTATACTAAGTATATCAAACACCAGCTCAACCCGTATGAAAACACCTAGCGTTCACTGTCTCCATCATCTACACAAATATCAATCACAATATCTCTCGATTGAGAGGGGCTCGTGGCTAAGTAATAACAGCCGCACGGGTCGATCCATCAAATTAAGCTACGCTTGCCGTGGTTGGACCGTGGATTGGTAACCATCTTTACATACCGAG
Organism: Cosmia pyralina; assembly: GCA_946251885.1. NCBI lineage: Eukaryota > Metazoa > Arthropoda > Insecta > Lepidoptera > Noctuidae > Cosmia > Cosmia pyralina. The sequence continues at coordinate 1,694,380 of OX276365.1, forward strand.
ACTCCTCCATGCCTCGGAAAGCACGTTAAGACCCCTCCAATCCTCGCAAGTTGGTCCTGGCAGTCATTCGTGGCTCTTTGACAGTCGTTACGGGTCGTCTAAAGCCCGAAAGTCTGACAACAGTCTTACCAAAGGGTATCGTGTTACCCAGTCACTGGGTTGTGGAGATCAGGTAGGCAGTCGCTCAATGTTAAATACTGGTATTCAGCTGCATCCGGTTAGACTGGAAGCCGACCCCAACATAGTTGGGAAAAGGCAGGCATGATTACCTCCCAATTCAAACCTGATTCATTCTCATGTTACTTGAATAGAAGCAAATAATTTACTAACACCATTCACATTTGCTTAAGGCGCTATGACCCGACAGAGACAGCACTTAGGTACACTTTGAATCCATGGGAAACATAAAAAACAGTGTTATGAAATTCTGAAAAAAAGATATGTGTTAATTAAGGATCTGGCGGATAGCCAATCGCTTTTACTAACACGATTAGATTTATTTTGCTGGATAGAAAAAAATCCCAAAGTTACCCATTTTCGCAATGTTTAATCAATCTCATAGCTACAAAACAAACGTTTTTTTTTCTAATTTTATATACACTTAAGTGAAAAGGTAGTAAGATTGCTTAGCACAATTCGCCGAGTTTGTTGTGATAAAATGATTAAAATAATTACTATGTTTAAATACGTACCAAATGCGCGAGGCAACCACTCGCGAGCCTACTTCAGTTCAGTACGCGGCTCGAGCGCCGGATCACAGAGCCTTAAGACTTAAAACCAACTCCAAAATACGTACGATGCTAGTGACTAGTCCAACACACTTGAACTCTCCCGATAAGATCGTGTGAGATCAAACGCGCCGCTATCCCAAGCGCTCGCTCAATGACTGGCCGATAGTTCTCGCGGTGTGCATGATGCTAACACTTATCTGATACTCTGTGTGACTTCCGAAATTATAAAGTTCAAAGTAGCGCCTCTTGAGATGTTGGTTATGGTTTTATGTTGAATAGGATTTCTGTCTCTTTTCACTTCTGCAAATCAACATAATCAATCTGCCTAGCCTTTTCCCAATAATATTGGGATCGGCTTCCAGTCTAACCGGATGCAGCTGAACACCAGTATTTTACATGGAACGACTACCTATCCGACATCCACAACCCAGTAACTGGGTAATATAAAGATAAGATTGATAAGATTAAGTTGGTAAGATCCACGAATGACAGCCGGTACCAAATACAAATACAAAAATACAAATACAAAATCTTTATTGCAACAACAAGTATTTACATTTCATGTGCAAGCCCTGTTCTGTTCTCCGCCCAAGCCGGGCAGACCTCCACTGTATGCTCCACCGTGTCCTCCGGGCGATCCACACAATGGTAACACCCGGGCGTTTCCTCCCGCCTTATCCGAAACAGGAACCTCCCGAAACAACCGTGTCCGGTGAGGACCTGCGTGAGGCGGAAGGTGAGGACGCCGTGGCGCCTCTCCAACCACTCCTCAAAGAGGGAACTTATCACCGCAATTGTGGCGTGCCCAGCGCTGGATTGCGACAATCGCACTCTCCATGTCCAACGGCTTAACGTACTTTCCGAGGCACAGAGGAGTCTCGGTAAAGATGATCACCCACCCATCAACCACGTACCAACCCCGGCAGGCGGAGCTTAACCTGATGGGTCGACCCGTGCGGCTGTTATTATTGGATTTAATAGCACATCATTTTATTTTAATTCAATACCTACTCACATTGGAAATGATGGTATTCGATTTTTGAGGATAAATAGAATGATATCGTAAAGGCACTGTAGGCTACGGTATATTTAAGTAGGTACTTGCTTTAAACTCACAAAGAAAGTTGGTTGTAGTGATAAGGACAAACTATTAATAATCATTTACCATCCTATTAATGAAATCACAATACCTACCTACAATAATTACGGAAACATTGTTAGCATTGAACACAAAAAGATTTATTAATTTGCACCAATCACTAACTCCATGATAGGCCATGTTGAAGTTAATGGGAAAAAATCTTATAACAAAGTAACTCGGATGAACAATGAACTCACTGAAGGAAATACGTACCATAAATGATTAGTTTTTACAAAGAATGCAATGTCAGGTTGGAACATGAGGCAGATATGTTGCATGCACTAGTTGTGACATTCTTTCTCGTAATTAGCACATGCGATGTGTTTGAAGCAAATTAAGATTTTATAATCATGATCATAAACTTTATTTGTGAAACATATAAATTAGTACGCTTTGTTTTGTCTTAAGACATACAAATATGGTAACATGCAAAGTACCTAAATATACTTAAAAATAAAACAAAAAAAAAGTCATTAATACAAAGAAACGTTCTACCATTCATAAAAAATTACAACTGTCAATTTTTTTTTTTAAATATTTATTGTTTAAAAACTTTGTTGAATATACCTCTTCTGGTAAATGATAAAGACGATGTTTTAGTACAAACGGTGAAGGAATATATCGTAAGGAAACTGGCATGTACTGGAAGCAAACATCCAGACATGAGACGACAACCCTCACTGGGCCCGCGTGGTGGATTACAACTTCGCTGTCACAAAGTGGAGGCTTGAATCCCAAAAGTAGAAATATTATAGACTGATGATATTTTATTATATATAATACGAGTAGCTTAGTAACTGACCGAGCGACTGTAGCGAACGAAGCGTCTCTGCTTCGTCTGGCAAAATTTGCTTTCGTCTATCAGCTTGTTGCTACTCCTCTACAGGTCGAATTTTACAACCGATCTGGACGAAACTTGGTACCTATACAGGTTTTAGTACTTTATAGTTTTTTTTTGTAGTCGGGGATTTTTGATTGGAGGGGGTACTTCCTCCAAAAAGGGGCAAAAAGGGGGCTACTGGATATCTCCGTTTTTTGAGATCCGATTTTGATGATTCCTTTTTTATTTGAAAGGTAGTAACTTTAAGTAGGTCTCATAAAAATTTGGTGAAGATATGATGAAAAAAAAACATGGTGAATATCCCGTTAAATAACTTTCGTGGTATATTATTTGTTGCAAAAGAGTTTGTGCTCACGAGGTCTACTGTTCACAGAACGTTATGCATATTAGCAAAAATCTCACAAATTATGTATATTCCACAATCGATGACAGAGTGAGACGCAACGAACGACGAAATAACACAACTGAACACTAAATACAGAGGCGACTTCAAGGGATTGCCCGTCGTCGTATGATAGACAATGTTAGAGAGAAATCCGCAGAAATTACAATGACACCATTGAAAACAATGATGTGGAGTAGGTAGTTACTTATAGATGAAAACATTTCCTACAAGTAAAACTAAAATTGGACAAGAAAAACAAAGAGGATATTCATAACTTAGGCAAAGTCAAACATTCCGAAGACATTTCAACCAAATAACAAGTCTTTAAATCTTACCCACTCTCTGTCACACTTACAGAACGCACCAAAATTCAAATCAGAGCAGCCAAAAAAAAAAAAAGAAGTTAATTTAAGACCACTTGAAGCTAATACATTACCGTTCGGCGTCGATTGGGTACTTTTGATCATTATCTCAACATTTTTCGACTTCCGAAATGTGGTTATTTGAATGTGGTCATTTTGGAGGCGCTAAGCGGTATCTTTTGATCAAAATCACCGGAAATCGTACGGTGATTAAAATTGTTAAAGGCCAGTGCTACAGGGTTAGTTCAATTTAAATTACGGACAGTTTTTAATGAAATTAAAATAGCTGATGATGGTAATGAGGTTCTAGCTCCTGTTAACGATGAAAATAAGATGGTAATAAAGGATAAAGAAACTTCTAAAAGCATGCATGATATCATGAATGGCCTTAGAGACGAACTAAATGGAAAGAATTTCGTGGGTATCAGTTTTTCGCCATAAAACCACCAGTTTGTCTGCAAAGCCTGATGATGCCTTTGTAAAACCTACATTATTTTCGGGAGAGTTATTAATAGGTTTTGTCTAGATCGCAAATGGAAAACTTTATACATTAAAATTGTATAAACTACCTATGTTCTTCTTTCAATAATCAATTTACTTGCAAACCCCGGTCATCACAAGAGATCATAATATTTTATCTTTATTGAGGGCTACGGTTGACCTGTATATTATGGAGAAGGCCCGACTTCCAAAAACTGACGAGACGGAAAATCCCAGTCCACGATATGTTTTCTAATCGGCAAAAAACCGGTTAACTGCGTGTCTCACTACGCACAGTAAAGGGTTCCGTAGTTTATAGTATTTTACGAAAAAACAATGAGTCCTAACAAAAGTTATTTCTGCGGTTGTAACCGCAAATATACTCACAAATTATTGACTTAAACAACAAAGTCATATATTATAGAAATATCATATATTTTTTAATAATGGGATCCAATGATAACCTAGGTAAATCATATTAATATCGTAACGATTATTTAATTTAATTTTTGAACTTCCCTTTAAAGGGGGTGGAGGCGGTATGAAGTTTGGAGGGGAAAATAGGAAATCCACGCGGACGAAGTCGCGGGCGAAGAGCTAGTTAATTCTAGCTCCATACATATGTAAACGTCAGTTGGTATGTAATGGTAATATATTCAATTTACCCACCCCTAGATGGATAAAGATGCATATAAGTGAAGACGATAAGATATGCTTTAAAGTTTTACTAGATATACGAGTATGTATATGCAGTTAGTATTGGATTTACATTTTTATGTATCATAAATAGCTATTTGTTTAACATCGAGAATTGCAGAGTGATTTTCATGGAGTTGTTGGCATTTTAGACGACATGCCTTTGAAAGTTGTTAACTTAAGGAGAGGTCTTCTAGATAAACTCTGGGGTATTTTCCATAATAAGTACGAACAGCTGCAATTTGCCATTGATGATGTCTAATGATTAAAACTACTTCTCAAATGAAGATTACCTAAGTACCTACATAATAAGATGACGGCAATACGATAGTAATAAAAACACTAGCAATAGTAATGTACTATGAAGTATATAATTTTTTTTTTTTCAGTCTGTGTTTCCCATTTGAGGGCAAAGGCCTCCCTTTCTCCTTTCCACTCCTCTCTGTCTTGAGCTAGTGTGAGCCAATCCTGTCTGTAGGCGTCAAGCTCGTCTCACCATCGTTTCCTGGGTCTGCCTCGATGTCGACAGACGTTTTCTGGGGCCCACATGGTGGTAGATTTGGCCCATGACTCGTTCGACACGCGCCAAAGTTGTCCGGTCCCATTTAAGCCTGGCTGCTTTTTGGGTGACGTCGGCGATTTGTGTTTTGGAGCGCAGCATTGTGTTTCTAACACGGTCCGTTAATCTGACTCCAAGAATGCTGCGCTCCATTCCTCTCTGGCAAACCTCAAGCTTGGACCTCTGCTGAACCGTCAAAGACCAGGTTTGAGCGCCGTATGTGAGGATAGGGAGTATGCACGTGTCACTATCATTTTAAATTTCAAGCAGTTTCAGTTCGAGCTTAATTAACGAATTATTTTAAGTCGCTTACATTTCGAGTCTAGTGAACCTACAATTTCATTCGCAGGTGTTTTCCTAATAAACAAACAAACACATCCTACACAATATGTTAACTATATTACTGCAGATAACGGTTATTTGCACGAGTTAAACTTTAACTACTGTTTATTTGTTTTAGATAACGAACCGTGCTACCTAACATATGTTGCGTTGCACCCTTTAAGTGGGTTGCTTCACGGTGTTGTTGTTCAGGGGTAGGCAGGACAAGGAATGATGAGTGATAAGGCTCTTTATCAAGTTTTTAAAGCACCTAGGCTAACCACCCTATGAAACAAAACCGCTGCAGTATGGATACACGCCTGTCTATCACTGATACCGATGATGGAAAGTCAAAAATGTATTGGATTGACAAAAGCTACCGGAAAGCGTATATGTCACTCCTGTTGATACGTTGTAGACATGTGAAACGCTTGGAAGTAATTGTCACTTCCTCAAAAAACTGTACTCACTCCGACTATAGAAATAAATTAAAAGATTCCAAAATCCGTGTTGGCAATTCAGTTTTATCCTTTGCAAAGAAGTTTTTAACGCAAAACAAGGACAAAGACATTTATTCGTCGGATATGGTAGCAACAAATTGGTATTTTTAGTAATTGTGTTCAGAACACATCCACCGCTAAAAGCGGCATACGAATATTTACAATAATGTTTATGTACACATAGGCTAAATCCTAACTTATATAATACATACTGTTACAAACAAAAATTCTTTTAGTATGAAAAACAAATGGATCAAAAAGAGCTCTTTTATTTGACTGCCCCAGAAGGATATGTTTTCGACATAGAAAATAATTTAAGTAGCCAGCCACATTAGCCTACGCACAACAATTTTGGCACTAATCAACAAAGGACCCCTGGGAGGGAGTCTGTACCTTGCGGCATTCACTACCAAACACCACGCTCGCGCCGGGCCAAAGACACATCCTTTCGGCATCCCTCCACTAAAGCTAAGCCCCAATATTAACACTATACAGTCGCGTATAAAAGTGACTGTAAATGTGTAATGCGGTGATCATAGAGACCGACACGCGCGTGCGACTGTCCATTGTTACAACACGTAGAAGTAAAAAGTTGTAAAATGCAAATTGATTTTTTTGTACCTATACGAAAAATTTGATGATTATGATTGTTCATAAATAAAAATGTGTTTATAAGTCTGCTAAGGAAAGTCGAAAGCTGATCGCAAATTCTTGTGGTAAAGAGAAATGATTTGACTGCAGTGTACTCAGATGTTTTCTGTTGGATATTTTTCCTATAAGTCTATGTTATTAATATGATGGTATAGAGGAATTACTATAAAGACATCAGTAAGGTGCGGTTTAAAAGGAGATGTAGTGAAAAAAAATTAAAAGAGCATGCTTAGATGGTTTGGTCATGTTGAGAGGATGAATGAAAAGCGACTAACAATAAGAATTTACAAGGCAGATGTGAGTGCAGACATTAGTGACCTTATTGGTTATGTTCTTCAGAAAAGTCAGGTGCGTAGTACTCGCAACCGGCGTTCGTGTATGACCAGGTGTATGAACGTAAGCGAGGCAAAAGTAATATGTAAGGATCGTAGCAAGTAGCGTTCTGTAGTTTTCCCCAAGGGGAGAAGGCGTGAATTTACTCATGTGTGTATTTAAGTAAATAACTGGCGTTAACCACATTCATTTTCATATCTGTAGGCACAGCTAGATTACATTTATAAAAGCAAAATGCATGATAGTCAATTTTAAATGTTAAGGCATAAAATGCTTTATCTTTAGTGATAGCATCAGAATTTAAATCATCTGCACCTATCATTAGATACCGCTTGTATTTATATGTAGTTGTATGTTCTACATGGCCAATTACAATATTAGAATACAAATTATTATTGGAACTAGTTGGATTATTATTTATATTTTATTCATTACCTACAACTGTTTTCGTTATTAGATTTGAAATGTTAAGTTTAACGATATGCAGGATCGTCTGTGTTTATTGATTTTAGATATAAATTCTAAGAATTCTATGTTATTATTGATTGTAGTCTTTTAAAAATACAAAAATTACAGATGCACGATTTCATTCTTACCTACAAGACACAAGCCCTGCTTAGTTTGTGGGTCAACGGTTAAACCATGCATTGTTGTGATGTACAAAGTTAAATTTGTGTTTATGTAAGACTGTCGTCACCTTCAATCATTAGAATCTGTATTACAACTGCATAAGTTAGAATTGACCTCAAACCTCATGATTTCATGAAATCGCTAGATTTGAGGTCAATTCTAACTTATGGAATTGTATTGCCGATTCTAATGATTATAATTCTGTAAAGCCTTATTAGCTACAAATTGCAAAAAACGTAAGAAAATTTGAATTTCGCGGGCTACCTTAGCGCATCCTCCTTAAACCGAGATAATATCATGAGCGAAACGGAAATTTTCAATTTTAAATTCGGTAGAATTTACGTTTCGTGTACTTCGCGCGTTCATCCTAGGCCCACTGAGATCATCATTCTCCTGCCCTTATCCCAATCTATTTGGGGTCGGCGCAACATGTCCTTTTTTTCCATACTTCTCTATTATTCGTCATCTCGGTAGTCACCCCCTTTCTAGCCATGTCATCTTTCACACAATCCATCCATCGTTTCTTTGGTCTTCCCCTACTCTTATAGCCATCGACATTCATACTCAAAACTTTCCTCACGACATTTTCCTCACTAGGCCCACTGAGATCAAGAGCTAGAATTAATTAATACCTACATATAAAAGTAAGTATTTATAATTTTAAACATCAAAGTTAGCGACATTGCTCATGACTAGAATTTTGATAGCTGCTATTAACTAAATACCACATATTGATTTTAAACTTGACATTTTAGCTATAGAATTGAATACTACTTGATAATTTCCGTCCTCCAAACAAGTCAATTAATTTTAGATACAAATTGAATTAGATTAATTTAGAATGCGTTTTTTTCAATAGGTAAACGATTAACGTGTAATAAAAAAAAGTGCTCAAGTTTCTATACTTTAAAAGACTTTTCGGCGGACAAAACAAAAAAATCGAAAATAAAAGCATTACCGAACCGGTATTTTTGAATCTGATTAACGGTTAGAAAACTGCATTTTCATCTTGAAATCAATTATTTAGACTGAAACAAACAGTAACAACACAAAATCCTAACTAAAACTAATCCTAATCCTAACTAAATATTATACTCGTACATGCGAAAGTGAGTTTGTTATTTGTTACGCTTTCACGCAAAGGCTAAACGGATTTGAATGAAATTTGGCACATGGGTAGACCATGACCTGGATTTGGGTATAGGATACTTTTTTTTATCCCGGTAGTACATTCCTATGTGATAATTTCCAACGTCCACGTGGGCGAAACAGAGGCCAAAAGTATTACATTGTAATTGCAAAAGTGAGTTGTTAAAACGGTTGAACGGATTTGGATGAAATTTGGCACATAAGTAGACCATGAGGACATAGGATACATTTTATCCCAGTAGTATGTTCATATGAGATACGCGTCTTCCACATTCCGCTACAAAGAACCACCTCTCTCCTAGCCAGACGATGTCCCACCTACCTACACACTTTTGTATATAATAAGGTCACCATTATTTTGCCTTGTGACTCAAAAGATCTCTCCCTCTCTGCATATAAAATAGTGGTAAAAAAATGGCTCTTAGGTCTTTCATACGGCGAATCCGAAAATTTTCTCATAACATAACTCACACTCGGAATCTCATGAATGTCACCAACAGTTACAGATATAATTAATTATGTTAAAACTAATTTTAAAGAAATAATTGTAACAATGTCAAATAAATTTTATTATATTATTATAGTTTTCGGCCTCCACGTGAGCGAAACCGCGGGCAAAAGTTAATAATTCCATAATTTTATTTGTCAACTGACGAGTCAATGTCATACTTTTTTCCTATGTCGACACCATTGGAAAACGGGTTGGAGTATAAACATCCCATAGGTGCGAGGCTACCGACTTCGCACCCCCATAAAACGCACTGGTGGTCTACCGTAGGCCTTCCTTTTAGGTTCCAAGCTCATAAAATAGTACCATTTGACGGTACTTTTGTGCCACTGTATTGGGGAATTGAAAAATGTTTTTGAGTGAAACTTTTGAGTTTAGAGTACGGTGGGTTTCTAAGTACGCCTAATTAGAGAAACTACAGATCATTTTGGTAACCGTCAAAACTTTTTGAATATACTAAAAGCTACCAATTGCAAGTAAGTAAACGTTTTTATTTTTTTTATTATTATTTTATTTATTTATTGCTTAAAATATAATACCATATTTTAAGAGTAGCCTACTTTGCGGAGTCTGCAAAACAGTACTAAGTTGTAAGTATGCTGCATGTTGTTTTAATAAAAAGTTTCCAAAGACAATGGAGCTTTAAGTAACGCTTCTGGAAAATACAATAGAAATTATAAACTTATTATTTTATCATTAGGTATATATCATTTAAGCTAACAAGTTTATTTGAAGCCTGGGAAAACGTCATTCCATCACTAAAATTTTATTTATAACTATAACAATAGCTTCACATACTGTAAAAATTGTAAAACAATGTATTTTAGGCTCCTACATAAACGTATGATTTACATCACACATTGTTAAATTTCGTGACAATTTGTAAATGTTTGAAAATATGCCTGGATTAGGCATAGTCACGCTTGTGATTTGCGAATCCCTCAGTTTATTACAACACATGTAAATAAATAATAGATCTTTACCTATGAAATTGTCGATTTTTGATACCAGCTAGTTAGATCAATATCTTTCATTCTATTTAGAATTCCAAATTCAAATTAATTTTATAACATAGCATAAGATATTTTTTTAAATCTGTTTTCCCGCCGTTCGATTTTTCTTTGATAGGTATCGATGTTTCTGTAACCATGGAAAAATCGAAATAGTGCGCTATTTTCGAATACGAGTTCCGTCGTGGCACCAACGCAGCACAGACAGCACACAATATTAACGACGACGTGTGTGGACAAGGTACCGCAAGTGAACGCACGGTACGTTTTTGGTTTGATCGCATCCGTTCTGGAAATTTTGATCTCAACAATGAGCCCCGGGGAAAAATTTCAAATCAAATGAGGCTGCGAAAAAAGATTTTTATTATCAGAGGCATCAACGAGCTTTCATTAAAATGGCAAAAGTGCATCGACAATGTTTCTTTTAAAAAAAATCGTTTGATTTTTTCTATGTTAATAAAGATCTTATAAACATAGAGACGAGGGCATAGACAAAGTCAAATTCTATCACCGATAACGATGATGAAAAAGTCATAAATGTATGGGACTGACATCAGCTACCGAAAGCTATGTCAGTCCTGTTGAAAGTCGCTGTAGAAATACCTATTATAAGCCTAAATTGCCTAATAAAGGCCTTCTGGTCGTAGAATATTGTTATGTTGATGAACTGTATGTTAGTAGAAACCCAGTTCCATAAATTAAACAAGGCAAATAGAAACTTAGAAGCTGGTTAAACAAACTTCACTGCAATTTTCCAATGCACACTTCACAGCAACATAATTTCCTTCAAACAAGTAAAATGCAATTCAAGGGGACCAAAGAATAAAACAAACGAGGTCTTATGTAAAGATGAAAAGACAGTTGAAACGCAACCTACGAATAATTGTCCAGCAAATCGGTGAGGCATTTTATAAGCCAGGGTGAGGGGCTCGTGGCTCAGTAATAACAGTCACACAGGTTGATCGATCAGGTTGAGTTACGATTGCCTCAGTCGGACTCTGGTTGGGTGACCATCTTTACATACATACCCCTCCGTGTCTCGGAAAGCACGTTAAAAGCAGTTGATCCCGGTTGTCTTCATGGATCTCGTTATGGGTCGTCAGAAGCCCGAAAGTCTGACAACCAGTTTTACCAAGGGGTATCTTATTATCCAGTTACTAGGTTGTGGAGGTCAGATAGGCAGTCGCTCCATGTAAAATACTGGTATTCAGCTGCATCTGGAAGCCGACCCCAACATAGTTGGGAAAAGGCTAGGCAGATTGAAGGAGTGGTACACTTGTTTATTGCAACGGGTGTGCCCGACCTTTGTTTGTTAGACCGCGCCTTACACGCTGGCTTATTCTTGAAACTATGAGTGATTCTACGTCTTAGACTTAGGCATTTATCAAATATCACGGAAATTGTCAATGTCAATGCGGCACCTGAAATTAGATCCATGAATTGAGCCAGACTGTTTGCTTCCCTAATAAATTGCAAAATACTTACCTATAGGTAAAACTTTATACAAAAAAAAATTTCGGAAGTTACTGTCTTTGCATCTTTATTTTAGTTTTTTGCCACTGACTTCCGAAATGAAAGTATTTTTTTACTTTGTAGTGTTAATTTTGGAAGTCAGTTGTTTTTTTTTTTTTTGTAAAAATATTTTTTATTTTTGACTTTTTAGTTATGGTCCACACCAATTCCTATACCACTACTTGCTAAAACCACAGTGACAGGAAGTATTACAACATCATGAAGACAACGTATTATCCAAGCTAACTCAAAAACTACCCTTTACTTACAGCACAACAAAAGCTACAGCTATAAAAATATTTAAAAAAAAATATAACTGTCAAAATCATTAGCATATAAAATAGAATGGCATGGCATGGTTTTCTTACAACTAAACCTGTATAAATAAAAAAAATACAACCGACTTCCAAAAACAACACTACAAAGTGAAAAATAACTTTAATTTCGGAAGTCGGTGTCTAGTTAAATGTATTTTCGTTTTTTGCCACCGACTTCCGAAATTAAAGTTATTTTTCACTTTGTAGTGTGGTTTTTGGAAGTCGGTTGTATTTTTTTGTAAAAAAGTTTTTATTTTTCACTTTTTAGTTGTGTACCTACCCCACACAAATTCTAATACCACTACCTGCAAAACAAACTAGAACATCGTCCATATAAAAGTGGGGAAAAAATACGTATTATTGAAGCTAACTCAAAAACTACCGAAGCAAAGTTAATCAATTTTATATGGGACCAACTGTGATGTATACCCTCTCGAATAAAACAAAAAAAATCCAAATCAGTGTAGCCATCTTCGAGTAATCGGGGAACATACATAAAAAAAAAGGTTCCGACGAATTGAGAACCTCCTCCTTTTTGAAGTCGATTAAAAAGAGAAGTCCTGACTGACTCATCAACGCCCAGCCCAAAACCCTTGAACCTATAAAGCTGAAATTTTGCAAAGAGGTTCCCTTTATAATGTAGACAAGAAATAAGGAAGGATTTCCCGGTTGTACGTTCCCGTGGGATGTTTTCCGACATCCACGCGGGCGAAGCCGCGGGCAAAAGCTTGTTTAATATTTTTCTTTTTTATTAGTTTAATTTGAACAAAATTTTCATTTACATCTTCAAAATTATTTTTAGTTTAGTCTATCCGATCCTTCTCAGAATTGACAGCGATGTGCATTTGAAGCTACATACTTACATAGTCTTGTTAAAACAGACGTTTCAAACGTGGCAGCTACTTTCTTTAATTTGTTTACTATTTAGCACACAGTGAAGGTTTTATAGCTTCTGCCTTCGAACCAGTCTGCTAACTAACTGAGTACATTTTGAGTTGCATTCGTGCTAAATTTTTGCTAAAGACTTGTTACTGGTAGATAGGAGCTGAGGATAATCCGGCAATGTATGTTTGACAATTATATGTGTTAAAATTATTAAGTTAAAAGCAAGAGCGATAACTGTATTTTTAGTTCGACGAGAAAAATGCAAAGGGTAGGTAGGTAAGTTTGTCAACACTAAAAATATTATATTATGAATGAAATATATTTTAAAATATTATAACACTGGCCTGAGTGTTGCAACACAAGTCACAATTATTGATTGAAGTTGACAGAGACAGAATGATGTTTTAAATAATTTAGTGCCTCGTGGCTAAGTAATGACAGCCGCACGGGTCGATCTATCAGGTTAAGCTACGCTTGCCGGGGTTGGTCCGTGGATGGGTGGCCATCTTTACAAACCGAGACTCCTCCGTGCCTCGGAAAGCACGTTAAGCCGTTGGTCCCGGCTGTCATTCGTGGATCTTTGACAGTCGTTACGGGTCGTCAGAAGCCCGAAAGTCTGACATTCTTACCAAGGGGTATCGTATTACCCAGTTAATGGGTTGTGGAGGTCAGATAGGCAGTCGCTCCATGTTGCTGGTATTCAGCTGCAACCGGTTAGACTGGAAGCCGACCCCAACATAGTTGGGAAAAGGCTAGGCAGATTGATTTATGTGTTGCAAGCAGGCCTTAAACATCCAGTGACTTATATTTTATTAGAAAAGCTTGTTTTAAAATACACTAATAGGTGTTGGTCCTATTATAATTTTCTTATGTATTTATGACTAGCTCTTGCCCGCGGCTCTGTCTGCGTGGAGGTCGGAAATTATCCCACGGGAACGTAAGTACAACCGGGATAAAAAGTATATTGTGTTAACTTCGTTCTGTGCGCCAAATTTTATCAAAATCAGTACAGTCGTTTTTGCGTAGTTGTGTCACAAACATTCAAACATAGGTACAAACTTTCACGGTTATAACATTAGTAGGATTTATCGATGAGCCTAAAGTAATAGGTATAACTAGCTGTTGCCCGCGGCTTCCCCCGCGTGCATGTCAATACTTCCCTATTTGTATCGGATTTTGTTCACAATTTCATGGGTTTAAATTTTTTTGCGCGGTAACCAGAATACTTTTTTTGAAATAAATGTAGCCTATGTTACTTCATATAATACCAGCTGTCTGCCAGTGAAAGTCCTGTAAAAATTGGTCGAGCCGTTTCGGAGATTGGCCGGAACAAACAGACAGACGAACGGATAGACACAAAAATTCAAAATTTACTTTTTTTTATAAGTATTCATAATTATGCATTTAGTAAAAAAAGCTGTTATTTTGACATTACAAAAAGACACATCAATTTTATTTTATTTGTATAGATGTAGCAATATGGAAAATCCATTAAAGATCAACCTTAAACTTTGTAATTTTGAAAATACATTTGGTATTCTTGCAAAGAAATTACACGAAGAAAAAGTTAACCATATATCCGATCCTTTAATAGAGCTTTGCCACGCGACAAAACTATAAAACTAAACTTAACAAAATTTAATTATACTATTAGTTTATGTTGAAAGTTAAAATTAAAGCCATCAATTTTATTTACAACGATATTTTGTACAGTAAAACACATTTTAAACTTTAATTACGCTAATTGCAATAATTTCTCTCGACATTTTTGTACTATTTTACTTTGACATTTAATAAAATTCACTAAAACACGCAAATATTTTGCTAGAACTAATTAATAAATAACATTTAAAAGAAAAATGACTGCAATAGAATTCCAAGTACCTACTTATGTGTATGTTTGTGTCATCATCATTATCGGTCTCTTGAATTGTTTTTTTTTATAAAAGCATAGCTAGTTGATATAATCAGAAAACCATATGTGCGTTTAAGAATAAAAAGTTAACTATTAAAATATTTTAGTTTCGAGGCTAAAACTATTGCATAACTCTATAAAAACTTTCTTAACGATATTCTATATTTCCTGTCTGTTTGTGTATCCACGTTGTTCTTCTAAACTACGCAACCGATTGATGCGGGTATCACCATCATTTAGAGAATTCATTTCGGAAGGTTTATTTGAAATTGAAATCTCTATGGTTTGTCAAAGTCAAAAAACCGTGCGAAACCGGGGCGGGGTTTGAATAAAAGTAAATGAAAAATAATGCCTAACTGAATTTTTTTTTCAGAATACGTAGGACCAGGCGCAATTGCTCAACTAAATTCAAAAAAAAAAAAAATCGACGAAAATCTAATCAATCCCGCCTGCCAGTCTATAGTATTCAATAAATTCTTTTTTCCCATAAATTTTATGCGTAACCCTCTAATGGGCAGTTACGCTTGCTCTGAACAAAAATAATGCCTCGGTCCCAAAGACCCCGCGATTTATAAATCTTCTCCCTTTTGGCGCAAGTTTGGATGGAATCTCCATTATTTGATTAACTGTGTACACTAAAATTTTCGATATGCTAAAAGTAAAAATGTTATTTTAATCTTTTATTTTAGTCCGCAAAAATTTGCGTGCTTTTAATTTAGTTTAATTAAAATTTTGTAACAAAATTTATTTTATCACTTGTTTCTAAATACTGATGCAAAACTAGCCCTAGGTATTATATTTTACGACTAAAATAACAGAATGGAATGAGGGTTGTAAAATTATTATATTTTTTATGACAACAGTCTTAGGTACGCTTTTTTATTGACCTTGTTTCTTAAATTATTAACACACACATTATTTTATATAATTTATTCAAAAAGCAATAAATTATTTATATTGCGGCAACCTCACAGAAACGCTAATAAAAAAAAATCAAAATCGGAACAAGAGAACCAAGTCAACCGCGTCTTAACCTCAAAATATAATAAAATCAAAAAAGAAGTATTCCATGGCCACAGTTAATAAAATAAGTAAGTACGACCTAAGTTCTCATTCTTAACTTGATTGAAAGCTTGCAAAACTGATTGCTCTCAATTTTAAGGTCCAACCTTGAAGCCGGAGTAAAGAATGATTACCTACCTACGGTGCAAAATCTTGCAATACAAAAAACCTTGAGAGTTGTAAAATATTGATTTACCTGAACGCATAGCATTTTACAATCAATATTTTCACTTGTTCGGCAAAAATATTTATGAGAAATAATGTTTTGATTTGAATGATAAAAAAATATCTAGGTCCTAACTAAATCTGGAATTGGGTAACCAGATAAAATAAGAAAATAAAAGCTGTTTTTATTAGTCTTCGTTTGACAAAAAAGGGTTTTCGATCTTCGCCGGTTACCTACACAGTAGGTACCATCCTACCTTAAAATGTATATACGTTTTCACAAATAAACGGTAATCTGATCTTTTAGACTACTAATTGGCCTCTATTTCGGTGATCCAATCTGCTTTGTTTTATGGAATTCATTTCAGTTTAGATGATATTGGTTTCGCTTAGAGCTTTTTTTTTCTAGCTGGTTAAATCAACTGGTTAACCGAGTGCTTTCCAAAGTATCTTTTTACGTCCCTAATTTTAATAAGACGGTAACTTTGTGTCTCCATGGAGTTTTTTTGCCTGTTGTTCTCCATAATTATATCTCTACGCTTTAGAATGGGTTACTAGCTTCATCTTTCTAACTGACCGACTCCTTGACAATTCAAAAGCGCCTGTAATTGGTTTTATGAAATAAATGGTTTGAGTTTGACGATGCCGATTAAAACTGGTGAACAGATTTATCTCGTCTTTAATCCTAGAGTTTGTTCAGGGAGAATGCTTGCCTGTTATTTTATTTAGTTTCTTCAAATTTAGTAAAAAAAAAATAAAACAAAATTTAAAATAGCCTCCCAGGCGATCGTTAGTATAACAAGCAGTAAAAAATAAGATTATTATTCTAAGGTTATGGACAATGCAAAAACTAAACACATTAATTTGTTTCCTATCCTATTTGGGACAATACCGATAGATTAGCAAAATGCTGTCCCAGAAATGAAGTGTTCAAAACAAACCAAACCGAGGAATAAAGTAAGTACTGACACGACGTTGATAATTGTGAAAAATTGTCACCTTTCTCTTATAGCCTGATCGGAACCGAACCGGTATCGAACCGGGTGAAGCAGGTATACCTACCACATACGACGACTAATAATTACATTATCACTTACTCTAACAATGTGCTGGGATTTTTTTAATACCTACAGGCAGGTTAGACTGCTTGGCGGTTAGTGAAGTTTTAAGTTTAGTTTAGACGGATTCTGAATTGGATTTTTTTTTTCTTTATGTAGTTTGTAATTTTACTTTTTTTTAATATTTATTGGCTTGTTTTTTATGTCTTGTTTAGAAATATTGAAACCGGTTAATGTTCTATTTAGTATTTGTGTTTTGTATTCAGGGTATTTACCAATTAATTGCTGATTTAAATAAAGAATTTTTAGAAGAAAATATATTAAATTTAAATGCAAAGCCAAGTTTTGATTTTTAAATAAGATCCGGTTAGACGGAATTTCAAAGATACTTAATTTAGTCGTAAACTGAAAATTTATGAGCTTCTGATCTAAAATTTGGTCATATTGTTGTAAAGAATAACACAGCAGTTTTCGCGGCATGAATTGACATGGACAGACACATCTGTTTTTGTCTTTTTGACTGCTAGCTAGATAGAACAATCTTTATTATGTACTCCACAAAAAAACGTTTAACAGTTGGTTTCTAATTCTGTTTTCAATTAAACTTCGATACCTACTTTCAGGATTTTAATTTGTTTTTTTTACTGCAAAACAAGAACTAAGTTTGTTTACTTAGGCCCACTTGATCCACAAATAACTAAATACGTTTACCGCGAAAAGTATTCTCATCGCTTGGTTTTTGTCAAATGTTTGAAGATGAAAATGTGTTTAGTGCTAAACGCGTTTAACGCTAAACATATTTTAAACAAAAATCTATGACATTAAGGCCCGCTTGCACTAGCAAGCGTGCCATAGATTTTTCTCAATGAATAAAATTAGATGTTAATATGAATGTAGACAAGGAGTTTCCAATACTCTCTCCTTATTTTAACACAGTCCTTTAGGATTTCCCTGAAAACTGAAATGCTATGAAAATGCTTAATAAGGTATTCAATCAATAAATTAAGGCAGTTTTGTTTTCGCTTGTAATGTGTTGAGGTTTAACGTTAGGCCAAAACCTTGTCTGTTCCTCCTTTGAGGGCTGACGTCAACCGTCAGATAACTTTCATCTCAAGAATAAATATGACTGACCTAATACCTATGTCAACTGTCATTTAACTATCAAACTATTCCGTAAGAATAAAAAAAAGGGTTTTAAAAATATAAACAAAAGAAAAATAATACTCACTGGGCATCATTTCGACGTGTGATGATGTGTCCATGATATTGTGGTGATGCAACATGTCGGGTGGGGACTGCACCAGTCCACCACCGCCCCCGCTGGCCATCACCATCACTGACGCAGTTATATCTTCACTGGTGATCACCTTTAATACTTTTAACAAAAAATCCTTTATAAAACCGCTCACACCCAATATTTTTTTAATTTTAACAAATTTTTACGATTATTTCTTGTCTAATGGTGAATTGTGTGGTTTAAAAACTGGATCCAGTTGTTTATTTATTGCAATGACATCACACTCTATGAATATAAATGTATTTTTTATTTAAAGTCTATGTTACACACGAAAAAAGTTTTTTTTAACACTATAGTCCTATCACAATCGGAATACACCAAAAATAGGCTTAAATCAAAATTCCACTAATTACGGTTAGGCACTTCGACATATTTATTTCTACAAAAAAAAATTGTTCGATTATCACGTACGTCGTATCACCGCGCCGGCCAAGCCCACACTGCCGTATTATATCTATAATTCTATGGATCGACTCGAAAGCGCATGATCAGACCGTCCTCGTCACCCATTGGTGGGTTTCTAGAACGCCTATTGGCAACGGCCGTGGTGATTGGCTGATAGCTTCTCATTTTCCCGCCCAAATCGACAGTGCCCTTACAAAATGGCGCTCCCTATAGCCTTTTGATGCTTTTTTGAACATTTTATTCGGTAAAAAATAATCCGGTTCGGATATAATGAGCATGATTTATGATTTTGATCCGTGGACTTGGTTATTTTTTTTAACTTTTTTTATAATCTTGCCATGTTAATCTTCGGTGTTTCGTGTTTTGTTTTTGATTAATCGCGAGCCAATTTTTATTTCAATTTGTGTTTCGCTTTGGCTGTTCGATGAATTTTAAGTATGTTTCGTTAAGCTTGCGATTTTTTCTGCAGGGTGAGCAGAGGCGTTGATTTTAAGCTCGTAGTAGCATACGTAGGTACCTACTATTTGATGGGAGGTGCGTCTTATTGATCGTATTTCGAGCTTGTGTCGGATGGGGATGAGGCAAGGGTGGATAACAGCTGTTCGTCTGTGCGAATTAAAGAAATGGGTCACAAATGAGTGAGATCATTCTTCTTCTTTAGTAGATTTTAGTGAAGTTATCTGCCACGTGCATTTTGATTCGTAAATAGGTATAGTCAGCGTCAAATATATCGGGACGAACAGACTGTTCAAAATGATTTTGACAACTAAGAAAATTAAACTTTATCTCAATTGGATAAAGTTCTTGTCAGAACGACAGTTGTCTTGTACTGTCTTCATTTTGAAACATTCCTTGTATCATTGAGTTACTATTTCATTTTCAAAGTTGTTTACATCATTTTGAACGGTCTATTCGTCCCAATACTATTGACGCTGACTGTACTAGAAAACAAAAATATTTTTTGTACTTAAAAACAAAAAAAAAATTTTTTACTTCATACTAATGGTTTTTTACCTTTATCATTGAACTAAAAAAAAAATTTGGTACTAAAAAAACGTGAAGTCAAAATGAAATTAGTACCTAGGTATACACTACTTACCTAATATTCTTTCATTTAATTTCATTACAATTTAAATTTAAGCCCCCTAACAATTATAAAAAAAATTGCTATTTTTAGACGTAACTTAGGTAGGAGTATATTTTTTTTATTTTAATAAGGAAACCGGCTTTCACCGATTAAAATAATAAACTACGTATGTATTTAATTATTCAGCTGCATCCGTTAGACTGGAAGCCAACCCCAACATAGTTGGGAAAAGGCTTGGTAGATGATGATGAAATTTAATTACTTTTTCGTCTCACTGTCCTATAGTAGGTACCAACTACTAATTATTTAATACATACTGTGAATTCTTCTTCGATTGCTAATAATTCATTTTTATACCTAAGAACCAGGAGCGGACTGGGACCTGAAACCGGCCCGGGTATTTTAGACATGGGCGGCCCTCCAAAAAATGTGAATTAAAATCCATACTATAATATTATAAATTCGAAAGTAACTCTGTCTGTCTGTTACCTTTTCACGCCTAAACCACTGAACGGATTTCGATAAAATTTGGCAAGGTTATAATAGATGGCATCCTGGAGAAGAACATATGCTACTTTTTTCTCAAAAATAATTCAACAGGGGGTGTTAAAGGGGATGAAAGTTTGTATGGGAAATCCAGCATTTCTTAAGTTAGGGATATAAAAATTTAAATTTATACTTTAGGTAGGAAATAAAGAAATATGTGGTACAGCGTTTATTAAAAATCATCCCCAAAGGAGGTACAATAGGGGTTGATTTTAAAAGTCACAAATAATTATAAAATGTTTGTGTACCTATCTCTTTTGAAGTGATATAAGGGATTGGAAATGTAGTCATACTTCGTATCTTGAGTAACATTTAGTCTATTTCATTCGAAGACATTATTACAACAATTACCTTTTGAACGAGTAGAGACTCGATCAAAAGTTATTTGTTAATAGAGCGTGACTGGCATAATAAATTTTAACTAACCAAAGTCCCCCCCGCCGCGTCTGTCTGTCTGTTTGAACGCGACAAAGTCAAAAAGTACAGAACGGTTTCACCAATATTAAGGTTTTGTGTAAATTGGCTGAAATATGACAATGATTGTTGAAGATGTCGGAAAAATCATGCTGACGGCAACGATATATCGTAGCGATTTGAGTTGTTTTCAGACAGCCCTATGTTCTCCACATGAACGTTTCCATGGGATATTATCCGACACCCACGCGGGCGAAGCCGCGGGTAAAAGCTAGTATAACTATAATACTGCTTATCGAAATAGCCTCGTGCTTACCAGCATTAATTTATGTATGTTCTAAAATCTTTTTATAGACAGTGATAAAAAGGAAGGTAAAGGAGAAGAAAAAACAGGGTGCTGTGAGGATACTTGTTCATGTTTAGAGAAAACTCCAGGTTGCACACAATTACTTCATAAATTAGTGTAGGTACAGCAACATGGAATTGTTAGGCCAATGTCCTTTGTCACAGGAAACGACTGCCGCTGGAACTGGAACCGTATCTACCATGTAGAAAGTTTCCCCCCAAAACGTGTGTGCAACGATTGAAATTAAAATCCTGAAACATGTGATATTTCGAAAAGTTTTCCACACTATTTTATAACTACACAAATGTTGGTCCTTGGTCCGAGCCGCGAAAATTTCGCAAAGTGGAGCAAGCTATTTGACTATTAGGTCAAGGTGCATTCCACCCGTAGTAGACGTTCCATCAAGGAATGAAAAAAGACGGGTTATCCCGTCTTCTTTTTCTCTCTCTCTTCCTCTTCTAAATTCATCTCTGTAGAAGAATTTAGAAGACATGAAGACCGTAAAAGATCTGATGACTGCTTCAGGAAACCTAATGAATGCAGACAATTCGAGAATTGTATAAAACTTGAAGAACGCACACAAGCTGAAGAATATAGGAAACTAAAAGAACGAAGACAAACTGAAGAATGTAAGAAACTAAAAGAACCAAGACAAGCTGAAGAATGTAGGAAACTTGAAGAACTCAGAGTGCTTGAAGAATGTCGGAAACATAGACAACTTGATGAATAGAAATTCGATGACAGTAGAAAACTTGATGGGCTTAGAAAACTTGACGAATGTAGGAAACTTCTAGGTGAAAAAATACGTGATGAAAGTAAAAAGTTTGAAGACCGCAAAAAAACTCGGAAGAATGCAGGAAACTAAGATGATGAAACTGAAGATGAAACTGAAATCGATTGACGTAAGACGCTTGAAGAGCGTAGAAAACTTAAGAAATGTAGGAGATGCAAAAAAGCTGAGCTTTGTAAATATCTCGAAGAAAAAAAAAACCGGAGGAACTCCGAAAACTCGATAAATGTAGGAAAATCAAAGAACTCCGGCAATTCGATGAATGTAGAAATCTCGAAGAACTCCGAAAACTTGTTGAATGTAGGAAAGTCGACGAATGCAGAGATATCGTAAAGTAGAACGAAGAATGTAGAGAATTTGATGAAAGTAGGAAACCCAACAATTTTCAAATATGTGACGTAAGCTGTTTTAATGCTAATGATGATTATTGTCTAGTTAACGAAGTTTAAAAATATGACAACTTCGAAACTGGGATAGATAATGCAGATGATTGCTATGGCTACAGAGATTATGATGAACTAATGTGCGACTGCTACTTTGATAAAGAAAATATTCGCTCGAAAGTGTCGAGTCAAAACTAAAACAATAACGACGCTGTCGGTCGAACACATAGAGCAACAAAGGCCCCGGCGTCCGTGTGATGTGTCTTGCTTGTCTTGACACTTGTGTCAGAGGTAAGATTCATGCGACGCCGCCACGTGGCGGCGGTGGCGAGCGCCATCTCTAAAAAACAAGGTGTAGGTACTACTAGGTACTAGAGATACGAGCCTAATGACGATAACGTAAATTGAATTAGGTCCTCGACTTGACAGTAGAGGACATTATTTGAATCGACGTGTGCTATGCTTTTTTTAGTAGCTAAAAAAAGTCAACCGCCAATTGGCCACACCGGCCCATCGGGCATTTGCCCGAATTACCCATATGGCCAATCCGGGCCTGTAAGAACCTACTTATGGACAGTACTTAATGGTTACTAATTTATTAAGATCATATTTATTTATCTAAAAATTCTTTATTGTATAGACCAGATTATATGTAGGTAGGACTTGCACTTAAAAAAAATCTACTATGTAAATAGGTTATATAACTTTTAAATTTCTATTCCTAAATTTATTTTAAATCTTTCTTTGTTAGATTAAATAGTTACGCACCAAACTATATTATTATTTTTAGTTTTAGTTAAGACCATATTTATTTTTAGTTTCATTTAAGAACATATTTATTTTTATTTTAGGCTATTTTATATTTAGAACACTTTAACGCACGCACTTAGCGCTACGCTACGAGTTCTATTTTAACTGTGACAATAAATTACGACTGTAACAAAATGTCTTTCGATAAATATTTATCTACATTTAAATTACCAACCACTTTGTATACAGATTTTTTTTAATATTAGACATAGTTAATTAGTTTAATATTTAAATAGAGTAATAGCTTAGCCGGTTACCTACTGTTGCCGTGATTTAGACCACGTTATCACAATGTCTATCGTGTTCGTAATGCTGGGCCTTGGGCCTCCTCTTAGGGAGTGGTCCGTAGTCCCCACGCGGGCTCAGTGCGGGTTGCTGGATGTCACATGTCTTCGAATTTTTCATCTCAGGACATGCCGGTTTTTTTAACGATGTTTTTAACCGACGAAAAAAAGCCTACATATTTTTTTTTTTTTTGTGTATGACCACGTATAACTTTTTACAGAGTCGCTCGATTTGAAAAAAAATTGTTTTGTTTGAGAGGGTATACTTCAAATTTGATTCCATATAAAATTTATTAACTTAACTTGGGTAGTTTTTGAGTTAGCTTCAATAATACGTATTTTTTCCCCACTTTTTATGTGATGTTCTACTTTCTTTTGCAGGTAGTGGTATTAGAATTTGTGTGGGGTAAGTACCATAACTAAAAAGTGAAAAACAAAATTTTTTTTACAAAAAAATACAGCCGTCTTCCAAAAACAATACTACAAACAGAACAATAACTTTAATTTCGGAAATCGGTGGTAAAAAACGTAAAATACATTGAACCAGACAGCGGCTTCCAAAATTAAAGTTATTTTTCACTTTGTGTTGTTTTTTTTGGAAATCGGTTGTATTTTTTTTATAAGTTTTTGTCCTTCACAGTTTTGAGAGCAGTGGTGATGAAATAATTCGCACAAATTAAAGTGCATGACTGCTTGGGTTTGATTTGAACCCACAACCAACAACTCGTAGATAAGTCAGGGTCACGGCGGGCACAGAATAAATGATCCACGGGGCCACACTGTTCTATAGTTTCTTTCACGTCGTTTCTATAGGCTATGGTTTCGCCTGTAGGTAAATACACTCCTACCAACTTATCTGTGAAATGGCGAAAATTGGAACTACGGCCGTCATGTTGAAATGTCATTCGATTGTGCCGACGCATGTCATTCGATTGTGTCGATGCATCGACGGTGGCGTCCTCTTTCAGTTCACAGATAAGTTGGCAGGACTGTAGGTACTCGTTGTTGATAGGTTAGTAGGTACGGTATTCATTAAATATTCTCGAATCTAAATTGCGTTAAACTCAAGGCTATTGTATTTTTGAACACTTCAGAAAGAATGGTTTTTTTAATCAGTGCCGTACCTACAATCAATCAATCTCCCTAGGCTTTTCCCAACTACTTTGATGTCGGCTTCCAGTCTAACCGGATGCAAGTGAATACCAGTATTTGACATGGAGCGACTGCCTGTCTGACCTCCACAACCCAGTACTTAACTGGGTATAATACGATACCCTGTGGTAAGACTGGTTGTCAGACTTTCGGGCTTCTGACGACCCGTAACGACTGTCAAAGATCCACGAATGACAGCCGGGACCAACGGCTTAACGTGCATTCCGAGGCACGGAGGAGTCTCGGTATGTAACGATGGTCACCCATCCACTGACCAACCCCGGCAAGCGTAGCTTAACCTGATAGATCGATCCGTGCGGATGTTATTACTAAGCTCCTACTTACCTATAATATAATTCAAAATACTTGTAGCAAAATTAAGTTGTAGTTGCAGTATGAATTTATTAGGCTGGTTATTAGTTATTACCTATCACAAAATACTTTCGTTATGTTTTTAATGTTATTGTTTAACGAATGAGTCTGTTGTCTGTGCTAACGAGCTTCTCACTCAGCTCAAATTGCTCTAAAACTCCAATACTAGCAAAAACTGACACCTATTTCAACAAAAAACCTAAAATTTTCTCCTAATTACTTCATCAACGATGTGTGAGGTGACGCAAAAAAATGGCGCCGAGAGTTCGCGCCAAAAGTCGTTAAGCACAGATAAAATAGCGCCACAGATAACCTTATCTTGAAGCAGATGTTAGGCTGAATGGATTTTTAAGAAGTTATTTTTGGCATTTTCTTTTCCTATTCTGGTTTTTTTATGTGTAAAAGATACGTAGGTAACTACGTTCCTTTTTTAGAAATGATGTACTATCAGTAGATGTAGGTTCTTACCTATGATTGTGCAATAAAAAATATCTCAATTAGGATACAAAAAGGAAAAAAAAGGTTTTCATTTCATAGGCTTATTCAGAAATCAATCTGCGTAGCTGTTTCCCAACTAAGTATGTTGGGGTAGGCTTCCTGTCTAACTGGATGCAGCTGAATACCAGAACTTTCCATGGAGCGACTGCCTAGGTATCTATCCTCCACAACCCGTCAGGTACTGAGTAACACAATACCCCTTGGTAAGATCACCTCCATTTCACCCTAAAAACCAAAATTGCGATCACCAAAATCGATCGCTCAATTCTCGAGATGAGTTCACAATACAAACACATTAACATCCTTACACAAAGAGAATTAATATTCCCCATTCTCGATACTTTTCCACCGGAACCGGATACGGGGAGGAAACGGAAACGGTCTGGAAGCGGCTGACCGGGCGGAAGTGACGTAGACTTCTTATTGATTGCGGCTAATTCATTTTATTGCCTGGAGTTATTTGAGATGAGAGGTATTGGAGAGATTTTTCTTCGAACTCAAAGCATTTTTATTTTAATTAAACCTTTTCATGTACAGGCACTTTGGCAGCGTTCATTAGTTACGTGAGGCGATTTTGGCCCCCTTCCCCTTGGTGAGATGTGAGATGTTTCAAAATGAATATTTTAGTGTAATCTGTCCTTGATTGCGTTGGATTTATTTGCTTAATTATTTTTTATAATAATTACCCAGATTTCTCGCAATTTTACAGATTCTTGCAAAAAAAAAAAAATTAAGTGATATTTGCCAATTCTGACGAGAGGTAGAGGGTGTGTTACCTCTCCCGCTCGTGAGACTGTGTGAGATTCGGCTAGACCCCCTAAACGCCTCACGATAATTAATGAACGCTTCCTTTTGAATTGTCAAGGAGTCGTTCTGTCAGAAAGATGAAGCTAGTCGCCCTTTCCAAAGCGTAGTAGGTATAACGTTCAGCTATGGAGAAGAACGGGCAACAAACTCCATAGACACTCTCTCAAATCTTAAAAAAATCTTTCCAAGTCTTGATTTATTTTGTCTATCCCTTTTCCCAACTATGTTGTGGGAGGCTGTCAGGCTAGCCAAATGTGGCAGAGTATAGGTACATCAATGTCTTACAAGGAGGGACTGCCGTTTCTGACCTCTATTACGTAGGAGGCAGTTGGTTGGACGTCTTCAGGGAGATCTTGTATTAAATAATAGTAGTCCAGCGGTAAGTAATAATATACTTTAATTACTTAGACACTAAGAGGAGGTCATGGCTAAGTAATAACAGCCGCACGGGTCGATCCATCAGGTTAAGCTACGCTTGCCGGGGTCGGTCCGTGGATGGGTGACCATCTTTACATACCGAGACTCCTCCGTGCCTCGGAGTCATTCGTGGATCTTTGACAGTCGTTACGGTCGTCAGAAGCCCGAAAGTCTGACAACCAGTCTTCCAAGGGGTATCGTAATATCCAGTTACTGATGGGTTGTGGAGGTCAGATAGGCAGTCGATCCATGTAAAATATTGGTATTCAGCTGTTTCCGGTTAGACTGGAAGCCAACCCCAACATATTTGGGAAAAGGCTAGGCAGATTGAATTAGACACTGTAAACTTTTTTTATTTTTTTAGGGTTTCGTACCTCAAAATGAATAAACCGAACTCTTATCTTATAGGATCACTTCGTTGTCCGTCTGTCTGTCTATCAGTCTATCAAGACCATTTTTCTCAAGAACGCGTGGAGATATCAAGTTGAAATTAATATCAAATACGTAGGTCTATGGTCCCTTAAAGTTCTAAAAAAATCAAGCTTCTAAGTCAATGCAATAAAAAAATACGGCCATTTATGCGGCATATTTTGTTACTCGCAAGTACTTACCTAAATCAAAACCTATAGGGTACTTCCTGTTAACCTAGAATAATGAAACTGGGCAAAAAGCAAGGTGTCAAAATAGGAAAATTAATTAATTAAATTTAATATTATCAATTTATTACATAAAAAAAAAATTGGGATTACAATTAAGTTTAAAAAAAAACTCAAAGCATTTATTTCAATGAAACCAATTACAGGCACTTTTGAATTGTCAAGGGGTCGGTCAGTCAAAAAGATGAAGCTAGGCGCCCATTCCAAAGCATAGTAGGTACCTATGGAGAAGAACGGGCAAGAAACTCCACGGACACTCTTTTAAATCAAGATATGGTTACAAAATAATGGTTACATCATTCATGTTGATTTTACATGTGAGAACGATGCAGAACGTTAAAAGCGTCCTTAAAAAAAAAACAAGTCAAATATTTAAATTAAATTAAAAATAAGCCGTGGCCGCTAAGGTATGACCAGCCTTCACTGACAGCGCTTGTTCACGAACCTGACGCATGGATTAGCTAAATGATCCAACACGCGCCACCATCAGCGAGACATTAGAGTGAGCGTCACATACTCTCAGCCGCCAGGGCATATTCAAGTCAAACAAAGACGTACCCAGTAAATGGTAGCTTTAGAGTTTGTTTTTGGGATAAATTCTTTTCAACTACGGAACCTTTCATTGTGCGTGGTCCGACACGCACTTGGCCAGTTTTTTTTTACTTTTTTTACATGAGAATACATTATAGGTATGCAAATGCTTGGGCCATTGCCAGACAGGAACTGACGCCAGTGTACCTTATAATAATGATGACAGTGTTGCACTCCATAACTACCTCCACGATTATGGGTGGATAATGGACCTTATGGCCCAATAAAATGTAATTGGCAGTGTCGGTATAAGTCGATTATTGTCGCCTCAGAAATCCTATCGACCGATGATGTATTTACCTACATATATATACTCACTATGAAGGTATACCTAATCTTAAGGCGAAGGAGACTAGTCTCCACGACACAGGGAATCCTAGTGTACAAAAAAAATTATATTATTAGGTATCCTTTTATTTTGTATTTATTTGTATATTTAGTTAGATAATAATTTACTTTAGTACCTAGTGTAAATAGTGTTAACTTGTATATTGTTTATAAACCACAAAAATAAATATATTTCATCATAAAAAAAGGGGTTTTTTTTTTTAAATTAGGGTTAAATTAAGTTAATAGGTTAGGTATATCAGTAATCAAAGCTTTGAGCTTTTGAGAACTTCCGTAGCGACTGTCCAAGATTTTTTTTTTAAATGAAGGTATCATTTTAGTATGGTATAGCATTCCTGTCAACATTATTGTACAAATCAAATCTGCCTAGCCTTTTCCCAACTATGTTGGGGTCGGCTTCCAGTCTGATGCAGCTGAATACCAGTATTTTACATGGAGCGACTGCCAATCTGACCTCCACAACCCAATAACTGGGTAATACGATATCCCTTGGTAAGACTGGTTGTCAGACTTTCGCGTTCCTGTCCATATTTCAACCGTTGGGCTCATAGAAATATTTAAAAAAAGCGGCTAAGTGCGAGTCGGACTCGCCCATGACGGGTTCCGTAGCAAATTCAAATTCAAATTGTTTATTGGCACAATTAGCATATTATAAATTAAGACGTGTTTGGAGCCTCCCTTTAAGCAAAAAATGCCTGTATTAGGAGACTCCGCTCTTCCATAACATTGCAGTATTATACATTATACTAACTGTGTGCTAGTAATAAAATAATTGGTGAAAAATATAAAAAAATAAATTAAATTGATAAATTAAATTAATTACTAACAATTAATAACACAATTTCTTGTTGTTGTATGTGAAGTAATGTGTGGTGAGGTGTAGTGTAGTGTGTTGTGTGTGGGGTAGTGTAGTGTAGTGTGGTGTGTGTGGGGTACTGTAGTGTAGTGTGGTGTGTGTGGGGTAGTGTAGTGTGGTGTGTGTGGTGTAGTGTAGTGTAGTGTGGTGTGTGTGGGGTAGTGTAGTGTAGTGTGGTGTGTGTGGGGTAGTGTAGTGTGGTGTGTGTGGGGTAGTGTAGTGTGGTGTGTGTGGGGTATTGTAGTGTGGTGTGTGTGGTTTAGTGTAGTGTAGTGTGGTGTATGTGGGGTAGTGTAGTGTGGTGTGTGTGGTGTAGTGTAGTGTAGTGTGGTGTGTGTGGGGTAGTGTGGTGTGGTGTGCGTGTGTGGTGTATTAGATTATGGTATATTGTATGTGATGAGTTTCGGCTACTAACCGTGTTCCAGCAGTGCCTCGGTTTCCTCGTAGGTAAGTGGTTTTATCCAGTCTATTATACTTTTTTTACAGTCTCGGTAATGTTTATTATATACATACACATGTTTATTAATTCTGTTGTAGCAGCAAGTAACATAACATAAAAGTTCTTGTAGTTCGTTGTAACTTTGATCGATGTTTTAATAATAGAGTATTTTTTTTAAAATTAAGTTATTGATAAGTAGCATTATAATTAGGTACCTAAATGGTGGGATTAAGGTAAATCGCGGTTTAGGATTTATGACGTATTAAAAAAAACTACTTACTAGATCTCGTTCAAACCAATTTTCGGTGGAAGTTTACATGGTAATGTACATCACATAGTTTTTTTTTGTTTTATCATTCTCATAGTTTAGAAGTTACGGGGGGGGGGGGACACATTTTACCACTTTGGAAGTGTCTCTCGCGCAAAATATTCAGTTTAGAAAAAAATGATATTAGAAACCTTAATATCATTTTTGAAGACCTATCCATAGATAGGTACCCCACACGTACCTATGGGTTTGATGAAAAAAATTTTTTGGGTTTCAGTTCTAAGTATGGGGAACCCCCAAAATTTATTGTTTTTTTTTTCTATTTTTGTGTGAAAATCTTAATGCGGTTCACAGAATACACATCTACTTATCAAGTTTCAACAGTATAGTTCTTATAGTTTCTGAAAAAAGTGGCTGTGACATACGGACCGACAGACAGACATAAAGAATCCATAAGGGTTCCGTTTTTGTGTAATTTTCTACGGAGCCCTAAAAACAGAGTATATGTAAAATAAATTGCTTTTGCACAGAACAAAAATAGAGACCGATGTGTTTGTATGTGTAAGTTGTATGGTGCAATGCATGCTGTGCTTAATGGGATAAGGTTTATAATTGATT
This sequence comes from Cosmia pyralina, assembly GCA_946251885.1. Lineage (NCBI taxonomy): Eukaryota > Metazoa > Arthropoda > Insecta > Lepidoptera > Noctuidae > Cosmia > Cosmia pyralina. The sequence continues at coordinate 1,724,975 of OX276365.1, forward strand.
GTGTAGTACGTTTTGATTTATGAATTGCAAGTGTGTGCGTTTTCGTATCTATTGCTTTTACTGAACTGCATGTGTAGTTGTGGCGAGTAGTGGGGACAGAATGGAGACATCTGGTTCCGAATTTCCGATACATTTTCTGTTAAAGGTTTTAATAAATGACCATACTTGTTTGTTAATACTGTTTTCTTTAATAAAAAGTTTATTTATTTATTTATTTCATTTGGGAAAACAAACAGTAGTATACTAATCATAAACAGTATTGTCTTAAAATTAGAACTTTACAAATATACTACCCACAACATTTTCCACAGATTACTACATTATATAATAAAAACAAGCTATTAGCAAACGTGAACTGTAGCAGGGCTACCTTAATGAAAAAGAAGTTCTAAAAGATGTAACAAACAAATAAATTCATGCGTGATATACAATACAGGTCCCTAGCCTATTAATAAAGATTGTGTGCCTATGGAGCCTACAGCCGATCCTTGAGAATCTAACACAAGGCACACAGCCATTTTAGCAGAACACAAGGCACACAGCCATTTTTATGAGAGACCACAGACAAGAGAGAACAAGAAATACATGACATAAGAAACATTGTCTATAGTCAAAGACATTCTATAGATAATTGAGTACATTGCCTTTTGGCCCAAGACAATTCTAACATTTTCAACTATTAAGCCACATCTCCTTCTTTCTTATATCTATGGTTGGTCTACTCAAAATTAAGCCACTTCATTCTCAGCCCTTCCCTATTCAAATCTCCCGTCCCTCCTAACGTCACACTACACTATTACGGTGTCATTCGTGACGTCACAGGCGCCGCTCGTGTGCGGTCGCCCTTATAGTTTTTTGCTCGTAAATGCTCCACATTCCAATGTGGTGACAATACTAATTGGTGGATGACATCTTTCTTTGTAGGTAATTTGGATTCTGCGATTTTTTGGAGGTCCTCTGGTTAATTATATCTTAGGATTATTTTTTACTTTACACATGAAAGTTACATTTTTCAAATCAATCTGCCTAGCCTTTTGCCAACTATGTTGGGGTCGGCTTCCAGTCTAACCGGATGCAGCCGAATACCAGTATTTTACATGGAGCGACTGCCTATCTGACCTCCACAACCCATTAATTGGGTAATACGATACCCCTTGGTATAATAGGACTGGTTGTCAGACTTTCGGGCTTCTGACGACGACCCGTAACGACTGTCAAAGATCCACGAATGACAGCCGGGACCAACGGCTTAACGTGCTTTCAGAGGCACGGTGGAGTCTCGGTATGTAAAGATGGTCACCCATCCACGGACCGACCCCGGCAAGCGTAGCTTAACCTGATGGATCGACCCTTGCGGCTGTTATTACTTAGCCACGAGCTCCACGTTAAATATTAAATTAACAATAATATATAAACATTTAAAAATATAATAAAAATACTGAACCACCGGTATCGGGAACAGGGCTTAGGATTATTATTGTTGATTCCCGGCCACCGTAGGCGCGGGCTTGCGGACGACGAGTAATGGGCAGCTCGCCGTCCGGTAAGGACCAGGCCCGGGTCGACGGCGCGTTGTGTTCCACGCGCGCCTCAATGAGATGTCAGCAGTGACGGGATCAATTGGGCCGATGCCGCCGGGGTCGCGGGTAGTTCGAAAGAGACACCGTGGCCCTGGCACGGGCAGCTGAAGGAACATGGGTGGGTTTCAGTCAGTAAAAGTCTGACACGCCCTCCCGCTCTGAAGTCATTTGATGATTTCCCATCCACAAGAAAAAAAAGAAAAAAGGATTATTATTGTTATTCAGATGCAGGATGTGATGTGGATAACGAAAATGATGTTCGCACTATAGGTTCCATAGGTACCACTAATGCTCGGTTCCTATAAACAAAAAAAGCGACCATGTGCGAGTCGGACTCGCCCATGAAGGGTTCCGTAGCAGCAAGTAACATAATATAAAAGTTCTTGTAGTTCGTTGTAACTTTGATCGATGTTTTAATAATAGTGTATTTTTTTTTAAATTAAATTATTGATAAGTAAACATTATAATTAGGTACCTAAATGATGGGATTAAGGTAAATTGCGGTTTACGATTTATGATGTATTAAAAAAAAACTACTTACTAGATCTCGTTCAAACCAATTTTCGGTGGAAGTTTACATGGTAATGTACATCATATATTTTTTTTAGTTTTATCATTCTCTTATTTTAGAAGTTACAAAAATGATATTAGAAACCTCAATATCATTTTTGAAGACCTATCCATAGATACCCCACACGTATGGGCTTAATGAAAAAAAAATTTTGAGTTTCAGTTGTAAGTATGGGGAACCCCCAAAACTTTTTTTTTTTTTTTTTAGATCGGACGGTTAAGCATAGGATTAACACTGGATGGATGAAATGGCGGCAGGTCACGGGGACAATCTGCGACTCCCGCATTCCCCTTAAACTTAAGGGGAAGATATATAAAACAATGGTTAGACCTGCTGTCTTGTATGGATCAGAATGTTGGGCCACAAAAGGGATGAATGAAAAGCAGTTGCATGCAGCTGAGATGAGAATGCTAAGAGGGATGTGTGGTGTTACACGAATGGATAGAATAAGAAATGAGTACATAAGAGGAAGTCTAAAAGTGGCACCGGTGACTGAAAAGTTGTGCGGAAATCGGCTGTCATGGTATGGGCATGTGATGCGGAGGAGTGACGAAAATGTCGTGAGGAAAGTTTTGAGTATGAATGTCGATGGCTATAAGAGTAGGGGAAGACCAAAGAAACGATGGATGGATTGTGTGAAAGATGACATGGCTAGAAAGGGGGTGACTACCGAGATGACGAATAATAGAGAAGTATGGAAAAAAAGGACATGTTGCGCCGACCCCAAATAGATTGGGATAAGGGCAGGAGAATGATGATGTGTAAAAATCTTAATGCGGTTCACAGAATACATCTACTTACCAAGTTTCAACAGTATAGTTCTTATAGTTACGGAAAAAAGTGGCTGTGACATACGGACGGACAGACAGTCATGACGAATCCATAAGGGTTCCGTTTTTTGCCATTTGGCTACGGAACCCTAAAAACGAATCGTTTTGCTTACCAATGGTAACATGTTTTATTGCCAAACTGGGCATACAAATAGATTCGTGAGCTAATTTTACCTGTGGCAGCTGCTTCCATAAGGGAGAGTCTACTGTGCAGAGCTATGAGGTCTTTGCTTCATTATTGGTAAAGATACAAGAGTCGTAATTTTAATCAATTACGATCAAATTATAGGAATCGGCCATAAGACTTTTCTGCCAAGATGTTTACCAAACACCATAATAACCTACTTTGGAAACTGATTCACACATGCTAGTTAAGTGTGTGTCAATCAATCATCAATCAGCTCAGCCCATCGCAGTCCACTGCTGGACATAGGCCTCTCCAAGGTTGCGCCACAACACCCTGTCCTCCGCCTTCCGCATCCAGTCTGTCCCAGCCACCTTCTTCAGGTCGTCGGTCCATCTAGCTGGGTGGCGAACTACACCACACTTGCCGATACGCGGTCTCCACTCCAGGACTCGTCTGCTGCACCAGCCATCGGTCCTTCGACAAACATGGCCAGCCCACTGTCACTTCAGTTTGCTTACTTTGCAACTCCGGTTCTTTTCCCGATAATTTCATGTGTTTGTCTGTGTGTGTGTGATGTTAATTGTCTGTAGTAGGAACTAATTTAATTAGTACCATTTGACGCACTGGTTCGTAAGAAAGATGTTGAGCGGTTACAATTTAGAGTTCCGTGGACAGATAGGAAAACCCTGAACTGACTATTAGACATTTTTTTTATTTCTTACTTCTTATATAGGTACCTTTTTCTTAGAAAATTAGGGAGCATAGTCTGAAGATCCGGGTGTTAGCTGCAAATAAAACAAAAGAAAAAAAAGTATAATGGAGAAAACGATAAAAAATAAAAAGTTATGTAAGGATCGTAGCAGGAGCGGTGGTGGCTCAGTGGTAATGGCAGCGACTTACTGAGTTATAGGTCGTAGGTTCGAACCCAGACAGGCGCTTTAAATAATTTCATCACCACTGCTCTCAAAACGGTGAAGGAAAACATCGTGAGGAAACCGGCATGTCCTAGAACCATTAATTCGAAGACATGTGACACTGGGCCCGCGTAGTGGATTACGATCAGTGGATCGTAATCCACTACGCGGGCTCAGTGTCACATGACAGTGTCGGTGACAGGGAGTGCCCTGTCACCGAGATGAGACCTGTGTCTCAGCAGTGGGAACGTTTATATGCTGATTACCTATACTTATGCTAAGAATCATAGCAAGTGTGTATAAAAGTGTGCTCAAACTAAAGCCAATGTTGTCTATTACGTCAGAATGCCGTTAAATTCGGAATCTTTTTACCTAAAGATTTTCCAATCTCATAAAGCTACGGAACCCTCACTTTCTTACCATGTCTACGTTTAGCCAATCTTTTCCAACTTGACGCTAACAACATAGACAATGTTCGGTCTATTTTAAACGATTTTGTTAACAACACAGGCCAACATAACATACACAGGTCCCGGAGACAACAAGCACAAATATGGTGGTCATGTTCTTAAAATTAACTGCTTTATTAATAAACTCAGAGAGAAGGAGCTCCTGGCTAAATAATAACAGCCGCACGGGTCGATCCATCAGGTTCAACTAGGCTTGCCGGGGTTGGGCTGTGGATGGGTGACCATCTTTACATACCAAGACTCCTCCGTGCCTCGGAAAACACGTTAAGCCGTTGGTCCCGGCTGTCAATCGTGCATCTTTGACAGTCGTTACGCGTTGTTAGATTAGAAGCCCGAAAGTCAGACAACCAGCCTTACCAAGGAGTATCGTATTACCCAGTAAATGGGTTGTGGAGGTCAGGTAGGCAGTCGTTCCATGTAAAATACTGATAGTCAGCTTTATCAGGTTAGACTGGAAGTCGACCCGAACATAGTTCGGAAAAGGCTAAATTGTGAATGAATAATAAACTCAGAGTAAAATTGTGAAGAATGTATGGCATAGTGGCTGAGTGATTGGCTGATGCACTTTGTGTCGTGGATTTGATTCCAGCGACACCAACATGATACCTATAATATAAAGGTACATTATCGACATTGGCAAAAAGTTGAAAAGTCTCATCTGATCTCCGTAATGTCAGCAGATCTCTTTATCAAATCGGCACAACAACTACTACTCTGCTTAAGGACAGAAATAAGTATGGTGTAAGTATGCGCGCAAGTGCTAGTCACCGCCTGAGGTATGTGAGCAGTGAGACGGGGGAGGTAGACAAACGTCAAGCTAACTCAGTCTGCCAATCATGTCAATCGTGCCATCCTCCGTCTCACCGCTCACATACCTCAAGCGGTGGCTAGCATTGGCGCGCGTACTTATAGTACCTACTATAGTAACTTTCTCTTCTTTCAAATCACTACTAGCACCATTTTTCTTCAAAACGTAGGTACACTGATTAACATCTGCCAATAAAATTTGGCAGATCAGAATCTCTCGTCCGAAAGTAAAATGAAATGACACAGCTTTTATCAAAGGCGAATATTTTATATTTTTATACAAAACCGATACAATTTCTATCTAAATTGTAATCTGTAACATCTCACTCAGGGTTCTAATGGCGCCAAGCGATGTGTTAAACGCGCCCATATTTTGACAAAAGAGGTTTTAAAGTTTTTTTATTTCGATGACAAAGGTATCTCGCGTTCAGCTTTGTCGGTGACGCATTATTGTGTCGTTTATGTTATATACTTTTTTGTAAAACTTTTTTCTAAAATCGATGTAATTTGTAGTTTTTATTGAAAAGCTCTTTGTGATTTGCGCTTTTCGGATTGGTGTGTATGACATTGTGTCAATATCGGTTGAAAGTTTTAAAATGTATGCGATCATCATCTGCCTAGTCTTTTCCCAATTGTATTGATAATACCAGTATTTTACATGGAGCGACTGCTTATCTAACCTCCACAACTCAGTTACTGGGTAACACGATAGCTCTTGGTAAGACTGGTTGTCAGACTTTAGGGTTCCGATGACCCGTGTATCGGCTGTCAAAGATACACGAATGACAGCCGGATCCAACGGCTTAACGTGCGTTCCGAGGCAGGGAGGGATCCATCCACGGACCAACGGCGGCAAGCGTAGCTTGACCTGGTCGATTGACCCGTGCGACTGTTCTTACTTAGCCACAAGCCTCCCTTTAAAAGGTAGTAAATTATGCCAGAGGCTTCGCCCGCGTGATGTTCGTAAAATAACCCATGGAAACGTACCTACTACCGGAACAAAAAGTACCGTATTTGCTATTCCAGACTATAATCTATCTCTATGACTTCATCCAGATCCGTTCAGCCGTTCTGGCATGAATGATTAACAAATATCCATCCATCCAAACTGTCGCATAAATAATACTAATAGAGGAGTAGGAATCGATATTCATCCAAATAGAGGTGTGCTTCGCAATATAGCAGTTCTTTACAGGGACACAGTTCTCAAAAAAACTCAAAATCAACTAAACACTTCCAATCCCAGCAGCAGCTATCTGATGCTGGGGTTGGAAGTGTTGGCAGCTCATTTCACATAAGTTTTCATTTGAGATTTTTACAGAATGTATTGGGGGCACGCGTACAATCACTCTATAGTGATAGCTCACTTCTCCTAAGATTTCACAGTGACATTTTTACTGAGTAGTTTGGCTGGTCTCTTATTAAAAATTGTGTCAAGTATACAAGATATATTTATTTTGTAAAACATGAGTACAATAAAATTCTTGTAATTAATATTATATGAGATAGCTACCTACATGTTTTGCTATGTGCCATGCCATGCCATGTGTCTTAATTGATACGCCTGAAATAATGAGGGTTTTCATGAAAATTCGCATGTGTGTGTGTTTGTATGTTTGTTACTTCTTCACACTCAAACGACTAGACCAATTTGGATGAAATTTGGTACGTAGAATGCTTATACCCTGGATTAACACATAGGCTACTTTTTATCCCGGTCTACGCGGATGAAACTGCGAGGCGCAGCTAGTAAAATATAATGATGACGTTCATCACTGGTTTCATTCATTCATACATCATTCAGTCACGACTAAAGAAAATGCATAGAAAATATAGGTGCGTTGACACTGTTGACAGATTCCCAGACCTCGTCCTAGTTCGTCAATCTTCGTAAATCTCCGTCATCTTTCGGCTCCACCGACTTTCCCCGAAGGTATTAAGAAGTCGGTACGCATCGCGCATTAGGCCGCGTACAATGGTGCGGATTTCACGCTCACCGCTGCGCTGCTGATGCGATTAGCCGCAAATCTGGTGGCGCCCTTACAGAGTTGCGTTGCGGACAAAAAATATTGTTTATTGTTGTACATTTGTTGCTCATTTTGTTGTTGTATTTGGTTTCTGTTGGCGGCAGTGTGATAAGTTTTAAATAGATTTTGAATACGATGTTCCTTCTATATTTTTTGTTAGAAAAAAACTTATTTGTGTCAATTTGTTTGTGATTTTCTATGGGTTGTTTGTGAGATACATGTAATACTCAGAAGGAAATGGATACCTCTGATACTAAGGTACGCTAATGTTTATAATTCATTGCATGAACAACCCCATCCTGGCCACAACGCTCAACTAAAATAATAATAGTGATATGCACACTTTATTAATAAAACTGATGTTAATATGTAGCTTAACAAGGATAGAGATCATCCAGTGTCTTCTCGAAACTTTTGTTTCATCATAGGTACCAATTGCTCCACTTTATTATAGATTGTCTTGAATCATAGCTAAGAAATCAGAAAGTCACCTCTCAAACAAAACAAAAAAATCTAAATCGTTTCAGTCGTTTGGGAGCTATGATGCTACAGACACATACACACGTTAAACTTAAAACACCCCTCTGTTTCGGTCGGTGGATAAAAACATATAGCTTTCTGAAAAAAAGATTTTTTCCAAAGATAACACTACCTACTGTAAAATGACAATCTTTTACTCTCATACCTTACAGTCTTTGTAGACACGACACAACAGCCTGCAAAAGCCATATTTGTACACAAAAATACATCTTTTCACCCAAAAACGCGTCTTTCAGTGAGTTTGTCATACAAAACTGCAGTATTCTGTTACATGACAGTGTACTGTCATAGACTATCATCATGTCACGCTACAGATCAACAGTTTCTGTCGGCTGGCGCGTCGCACGCACTGGGGCATAAGCTCTTTAGTACGGTAGCCGCTTTTGTACGCACTGCGGTAATAAAACGCGGCGTTTTTAAATGAAGTTTGTTCTTTTAGTCGTTTATGGTAATTATTTTTAGTTTACGCACCATTTGAACTGTTTTCAGCCCTTGTTTGATACAAGGGCTGATTAAACCGGTAATTAAATACATACCATAGGTAGACATCGAGAATATAACTGAGAATTCCGTAATCAGTTGTGCAGTGAATACAGACTGAAAAGTACGAGAGAAACAAAGCGAATGTGCGGCTAGTAGTTGTCTCTTTCTACGCCTTGCCGCAAAGTCACTTTATCTCTTTCTAGAGAGTTGTCACTTTTGTGAGGCTAACGCTCAGTGCATTCTTTATGTCTATGATACATTGATGCATACATACATAAATCACGCCTTCTTCCCATGGGGGTAGGCAGAAACTACAGAACGCCACCTTCTACGATCTTTACATAGATCTCCTTTTGCCTCGTTTACGTTCATACATTAGTCACGCACGCCGCGCCGGTTGCGAGTACTACGCGCCTGACCTTTAATTAATGAATGTGCTGTCAAAACTCATTTAGCTGTGCTATTAGCCAGTTGTCATTAATAACAACAACATTAATAATAACTGAATCAAATTACTTGACTCCTTAGAATGATTAGTTTTGGTTTCAGGGTAACAACTTTGGGCACGCCACAATTGCGGCGATAAGTCCCCTCTTTGAGGAGTGGTTGGAGAGGCGCCACGGCGTCCTCACCTTCCGCCTGACGCAGGTCCTCACCGGACACGGTTGTTTCGGGAGGTTCCTGTTTCGGATAAGGCGGGAGGAAACGCCCGGGTGTCACCATTGTGTGGATCGCCCGGAGGACACGGTGGAGCATACAGTGGAGGTCTGCCCGGCTTGGGCGAGGCACCGCCGTGTTCTTACGGAGGCGATCGGCGGCGGCGATCTCTCGCGTCCAAACCTGGTCCAGGCCATGGTGCGGAGCGAGAGTGCATGGGAAGCCGTCACCTCCTTCTGCGAAGCAGTAATGCTCGCGAAGGAGGAAGCGGAACGCGTGAGGGAGAGGCAACAGCCGCGCCCTCGCGCCCCTAGCCGCCGTAGGAGATGCCCTGGGCGGCGGGAATCGATTGCCGATTCCCGGCCACCGTAGGCGCGGGCTTGCGGACGACGAGTAATGGGCAGCTCGCCGTCCGGTAAGGACCAGGCCCGGGTCGACGGCGCGTTGTGTTCCACGCGCGCCTCAAAGAGATGTCAGCAGTGACGGGGTCAATTGGGCCGATGCCGCCGGGGTCGCGGGTAGTTCGAAAGAGATACTGTGGCCCTGGCACGGGCAGCTGAAGGAACATGGGTGGGTTTTAGTCAGTAAAAGTCTGACACGCCCTCCCGCTCTGCCCAGAGCGGGAGAAGTCATTTGATGATTTCCCATCCACAAAAAAAAAAAAAAAAAAAAAGGGTAACAACTTACTACAAACTGTAATATTGAGTAAGTAAGGATCGTCGCAGGTGACATTTGGTAGTTCCTGCCTACCCCCACGGTAAAAAGGCGTGAGTTTATATATGTGTCTAGTATTGTTTTTTGTAGGATAGGTATATCCCAAATCCCCAACGTCACCGTCAAAAACATACTCGATTCTACAGCGTTTTGCCAACCCAGTGCGTAACTAAAGAGGATTACGCACCCGACCCGCCATTGTGGCTGTAGTGATAATCGCCTTTGCTTCATTTTTTTTATTGTTAATTCGTGTGTGGAATTCCTATGTGCGTTTAAACTCGGTGAAGCGGAAAATCATAATGGCTGCTACGTTGGTACCAAACATTGAAATATTTTTGGCATACATTGACGGTTTTATTCTACTGCATTAAAAGTTTTTCTAAGCTAAAGCAGCAGTGGAAATTGTGTATGTTATGTAAGCTTTATTTATTTGGACAGCAATGGTTGAATGTGAAGGATTTTCTTGAGATTAGAGCAGCAATGTGTTTGGGTCCGGTTGGCCTTTTAGTTTTGGATCTGAGCAGAATTTTAAGAAGGTCGTATCAGTTATATTGTTTGTCTTAAAGGAGAAAGCCCCAATTTTTCAAGGAAAAACCATATCAGGTACTTACTAAGGAGTATTATATTATTACTCGTAAGATTAGGTATGGGCAATAGTTTCCTTTCAATATTTAATCGGCAAAGTGTCATTGGGTTTTTCTTAGTAGCAACTCAGAATCTGGATTTGTTACCCTACTCTAGGATGCATATCCGATACGGCTCCAATAATCCTTCCATATCCTAATGCCCCCCGGTCTACTCCTGGATATGCAATGGCCTCTATAGCCCCATGAAACATGAGGCTCCAGGGGCTAGTGCAAATCTTTGGGTTCATTGTAGTAATCGAGTCTGATAAAACTACGCTGCTGGAGTCGGTGCATTACATAAAAAAAAAGTGACAGCTGACAGTGCAGCATTCATTAATTCATTCATACATAGAACTTATAACATAGACGAAATGTGTGCGGTACACCCCTGCTTACACCTTTGGAAAACACAGGGTGATGACTGTACCTAGTCCTGTACCTGTAACTCAGCCTATCGCAGTCCACTGCTGGACATAGGCCTCTCCAAGGTTGCGCCACAACACCCTGTCCTCCGCCTTCCGCATCCAGTCTGTCCCAGCCACTTTCTTCAGGTCGTCGGTCTACCTAGCTGGGGGGCGTCCCACACCACGCTTGCCGATACACGGTCTCCACTCCAGGACTCGTCTGCTCCACTAGCCATCGGCCCGTCATCGAGCATAGCCAGCCCACTGCCACTTCAGCTTGCTTACTCTGCAAGCTGTCGGTAACTCCGGTTCTTTTCCGGATAACTTCAACTCCGAGCATAGCCCGCTTCGTAGCACGCTGAGTGACCTTGAATTTTTGGACCAGCCCGACTGTCAGTGTCCACGTTCCGGTACCATGTCATAACGTGCAGGACGCACTGGTCTAAGTCCCTAAGAAGCCTAGTCGAATACCATATAAAATGTGTCACTAAAGTACTACCTATTTCTCTGTCAACCACCATTTATGTAACTCTGAATTTAAGACATTTAGACAAAGGTTTAGTTTTATTGTACATAGATATCGGCCGGTAAGGGACTGTTAAATTTATTTGGCAGATAAGTGCGTCGCCACAGCGGAATGTCGTCTGTCCGTCTGTCCCACACCCGCGGTAGTTTTATTGTTATTTCTTGAGTTGAGGATTTGTGTTGTGGTTTCTTTAATTACAGGGAGAATCGTGATGATGAAATTGATGAGTAGGTACCTATTGTGATAATGTATACTTAAATAATTATTATTATATTCGCCGCGTACCTGAGTCGTCGGGTCATAAATCATTGTTGTTAGTCTGTCTCGCTCGCACTTATGGAGCTTATGGAGTGCCATAATGATGTGTGCAATAGCAGGCAGCGTTCTTATTGCTACTGACATTAATGGTCCGACAACTCTTTACATACCGAGACTCCTCCGTGCCTCGGAAAGCAAGTTAAGCCGTTGGTCCCGGATGTCATTTGTGAATCTTTGACAGTCGTTACAGGTCGTCAGTAGCCCGATAGTCTGACAACCAGTCTTACGAAGAGGTATCGTGTTACCCAGTTACTGGGTTGTAGAGGTCAGATAGGCGGTCGCTCCATGTAAAATATTGGTATTCAGCTTTATCCGGTTAGACTGGAAGCCGACCCCAACATAGTTGGGAAAAGGCTAGGCAGATGATTAGTCGTCCGACAACTCAGTTCATAACGTAAGTACTGTAGGTAGGTAACTGATATATATTATATTTTGCTTAGTTAAATAAATGAATGAAATACACTAACCCCAGCGTGGTGTGTTCAGACTCGATTACTCGAATGAACCCACAGATGCACAATAGCCCCTGTTGCCTCATGTTACATGGTGCAGCAGAAACCAATGCATATCAAGGAGTAGACCGGGGTGCGCGATAATGGTAGGGAAGACGTGTCTTTGGGATATGGAGGGGGTAAAGAGCCTACCGAGTATGCACCCTATAGTAAGCAATGGATTTGTGGAGAGGATGTGTAATTAATTGATTACTAAAATTATTCAATTAACATTTTAATAAAAGGTCATACTTATTGAATCGATCCAGAACTCAAATCGCCAGCGAGCGGAAAGTGAGCAAGTATGTCGCCCAACCCAACCAACTTTATTTATTATTTATTTATTTATAATTTACGCACTTAAAATGTACAAAGGCGGACTTAATGCCTTAGGCATTCTCTACCAGTCAACCAAGGGTGGTGAAGAGATTAGATGGCAGGTGGCTTCCTTCTGTTATGTGAGACATTGACCGCGGAAGCGACGGTACATCACGTCCTGCGGCCAAACGACGAGGAGGACTTCCGTGACGAGGAGCAGATAACAATACGGTACTCGCACCACGAACGCCTTGAAGCTGACGTAGCGGCGCGACTCCAGTAAGTGCACCCTTGGCTTAGGCTGCTCATAGCGTAAATACAGCTTCATTCGACTAGATCTACTACTCTACTTAAGGGCCCCACACATGTACAGTCCGCAGGCGGATATCAGCCTGTCAGGAAATAGACACACAGATAGATAACAGACACAGTTCCCTTTATGGTTTTGGATTGATGACCAATGCAAACCTGGAGTGTGTGGCCGCTTGCCGGCGCAGGCGCATCACAGTTTACCTATCGGCCGGCGCGCGCTATTGCAGTGTGAAACTGCTGACTGCCGCCTGCTAGTGTGTAGACCCAGAGCCGGTATCGACCGTTTTCGGCAGGCAATAATCGCTGTAGTGTGTGGGCTATGCAGACCTTGGACAGCAGGCCGCCTGATAGGACCAGAGACTGCAGGCCAACTTTTAATGTGTGGAGCCCCTTTATGCATTGTTAAAACGTTCCTTGGACAGTTTATTTTGCTGTAAAGTTAACCAATAACCTACTACTCACTAGTGTTCCATGTCGCGCCTGTTTCGGGAAATATTTAACACAAGTTGTGCGCACACGGCCTCACTTTGCAAAATCCAGCTATTCCACAATCAGCCTTGAAGCCAGTCAAACAGTTAACCTTACATTTCTGCATTCAAAGTACAAATCATAACCTCACTCCGCTCGATCGGATAAGTACTATCGAAACGTAAAGATAAAAGTATGTTTACAAAACGACCGACTAAGTGTGCGCCTAGCGTTATCAATGATCGTGTAATGTGCGGCCCGTCTTATCAACCTGATATATTAAACAAACTTAAACACATACTTACCAAAGGAATTTGTACTTTGTTTCTTACAGGGTAGGGTGCAATGAAACTGCAGAGTAAGTTGGTCATTCTTTAATAATATATGTTGTATACGTATGTTGTTCAGATGCATGTTTTCGAGATATGTGGAGTTTATGTGATTTGGTATGTGTTGGGTTTGATTCCTGTGTTGTGGATTATTTTAATTTTAAAAACGTAAGTCTTGTATGACGAGACTATTCTACAGGGCATTGTGTAGTAGGATTTAATCTAGTTTGGTTTAGTTGTTGATCGTACTCGCCGGTGACTGAGCAACCAATGATAAAGGCCAATTATGTGTATTGCGTCTATACACTTGTTCGCATGTGAGCGTAATCGCTGGGGAGGGGCGATCATTTTTAGAATGGTTTATCTCTAAAAAAATCAATCTGCCTAGCCTTTTCCCAACTATGTTGGGGTCGGCTTCCAGTCTAACCGGATGCATCTGAATACCATTATGTTACATGGAGTGACTGCCTATCTGACCTCCACAACTCAGTAACTGGGTAATACGATACCCCTTTGGTAAGACTGATTGTCAGACTTTCGGGCTTCTGACGACCCGTAACGACTGTCAAAGATCCACGAATGACAGCCGGGACTAACGGCTTAACGTGCTTTCCGAGGCACAGAGGAGTCTCGGTATGTAAAGATGGTCACCCATCCACGGACCAACCCCGGCAAGCGTAGCTTAACCTGATGGATCGACCAGTGCGGCTGTTATTACTTAGCCACGAGCTCCTCTAGCATGGTTTATCTCTACTGTTCACAAATTAGTGTGTCCATATAATCACAACACATGTATCTGTGGTCAAAAGTATTAGCTATAATTCAAACGTCGCGTCGCGTCGCCCATCCTCAAACACTTGACAAAATGTATGGAGTCCTTGTTCTGTATAACATGTGCCTTCGTGAATGAGTTCATGAGATACACTGAACATTGTGAACATGTCGTGAGAAAGTATGGATTTAGGTTTGAATGCGTTCATAATGTTTTGCGGATCTATTGTATCTTGGTTGGAGTGAACCGCTTTCAATTTTACTTTCGTTGCGGTGTTGTTAGGGCGACTAAAGTTAGCAGCGTTGGCCGCCTCACAACGTCCTCACAGCGTCCGCAATTTACCATCGAATGACATCACTGATCCGTTATATTTGAAACACAGCCAGTTCATGCCCGGCGTCTTCGCCCGCGTGAATGTCATGTAGGTCTCTATCTCCATTGGTTTAGGCTGTGTGTTCTCTGTTTTTATACAAAAATACCATCCAAATTTGCGATATTTCCAGTAAATTTTCCAAAAAAAAATCTGTTATACAAACCTTGTCCTGACAACATTACAAACATAAAAAAAGAATTAGCCAAATAGGTGCAATCCGTTCGGAAGTGACGCGCGTAGTGATTCGGCAATTGATATTTATTTATACATCTATATAGATATGGATAGAGAAGTATGTTGGTGTGTTTTTCTAGAGAAAGTGTTTTGACAATCCCCGCTGCCATTATTTTAATGACGCTTCGTTTAAATGTAGATTAATGACAAAATGCTATACTTAAATCAATTTTTAGCATAGTAAGTTCTTAACATATTAAAATATCTTCGATTTAAAGCAAATTTTACTGCACAATAAGGAACTGTTTACGTATAATCGTATATAACAGAAAATAGACTGTGCTACTTTTTCGAATTTTTTTCTATCGAAAAAATTTCTAGTAATCAAATTTCGGATTTAGTACAGCAGTAGACAATATAATAAATTAACGCATATGGAAAATCCAAATGATTTACCCAAAACACACAAAATCACAAAACACAAAATTAACACAAAACACACAAACACAAAACACAAAATGATCGTTGTTTGCAGTAACTTCTGTCTATTACACATACAAAAATATACACACACTTGCCATATGGCAGTACTCGTAGGTAGCTATCGGTAATGTACTGGCTTCTCCAATATTTGCTTTATTTAGATAACTCGGCCACAATTACGAGGCCTGATAAACTTGTTCGCTGTATTTGTACACTCATCTATAGAACGGCGTTATCATACGATGTATGACTTTCCATTATGATAAGGGTGTGGAGGGAAAAGCTTTGTTTTTTCTAGAAAAAAAAAGGAACGATGACGTTTTTCTATTGTTTAGCAAAAGTTTTACGGTGCGGCTTAACAGAAAAATTCTCGTGTACTAGAACTCTGAATGAATGAATGAAATGCACCGACCCCAGCGTGGTTACTCGAATGAACCCAAAGGTTCACACTAGCCCCTGGAGCCTCATGTTTCATGGTGCAACAGAGACCATTGCATATCCAGGAGTAGACCGGGGGGTGCCATAAGAGTAGGGAAGACGTGCCTGTTGGATATGGAAGGATTATTAGAGCCTTACAGGATATGCATCCTCCGAGGAGGATACTAAAACTCTGAAAAGATGAATATTATGTTTCTTTCAAAACACAATAATACTCGTTGAAGAAAGCATCTCAATTATTGCCTTATATACTATAAATAGTTAAGATATACGTACTTACATTCCCTTTTAGTTACCTGTGTTCTTTCAACATGTAAGAAATCTTGCGGTGACTATGGTCTTAGCGAGCTAGAGTTGTCACTGTCAAGTGTCATTCATAGCGTCTAAATTTTTGCCGCCAATGTATACGTAAAATATTTTCGCTCGATAATTTTAATCGAAAATGAGTAAAGTTTCAGTTAAAACTTTATTAAAAGTGAATAAGAATAGTGCTTGTGGTAAGTGATATATAGTGTTACGCTGATCGTGAGTCAGCGAAGTGCCGAAGTGGAGATCGATACCTCAAAATATATACATGGTCGCCAGTGCCTTTGGAGAGCAACCGTTTGTATTTCGATTCTCCTAAGTGCTGTAATGGGGAAGAACGCTCTTCCCACCGGCTAAAACCAGGGTAATGAGATCGAAATGATTTCCTGTAAGACCGACCTACTCTATGCACTTACCTACAACCGAATGAGTACTAAGAGTAGCCAAGTAAGTGTTAAGTTTCTGCTAACATGACACAATTTCCACATTATATCACCAAACCTTACTAAGACGACCCACTGACCTTACTCAGACACATTATCAATAAACTTCTAACCTGCTTCTTGCTATTATTTACATTAGAAGCGCATTGTTGTTTTCTAAACAACCCGGTTGTGTCTAACTAAATAGACAGAAATATTACAACTTAAAGATTTCAGTGCAAATTATGATAATTAGGTAGTAATTCCTAAAGCAAATGCAGAATGTCTAGAGGAGCTAAAGCTATTCAAGCAGTTTTTGACATTCAACCATGAAAAGTTATAATCCGTTATAAGAAAACCTTACATTTATGCACACTCACCCCATGTGTTTCACACAGTGCATTAGAAGTAAATGAGTACTTATGCCACTCAACAAAACTAAATCCTACTATTTAGCCCCCGCGGAGGGAGTTTTGGCTGGGATTTCTAATGTAGGTCTAGAGCAGGCAGAGCTAGGAAAAGACGCATTTTTGATTTCTGTCCCGGACACTCTGGGTCCTAACAAAGCTTGGGTGACGAGTGAATTTCCTAAGTCAATTCTAAACCTCAATCAGGAGCTACAATATGTAGGCCTTCTTTTGAGCACTGCTATCAATCACAAGGCCCGGCCTGCAGGCAAGGTTGAAAGGAAGATAATAATATCAACACTTTGTTCCCTGAAACAAGTTCATAGTTCATTAACACAAAAATGTTGTTATCCCTGTATGGGAATGCTTGTTGCCAGACAAATATTTGAGAAGGGCAGACCAGGACAAATGGAAAAAGATTGCCCCGCTGGTTTGCATAGACTTAATGTGGTGGCCAGAGGCTACTGATAGACCACAGCTCAGTTCACTTACACAGGGGTAGAGTAACCCACTTCCTGTCCACACTTTCCGTGGAGGAAGGGTAAGGAGCCTACATGAACGGGCTAATATATTCATGCAAAGGGAGTCCAAAGGATGTCTTTAAAATATCGCTTTTAGTGATAAGACTGCCCATTGTGTCACCCTAGTGGTAAGGTGTACATAATAAAGAATATTCTATTATATCCTACTCTAGTCAGGAACTTGACCAAACCAGAAAAAATTGTACTTGAACTTGCGAGAGATGTTTGCCATATATGCAGTATTGCCAAAAAGCCAGTTTTCAGAGTGCACATATTAGATTCAGAGTTCAATCCGACAACAGACCATTTGTCGCACATTTAAGATGAGCGAGGGATACGTCCCCTAGCGTTTCTGAACCTAATTTGCAAGATGGAAGTTAGCAGATTAGCTGAACACTCTGTTAGCGGTTTACCTCCCGGGGAGGTTAAAAGTGTAACAACGGGTTAGCCGACCGCTTATCTAGGAACAGACCAGCAGAAGTGGCTCCTGTTGCTCCAGGCCCCAGGCCTCGGAGGCCATGTTACAAAGTGGGGCGTCCCCGGCGTCGACGTTTTCACGTCAGATAAGTCGGCCGTTTGTGCGACAGTACGTCATATGGGACTCAAATAATGGCTTGGCAAGCTTCTGCGATGCTTTCAGTCAGAGGTGACAGCATCAACTAGCATGGGTTTTTCTTCGCCCGACTTAAGAGAGAGTGCTCAGTCATGTGAACTCGGAAATGGGACGGGGACATACTATGTAGAAATCGCCCCATACTGAACCCAGTGTGACTGGCTCCCGTATTTGGAGACGAGGCCTCGGAGAGTCAGTACCAGTATAAGATCTATGTAAGATCGTCTTAGACCTGATAAGCTGCAACTCCTACCCTGGAAAGTTGGGGGGGAGGGGGGCAATCAGGTTGCAAGGCTTGGTAGACATGAACCTTGCTAAAGTGTAATTGGAGATAATCTACAGTAATTACTTATAAAGCTCCTATTCAGAGGTGAATGTCATAGTGTAGAGTGCATGGCATTAGTCCTAAATAATCTGATCCCAATTTATTTATATTTACGCATAAAGCACATAATTATGGTACCAACCAACAGATGTTAGATCTAAACAGTTTTGTGTCCATTGTTTCAAAAGCATTATCCTTAGCTAAACCACTACCCAGAAAGTCATGAAATGAAATTAATTCCAGAATGATGAGGCTGCCAGAAGAGTTTTACATACTCTAATATTGTAAGTCACAGCTTTTAAATGTTGAATAACAGTGCGACCAAGGTGTGGTTCAATCAAGAAGTTTACTTAAAATCTACCATAATCGTTGTTGATTTTGATTTACAATAACGTGTGTGGCTAAGCTTGCTTGAAATATTTTTAAACAGACTAAGTTACGAAAAGCCTTCTGGAGGTACATAAAGTAGTCTGTGGTAGCCTTCGGGAGGCTGACTGGAGAATAGTTCATCAAATGAAATCAAACTGGAAGAGCCACTAGGCTTACAGAATTATTACTTTTGTAAAGTAGTAAAGGAGATGGTTACCTCTCAAGATAATTTAGAATGCCCAGCCTATAAGATTCCCACTTTTGGGACAAAGGTCACCTCTCTGTGAGAGAATAGGGTTTATCATTATGATAATTATTAATTCCCTATGAAAATATTTATAATATTTATTAAATATATTTGTGTAGAGGTACATGATTCACATTTCAAGACATTTTAATTGATAAATGAAGAGACTTATACTAGAATTCCTTCTTAGATCATTTACATGTGTCTACTACTTAGACTAATCTGTTGACCAAAGTACTTAGTGTAAAGAAGGGTCCTAAATATATTTTAGTTTCAATGGAATTTTAACTGTGTCATGAATGACATTGATTTTGTTTTTCCACATCTTTATAAAATTATGAGATTCAGAAATATTTGTTGATTGATCTCATAACTTCCAAGTACTCATATCCAACATTACCTAACTTGTGTTAATTAAGTATATGAGTGATCCAATTATCCTTTAGTAATGAGATTATGATTTTAATTCAGTTTTAGATCTTATTGATTTTGGATTATCATTAAAGCTTGATAATTCATGTTCACCTTAAATAAGGTACTTAAATAGATTTGATTCAACTGTCGACCAACCTCATAGAGGTTGGTAACAACAATATAGTGATTAAATTGTGTCTCATAGCATGACAGTTGAACGTTTCTATAACATTTCATAGGATTTGTTCATTTTTGCAGTTTCTAGGATAAATAGATGGAAAACTCTTAATTATTTATTTGAATATTTAATGAATACCTACAGACCGAAATATTCGATCATTCCATTATAATATTATAATTCACATAGCGTCTACATCCTTCAGGTATTCTTTCACCAGCAGATATCAAACAGGTCTTCAACGAGTATTATTGTGTTTTGAAAGAAACATAATAGAAATGTTTTGCATTAAAACAAAACAGTTATTATGTTATGAAAAACACAATAATACTCGAGTAAGGCGCTTGCTGTTGAATTTTGAAGACTTCTATGAATGACACTTGACAGTGACAACTCTAACTCGCTAAGACCATAGTCACCGCAAGATTTCTTACATGTTGAAAGAACACAGGTAAATAAAAGGGAATGTAAGTACGTATATCTTAACTATTTATAGTATATAAGGCAATAATTGAGATGCTTTCTTCAACGAGTATTATTGTGTTTTTCATAACATAATAACTGTTTTGTTTTAATGCAAAACATTTTTCTATTATTTTTTACCCCAATAAATTATTGGTTGAGTTCAAGAGATTGATCGAATGATAATTTAAAGCTAAAGCAAAGGTTTTTATGACCTGCATTTATAGAGCTAGATAGTGTCGTAAGCAATGAGGTATTTACATTATCGTAAACAAGTAAATCTAAAAGACCTTAATCGATGAAGGAAATCATCAAGAAAAAGAAAAAGCGGACAAGTGTGAGTTCGACTCGCACAGCAAGGGTTCCGAACCACCGTACAATATTTAACACTACCACCTACACCTACTTACACCTACTTATTTTTTAAAGAAACACGTTTAATTTTTAATTTTTAACGTTGGCACCCTGTAGGTAGCCTTAAAACCCTGCCCTAATAATCACAAAAATTCCATAAACTTCGTCACTTGCCAAAAGTGCAAAACATCATCGTGTGCTAGACACGTCTCTATCATAATTAATAAAGACGCCAAACCTCAGACGCCACGCCACATGGTCAAAAAATCTAAATACCCAAGATGGTCTCTTTAGAACATTTCAAACCACAAAGCAAAAAGCTAATAAATCTTAAAGACACGCGCGACAATTTTTTCAACGTCTGCCAACGTTCCGACCAACATACTTTAGGACGAGAGAATTGTCGAAAAAAATATCGCAACTTGATTTTATGAAACCGGAAACTTTGGATTTTTAAGTATTTAAGCTTCGATTATTGATCGAAGTATTTAAGTGTTCTCTTAAAATAGAAGATGGTTTCTAGATCCTGTTGCTGATTTTAATGTTCATTGGCTGTTTAGTAATTATATTTTTGGTCCTTTTGTCCGTGAACGGAGCGATGGAAATTGATATTGAAATGGGAAGGTTACGTTACTGGTTTTAATATAAATTACTTATAGTTTAAGATTACTTTAAGAGAATGAAATAAACAATTATGAATGATTCAACGATGTTGAGTTTAAAACCAGATGTGTGTGAATTAGGATAAGGTCAAGAGAATGTTGACAATACTGCCTCCTTCTTCGATGTCGGAGAGCAGACATCTAAGTTGTTGTTCTCATCTTCTTCCAGATTGCCATAAGTTCTTGTAGACTATATGGTTAAGTAATTTGTCAGGCATCATTTTAATCTTCTTCTTCTTTAGCCGCTCACACGGGCAGGTACGCCCGCTTAAAAAACTAGTCAAGTGTACCACCCGCTGACGTCATTCGGCCCGCGGCGTGCGTTTGTTTACATAATGCGCTAGCGGCATAGTTTCTAAGGATTCTGTAGCTCCAGTTCGTTTCTTTGGAAACCTTTTGGCTAAAATATAATAATTTCTTGCTCATCTATAATCATGTATTCGATTTCAATGACAATTAATGCAAAACTCAATACCAATAAAGTACCACACTACATTACAAACACGAACCCTCCCTTGTTAAAAACTGCACTATCATCGCATATGCGCGTGTAGATTGCTAAAAAACGTTACATTTCAACAATATATTGATATTAATGATTACTGATCTAGTTATGGATGTGGGCCAGTCATTGTATTGGTGTCTCATCTATATTTTCACTTATACTGAGTGTAATACCAATAAGAGGATTTCTATACTAATTAGTAAAAGTAAATAAAGGCAAGCTTCGTTTTTTATTTCATTGCACCATTGGTGGCTACAATACAGAATTACTTCTAATAATAATAACAAAGAAGAATATCTTTAATTCTGCACACCTAGGACCTGTGGAGGTCAGAATACAATATTATTGATTTCCATTGGTCTTCCTACTCTGGTTCTTATTTACGAAATTTAATTTAATATAACCATTAACATTAAAAATATTATAAATCTACATTTTAAAAGACATAATAGATTCACAACAATGCACTTGTTTTCACCCTCTCACCTTTTTATGAAGTAATTGAATGGATCTCAAAATGCACAGCATTTTGTACAATAGTGCATATTACGCGAATTACGGCGTAATGTTTTGAATGGATTATAATATAATTAATATTTAAATGTGTTAAAAAATATTCATTTAGTTGTCAGTCAAATCCACCCCTTTATTTAAGCGGGGTCTGTACGGTGAGGGAGAAGTTTTGATCCATTCAACTGATTCGATCCAAAGTTGAACTTGGCTTGTTCACACACACAAATATAGTTATTTTAGTAATTTCGCAGCAAGTGACTTTTGAATAAAAAAGCAGTAATATAAGTATTTTTATCGAAAACCAAAGTCAAATGTAACAAACTGCTCAAAATTAAATCAGCACGAAGCTTCAGGTTTTTTTTTTTAAGGAAACACGACAGTATCTACTAAAACGTTAATGATTGAAAATTCTTGAAAGTATCCATGAAAACTCAAATCAACTATCCTTTTATCATTCCCCATCCTACTTGTATCAAAACTCATTATCATTATCATTATTATAAAGCACTGCTAGCCATATGCACGACCGCTTGCACAGCTCTGCTCATTGCGCTCATTGTGATCACACGTCATTATATTACGATTCATTCGATTGTATTATTCAAATTATTTAAAAGTTTTTATTGAATTATATTTATAGGTGAGAGTTAATTGTGAGCATATTGATCTTCTTTTCATTCGACCAGTTTACTATCAACTTTTATGATCTGCTAAGTTGCTAATGTTTGTCATATTAACCATTGGCACCTGTTCTCATAATAATAAATAGCTTTACTATTCAAGCATGTAGCATAACCACCTTAGAAGTGGGAAAAACAAAACACCAATGGTAAATTGAAGAAAATAAATGTGACTTTGAATAGAAAGAGATAGTGGTCATGCTACGCGTGCAGAAGCTAAAATGCAAAACAAACGGACTAATCAAATAAGGTCAGATGTGAAAAAATCCGAAAATTCGCTTCCAGTAGAATGTTAATAAATCAGCTTAGTTGATAAAATACTATAAAATGTTTTGGACCTTTCACACACAGAAAAGATATTATGAGGCACAACAAACATACGATGCACCCCTTAAATAATTATCTAAAGTCATCATAAAAATCACCGCGACAATCACAGTAATTGTTTACCAAAACTATTTCCTGATCAGAGCTTGATTAACTCGCACGCGTTAAATACATACAAAAAATCATGTTTTTTGTTATATTTTCCCGTTGTTTTCATTATCGTTATGGGAAAGTATTCCCCTGTTTGTTTGGGCTTCACACCCATAGGTTTTTTGATTAAAATGTACGGTAATGGTAGGGTGTGCCGCAGGGGTGAATCTTAGGTCGCTTCCGTTTCATTGTTCAGGTTTTAGTTTCGTTTATCACTAAAATCTGGGCGCTGATTGCTTTCGACATTTTTAATAATGATGGTTGTTAGGATTTATTTTCAGACATAACACTCGCACCTGCTTGCTACGTCACGCAAGTCAATGTTAAATATAATTGAAAAAGTTAATACTTGTAACAAATACAAAGTGTAGGTAATTTAAATAACTAAAAACTTGCAAGAGTTACATTGAACTCATCATTTTGGACAACTTCCATGAGACCAACCCTACAAACGCGAAAACAAAATCAGCTATTCCATACCTTAAAATAATCTCATAACTTGACAAAATGCTTTTGACATTGACGTGACAATCAGTAAAATCTAAATTATTAAAAAGATCTTAGAATATCAAAACCTATATTTTAAAACAGACTACAATAAAATTAGCATATCCCCAAAACACAATTCCATAAGAATTAACCCTACAGACGTTATCCACGACGACATTAATAATCTTCCACAAAAAAAAAAACACGACAACATTCATACAATTAGCCAATAGTTCATCCGTGACGGAAACATTAACGTCTGCGTGCGGTCACATATTGTCATCAGAAATTAAATAAAATAACTTTTGGAACACACCCCGACACTTCCGATGGCAGCTATAGGGTTAGAACGCGAGGGTTATGGGTTTTGAATGGAATTAGTGGTTCTGATATGATATTGGTCATTTGGATGTTTGGCTTATTGGAAACATCTTGGAAGTTTGGCAGATGGTGATTTGAATTTTGCTTACTGGGCTGTGTCATAAAAAGAATAATTATTCAAAAGGCTATGATAGAAACTAAGAGGATATTATTGTTTCAACATCTATGACCAACAAGTAATTTATTATATAAATGATTAAGAATTTCATAGACGAACATCACTGCTGCATCAATAATGTAAATTATTTTCCAATGTTATTTTATATCCTTTATTTCATTTATATACATATAATTATATTAACTGTAAACAGAACCTAAAAATAACAAAACTATATACTAACATAACTAAAACTATTCAAAAACTAAAATATGGCGTCGAAAAATTCCTCCGCATCAAATTATTATTTTATATTATTTTCTCAAGTAATCCCAATAAGAATTCTGATTCTTTAACATATTCTATTCTCCTATAACAATTCTCAGTTTATGCAGTAGGTAACGGTCATAGGTCTTTACCGTCTTTACCTATGAAATTGCCGATTTTTGATACTAGCTAGTGTGAAGATCAATATCATTCATTCTATTTAGAATTCCAAATTCAAATAAATTTTATAGTAGCATGATATTAAAAAAAAAACAGTTGTTCATTTGTTTTCCCGCCATTCGATTTTTATTTGATATCGATGTTTCTGTAATGACTAATGAGCCACGGGGAATTTTTTTTTTTGTTTTTCAACGCCTTTAAAGTATTCATCGATTCCCGTCCCCAGGATTTCTATAGCAGAGACATCAACAAACTTTCATTAAAACGGCAAAAGTGCATCGAAAATGTTTTTTTTTTTAATTGTTTGAATTTTTCTATGTAAAACGGCAATTTCATAGGTAAAGACCTAATATTATTCTTTTCCTATATTTATCTATTGCGACTTTGGTATGTTTTCCAATACCATCAAAATATTGCATCTTTGGTCTATGTGGTGGTCGCAATGCAATTCTTCAGTGTAGTTCACAACTTTGACAATCCCTTCAGACAGTACAGGAATGACTTTTTGTTGTGTTATCAAATACTTCAAATTCCTGATATACGACCTACCAAAGACCACCGCCTTAGAAAATCACTCAAGCTCACTCCTAAAAAAATTAAAATCCTATATTAATCACAGAGTTTTCTTACCCTATCGTTGACTTTAACATTATTTATTGCGCCTACACTATTTTTTCCTCCACCATCAAATACTTTAAATTCCTGCCTTTCCTATCTACCCTAAAAGCCCGTCGGGACATTAATCTAATCAACACAAAACACCGTAATGAGTGGACGTGCGCCACGCGGCGCGGCATGGCACGGTGCGACGCGAGACGCGGTGCGGCCGGCGGTCGGCGCGTGCGGCGTAATGTGGGCTATTGTTGACGTCACGGATGGCTAGGAGAGCGGTTTCTATTTGGATGCTTTTTGAAAACAGTGCTGATAGTTTTGAAGGGACTTTGGTCGAAGAGACGCAAGAAGTTGGTATAATAGGATCTGTAGAGCAAAACGCAAATAAACTATAATGAAGACCTCACATTAAAGACTGATGGCCAATATTAAAACAGAATAATAATATGCTTAAATAAACTGTATGCCGCCTGTAAGTATAATTTTCCAATTAAAAAGTACTTTTCAAGTGGCATTTGCTGTGAAAAGTTCTAGTAAAACTTAGTTTACATATGGTGAACTCGTAAAGCGCAAAGCAAATCAAGCAAGACTTACAAAATGTTTATACGTAAAAATAATGAACGTGCTACGAGTATCTACTAAAGATACAATATTTTCATTTTGAAAATCTGGTTGATCAAGCCTTGAAGAAGCAAAACATTTTAGCAAAAAATCCATAAATAACATAAATATTTTCCCGCCGGCGCCATATTGAATTAAAATTGGCGGGAGCTTCCGCCATTACCAAAATGGCGGTTATACTTGACAAGCGTATTTTTTCTGGATGATAAATCTATCCGGGAATACTTCCGGTTCCGGTAGAAGGATGATCGATGTTCCGGATCAAATCTTTGTTTAAAAGGGATGTTTTAAGGAAAATGGGGGATGATCCTTTCGCATCACATTCATTCAGGAAACTTTTAAGATTTAATAGCATTTTCGTAAAGTCTCGCATCGTAGTGAATTTATTTCGCCACTAGTGGAGCTCACATTATTTATTAGAAACACATCATCAAAATCTGCCTAGCCATTTCCAAACTATGTGGGCGTTGGCTTCCAGTCAAACCGCATGCAGCTAAATACCAGTATTTTACATGGAGCCACTGCCTATCTGACCTCTACAACCCAGTAACTGGGTAATACGATGCCCCTTGGTAAGTCCGAGTGTCAGACTTTCGGGCTTCTGACGACCCGTAACGACAGTCAATGATCTACGAATGAGGCACGGTGGGGTCTTGGTATGTAAAGATGGTCACTCATCCACGGACCAACCGCAACAAGCGTAGCTTAACCTGATCGATGGACCCGTGAGGCTGTTATTACGTAGCCACATAGTAACATGCCACAGAATTACAAAACATTAAAAGTAGGAATTTGCTTCGCTTTGCTTATGGCTATTTCAGTCCTCGTCCACACACTTTAAAAGTTTACATGCCTGCTATTTCTCTGGCAATCATATTTAGTAGAACTTTAGCATAACCTATCAATGCTGCTTCGCGTATAAATAATTGCGTTGGTGGTAAAAACTTCCTTTCAGTGACAAGATCGCCTAATTAATTAATTAATTCGTTATACTTTTGTATTGTTTTTATTGTTGTTAGTGTACTTACCTAAATTAAAAAAAACCGGTCAAGTGCGTGTCGGAACACGCACAATGAAGGGTTCCGTAGTTGAAAAGAATTTATCCCAAAAACAAACTTAACACTGTAGTTGAAAAACATGTTCTCCCATACATTGATATACGTCACGGTCAATTCTCAAACTGCAAATTTAAGTTTAATAATCCCAAAAATATATTTTTTTTTTACTAGCTTTTGGTCGCGGCCTGCGTGGAGGACGGAAATTATCACACGGGAACGTACTACTGGAATAAAAAGTATCGTATATCCAGGTCATCGTCTACACAATCTGCCAAATTTCATCCAAATCCGTTCAGCCATTTTAGCGTGAAAGCGTAAAAAACAAACAAACTCACTTTCGCATTTGTAATATCAGTTAGATTGTGATAAAATTATAAATTAACAATTTTCGGACTTTTGCTTCTTCTAGGACAACGGGAAGTACCCTATAGGTTTTGAATGAATGAATGAATACTTTATTTGCCAGAATATAGGTAAGTACATTGATCATGGTAAAGTTACATATGGTTTCACTATATTCGACTTTCTAGTCGTGCAAATTTTAAGTGACATTGTAAGTTACAATGTCAATACAATCGGTAACAATAATCAAATCAAAATAACAGTCTTCTTTCATTATTAGAATACAAATATTAATTAATTTTCAGTCAAAATTTTGATTATACTGTTATACATAATTATGTTTATACAATATCCCTACGCAAGACGCAAACACAAAAAAACATTAATAATAAACTATAATAACTATGTCAAATGCAGCACATATAATGTCAAAAAGGTTTAAGTATTCAATTTATAAAGTCATACATTATTAATTAATTTTTAGTCAAAACTACTGTACTGTAATAATTATGTTTATACGATTTACGCAAGACAAAAAAAAAAATATTTTTTTATAATTAATGAGTCAAATACAGCACTTAGAATGTCAAAAAGGTTTCAAATTTATAAATTCATTAATCGAATAAAAACATCTGTCACATAACCAATTTTGATTTACTTGCGAGTATCAAAATATGTCGTATACATGGCCGTATTTTTTTGTTGCGTTGACTTAAAAGCTTCATTTTTTAAGAGCACCAAGGGACCTTAGACTCATGAGGTAAGGAGCTCTTTCGCTAAAAACATACATATTCACGTAACAAAAGTCAAACTTAACAAATTCTTTATTTATGTAGGTACTTACTAACTGCGCCCCACAGTTTCACCCATGTAGACCGGGATAAAAAGTAACCTATGTGTTAAGCCAGGGTGTTAGCTACTTCCATACCAAATTTTATCAAAATTGGTCCAGCCGTTTGAGCGTAAAGAAGTAACAAACATACAAAGACACACACAAACTTTTTAGTGTGATTATGCTCAAGCGCAACAAATACTGTTAACTGCCTTAATTTAACCATATTGGTTAATACCGCTAATAGTTTGTAATGCTACTTACAGAAATTGATAAATATGTATTATTATTAGTTATGACCGCGCCGGGATCGAACCCCCTGCCCGCGGATTAGCCGCCGATCTGTCAGCGCTTTGAGCCGATTTATTGTGATATGTGCGGTGGAACTAGGAAAGTTATTGAAGTGTTATGTGAGAGGGAAGCAAGAAGCTAATTTGATTATTTTCTGTTTATTGCAGGCATTTTGTTGTGAATTTTAAAGCAAACTTAGAAACAGAGAACGATTCTGTTAAGGCGAGTGTAGCCGCTAAAAGCGCTACCATTGAGAAAAAAAACTATAAGTTAGGAGGTATGGAACATTTTGAAATTTTCGATATACAAATGTTTAGTCAAATGTTGTAGAATTTTTTGTACCTATAAAAAAGTGGCCGTTTTTGGCGTTAACTGATATAACTTCGGACCTAGGAGGTTTAGTATTGATTTTTTTATACAAAAAATTTTACAACATCTGACTAAAAATGTGGAAGTACCTACACACTTAGGAAATTTCAAAATGTTCCATAGCTCCTGATTTATAATTTTTTTCCTCAATGGTGCCACTTTTAGCGGCTACAATCGACAAAAAAGATGGCAGCAATTCAAACTTGATAACTACCAAAGATAGCATTTCATTTAAGTAAAAATAATGAATATTGACATGACATGATTGTAACTTTTAACTTTTAACTATTACCTATTTTTATTATTTTTGCTACCTACCTACTGAATTAATACCACCTGACTTAAATATGACTGTATCTGTGCTATTGTGTGTTATTGTATTTTATTTTGTTTTTATTGTTATTTGGACATTTTAACGACATCTAGACTTACAATTTATTTTTCCGAAATTAAGTTTCGACTCATTTTATATTAGGTATTTCAATGTCTACAAACTCGTCAGCAAACCAACATTGTGTTTTGCAGCGCCCTGACAGGGTTCATATACAAAAACCGACAATAATATTCTAAAATGTGTGATGTGCATGAGAGCAAATAAAGAAATCAAAAAGTTAGCTTAAATTACAAAAAAAGCTCTAGGTACCTACATAGACATAATTTGACTTGTAATCCGATGTGTTCCTTCGGAAGTGATAATATGTATGACCCCTTTTCAAGAATTAAGCACCCTTTATTGACCGGGGAAAATTCAAGGGATTCGAGAAAATTCAAGTTTTATATTTTTGAGCTCTCGACTAAATACAGAAATAATCAAATATACTCAATTTTGTATCGTTTCTCAATAGGTACTTTGGAAATATTGTTATCAAATTCTATATTTGCATTGCTGCATCCCTCTTTCAACATACCGTTCATCCAGCCACTAATACATTCCACCATTCAGCTCCCGCATACAAAGCTGCGTCTACACTGCGAGCTGTGCTCCGCGGCGCGGCCGGCGGCGCAGTAAAAGTGCAACACAGTGCAGTATTCTGTGCATTAAGGAAATTGATTGTGAACTAGCATTAGTAGGCAGGGACGGCGTTGAAGTAGAAGTAGATATTATTTTGAGTAGCAATGTGGAGGAATGGTTATGATTAGGCTTATTAAAGATAGATTTTGGAAAAATAAATGTAAGTTTGTTAAATTTATAAAGGAGATCATTCACCGCACATACATTTTTGGGCTAAATGTGAAAATTAGTTTTGTATGTGTCAAACAAAAAAAAAAAGCTACATTCCGAATGAATACGTTTTGCTCTTCATTTTTCACTCTGGGAACAAAACTGTAGAGCCATTCCCTGTGCTGCTAGATAAGAGCGTTCACTTTCATAACTTAGCCCAAAATGAATTCTCATTTGTGTTTTGTTGTCTTTTGATGGACAGTCTTTCAAATTATCACCCAGAAGTACTAATAAAATGATATTAACACAGATCTCTATAATCAGACAACCACATTCAAGATTTTAGGGACTCCTGAGGGCCTACACAAATGGCATTCGCTTCGGAGTGATTCTATTCTATAGCTAGTAGTATAGCTAGCTAGTAGTATAGTTATTTTTATTTCTATAGCTTTAAAGTGACATTGACATGATCACGTGACATTTCGATAGCTTATGTCAACCAACATTCATCATTCATTCATCATTCATTCATTTCATTAATTCATTTTTTCATTGTCATTTTTTTGGCTTTTCTAATGTTACTTTGTTTGTTTGCCCTCTGTTGTAATTTTGAAATTCGAAGAGTGCTAATTCTTTACCTAATTTGAATTATTAAATCTTGATTTCGTTTCAAACCTGGTCAGTCATTTGAAAATGAGATGTGTACCTATCGAGGAATTATTAGACTAAACGAAACCTTAAAAAAGATATATATATATATATATGGTAACAATTTGCTTGTTGAAGGACTACTAACTTGTCTCCATGGAATGTATGTAGTTTTACATCAATACAAATCATCATTTCAGCCGAAAGACGTCCAATGCTGGCAATGGGCCTCCCCCAAGCACCGCCACTTTGACATTTGTTCTTAGTGCTTGTAATTTTTGGGTGGGGTTTGCCATAATCGCCACGCTTGGCTGGCGGGTTGGAGATCGTAGTATGGTTTTTAAAAATAAACTCAAAACTCAAAGCATTTATTTCAATTAAACCAATTACAGGCACTTTTGAATTGTCAAGGGGTCGGTCAGTCAAAAAGATGAAGCTAGGCGCCCATTCCAAAGCATAGTAGGTACCTATGGAGAAGAACGGGCAAGAAACTCCACGGACACTCTTTTAAATCAAGATATGGTTACAAAATAATGGTTACATCATTCATGTTGAAATTTTACATGTGAGAACGATGCAGAACGTTAAAAGCGTCCTTAAAAAAAAAAAAACAATTCAAATATTTAAATTAAATTAAAATAAGCCGTGGCCGCTAAGGTATGACCAGCCTTCACTGACAGCGCTTGTTCACGAACCTAACGCATGGATTAGCTAAATGATCCAACACGCGCCACCATCAGCGAGACATTAGAGTGAGCGTCACATACTCTTAGCCGCCAGGGCATATTGAAGTCAAACAAAGACGTACCCAGTAAATGGTAGCTTTAGAGTATGTACATAGTACTCACACATGTGCTATGCAATTATATAATACAAAGGAGATTGAGTCTATACAATGCAATGATAGTCTTACAATCTTCAGCAGCTCCAACAGTATCTTCAAATGTTAATTAATTAGTTGTGGTTGTGGAGCAGGACCAGCATTGAGCCAAGCATTTTTATCAGTTATGTAATCCCCAAACTTATAATATGTCTGCCTGCATAGTGTGCATAGTGTGGTGCATAATGTTTAGAGAATGCTGCTGCCCATACTCAAGTTGTTAGAGAATGGGCATCTATACTTACTAGAGTCTAGTAAGTCCCTTAGTCACTTTTTACGACACCCACGTGAAGAAATAAGGGCTGGTGCTATTTTTTCTATTCTATAAGTCCGGCAGCACTCGTAACTCGCACTAATATTTTTTTTGTAAAAATTAGCCCAAATGCTCTTCAAGAAAAAACCCCGAACACCCAAGTCCGTGTCCCCGCGGGGGTGGCCACACAGTAAACACACACAAGATTATAAATGCACCGACAAGATTATACGCATCCATAACGTGGACACCCCACACCACACCCCACACCACACCCCACACCTCTACACCCTAACAATACATACTAATAAAACAATCCTGTTTTCTTTGGGTATTTACATTAATCATGTTTGGTTACCGTCTTGCAGTTTTCAATTTAGGGATTACTGTTTTCCACTAGGAGAAATGGGGCGAAATGTGTTTAGTTTAAATAGATTTGTCCCATAATCACGCATTCTTAAATTTAAAATGGCGATAAAACATAATTATTAACATCAGGATTATAGTTCACTCATATTGCGTAAGTCATCTTCTAAATCCCAAAAATTAGCAGACGAGCCTAATCCATTAACAAATCGAAACTCCCGAGCTGCTACTAAGAATTTCCTAATGGAAAACCCCAGTAATATTTTTGCCTACCAAGGGATCAATCCTGATCCCAAATAAACTAAGAATACAGGTGTGTAAAGGTATGGTGGAACTCTTTATAAAATCTATAACTACAAAGTGGCAAAACGCTTCATGAAAAACGCCAATGTCAGCACTCCATACCAAAAAAGATACATTGTACCACTCAATATTAGAAAGAAAGAAAAAGCCATTAGGTACAAGTCGGGACATAAAAATTACGCCATAGTAGTATAGTATAGCAGAACACAACAATACATCAAACTACATAGTTATTATTCAATTTATTACACCAGCGAGCGCTTCGTCCGGCCGCGGCGCCCGCGAAGCTTTTAGGGAAATTGGAGGTGCGCCCCTTGCGAACACTCCCGTGCAATGTTACTGGTACACTCTGTAATGAATTGTTTCGTTAGTGGGTCAATGTATTGATTGGATATGTAATCGTTCTGTTCATATCTATGCGCGGTTCCTTTTTAATGTTATCCATCAGAACTTTTTTGTAAATACAACGTTCCTGATTTTTAACTGACTTCAACAAGGAGGAGGTACTCAATTCGTCGGAACCTTTTTTTTTTTTTCTTTATTTTATGTATGTTCCCCGATTACTCGAAGATGGCTAGACCGATTTGGATTTTTTTTGTTTTATTCGAGAGGTTATCACAGTTGGTCCCATATAAAATTGCAGCGGTAGTTTTTGAGTTAGCTTCAATAATATGTATTTTTTCCCCACTTTTATATGGATGTTGTTCTAGTTTGTTTTGCAGGTAGCGGTATTAGAATTTGTGTGGGGTAGGTACCACAACTAAAAACTGAAAAATAAAAACTTTTTTACAAAAAAATACAACCAACTTCCAAAACTAACACTACAAAGTAAAAAATAACTTTAATTTCGGAAGTCGCTGGCAAAAAACGAAAATACATTTAACCAGACACCGACTTCCGAAATTAAAGTTATTTTTAACTTTGTAGTGTTATTTTTGGAAGTCGGTTGTATTTTTTTGAAAAAAAGTTTTTTAATGTTATCCATCAGAACTTTTGAAAAATTGGCTCTTTTCATAACACTTTGTAAATACAAAATTGCTGATTTTACGTATTCCAAGTTGTGGTAAAGAAAATAGAAACCTTTGGTAGAACTTGACAATTTATAGTAAACTATACTGTATACATTTTATAAAGATTAAGACACATACCTACTAATACCTTTTAATTTATTTATGTGATTATTGTAGAGCTTTGCTATCAAAAGCTGGATTCGAAACTTTTAAGAACGACTTATATTTAGTGTCCGACCGAAGGTTCGGTTTCAGCAATCTGGTGTACAAAAAAGTATATATAAATAAATAAACCGAATATTCGGTTACGATTTCGGTTTCGGCTGACAATCGTGTTTCGGCTGGACATTACATAAATTGTCTATCTAAATTGAACATTGTACCTACGCTAAGTAAAAAAGGCCATAGAGATTGTCATCAGTATCATTAATCATAAAATATTTATTAACAAATTAGACAACAAACTTCAACTTTCAATACCTTCCCATTTAATTTGTCCGCCGCTGTAATGATATTCTCGTGAAGGTGGGGGCACAACTAAGTTACTGAAGCCTGTGTAGTCTGTTCTAGAGCATGACTTGTCATATTATCTGATTCTATATGGTCTTTGTTTTGGGGTGACGTCATGAAAGTATTGTTACAGTGTTTACAGACAAAGCTATTCATAACTTTGTGAATACTGAACTCCTGGTAAGAATATTATGGTACAAAATAGTGTTTCAAAGTTTGTTAACTTTTCCTTTTTAAGGTTCCGTACCCGAAGGCTGCCAAACGGAACCCTATTAAGTCTTCGCTGTCCGTCAGTCTGTCTGTCAGCGAGCTGTATCTCATTAACCGTAATAGCTAGACAGTTAAATTTTTTTTCTAATTATGTATTTCTATTGCCCCTATAATAAAAAATATTAAAAATAAAATAAAGTTAAAATTTAAAACGGGTTCCCGTATCTTTTGATTTTGCAAAAAAAAAATCTAACCCTGGCATGTGGGGTGTTATTGTCTAGAATTCATCGAGTAGAACACCTACAAAAATATATATATTTTTTTTTATCTTCAAAAATGAAGAAATAGGGGGCCGTAAAAGTTGTCAGTTTTAGATCATTTTTGTACGAGCTCTATCGCAACAATTAAACAAGTTAGGAATTTGAAACTTCTGTATATCATGAACCAAATACTGTATTTAATCAACAAATACTAAAAACGCCGATTCATAAGTAATTTTCTTTAGTATTGTCATTTATCTGAACTAAAAAAAAATTAAGTACGGAACCCTCGGTGCGCAAATCCGACTCGCACTTGGCCGGTTTTTCGTAACTTATTAACAATCAAACAAGTTGGTTAAATTATTAACAATTCGTCTGTTACAAAAAGTATCGAATAGCAGAGAAAACACCTAATATATAAGCTCGGTAGATTGCCTACGCTGGAAAAAGCTCATATAAGAAAAAAAATTACAAGACCAAAACCTATTTTTTTTAAATCATCATCAGCCGAGCCTTTTCTCAACAATCTTGGTGTCGGCTTCCAGTCTAACCGGATGCAGCTGAATACCAGTATTTTACATGGAGCGACTGCCTAATTGACCTCCACAACCCAGTTACTGGGTAATACGATACCCCTTGGTAAGACTGGTTGTCAGACTTTCGGGCTTCTGACGACCCGTAACGACTGTCAAAAATCCACGAATGACAGCCGGGACCAACGGCTTAACGTGCTTTCCGAGGCACAGAGGAGTCTCGGTATGTAAAGATGGTCACCCATCCACGGACCAACCCCGGCAAGCGTATCTTAACCTGATAGATCGACCCGTGCGGCTGTTTTTACTTAGCCAGGAACTTGTTAGATTTTTTTTAAATATTTTAGTCATTAATTTAGTTCATATATAACATCACACCTGTAAGCCCCGAAGGGTAAGGCAGAGTAGGCACTATAGGCACTACACCCATAGGAAGCGAGCCTGTTGCCATCAACCGGGCACAAATCCAGACTCCGGGCTGCTACCTACTGAGACATTTCTGGTGGACAACATTGCCCAAGACCAAAAATCATAGTAAAAATTAGATCATCTCAATAAAATACCAATATACTGGATGACTTTTCTTACCGTCTTGAAAAAAATAGGCTATAATAGGTGAACGGAGTAGAAGCATACCAAACTTTTTTTTTTTTTTTAAATAAATTTTAAAAATTCAAAATTCAAATCATATGCACGTTGTATATGATTTGAATTTCGATATTTTTAAATGATTTATTATTATTTTTTTTTCAAAATTTCTGTTTTTGTTGTTCTAAAATGAAACGTTTACATCGAATTTGTAGTATTTATTGATACTTAGATAATTTTTTCAACTAAGCTATTAAAAAAAAAAAACTCGGTATGCCACACGCTTCTACTCCGTTCACCTAATATACCCTATTTTTTTCAAGACGGTAAAAAAAGTCATCCGGTATAATATAACAATGTCATGAAGTAGTAAATAATAGGTTGGGGAAAAAGTTTCTTCGCATTTTTTAAGAAAATTCAAAACATTTTTTTATATACAATATTTACATTTATCTAAAGTATGTAGGTACCATTTTGTTCGATAACTTTTTGCCATCTTGTAGGTAGGGACATGATCCCATTACTATAGAAATTTTGGGACTTCTGATCAAAATACCGCGACAAGTGGTTTTGGCAGTCCTCTCGTGATGTTAACCTGACACTGCCTAAAGAATTCTGAAGACACCGAAACAGGTGGAAATCTGAAGGTGCAAGGTCAGGACTATACGGCGGATGCATTAACACATCCCAGCCAAACTCTCTTAATTTTTGCTGAGTGGCTAAAGATGTGTGAGGTCTAGCGTTATCATGATGAAAAACCACACCCCTTCTGGTGATTAATTCCGGCCGCTTTCTCTCAACTTCTTGCTAAAATCTCATCAGTTGTTCGCAGTAGAGTTAAAAATCGATGGTCCTGCCTGGTGGTAACAGCTCATAATGAATAATGCCCTTCCAATCCCACCACAAACACAGCATCACCTTATTGCGAGTTAACCCGGGTTTCGCCACAGTCTGTGAAGCCTGACCGGCCTTTGACCACGACCCTTTTTCGCACGTTCTTGTCGTACGTGGTCCACTTTTCATCACCAGTTATCAGCTTCTTCAAAAATGGTTCGGTTTCATTACGTCGTAATAAAGAATCACAAATGAGTACACGGTTCATTACGTTTCTTTCAGTGAGCTCGTGAGGTACCCAAATATCGAGCTTTTTTGTGTGCCCAGTTTTTTTCAAATGCGCCAAAACTGTTTTGTGGTCAATTCCCAGTTCTTCAGCTACGTCGTAACTACTGATATACCGATCTTGCTCCACTTTTTCAAAAATGGCATCCGTTTTATCCGTAATAGGGCGACCAGAGCGACGTGCATCTTTGACATCAAAATTTCCGGATTGAAAACGCTTAAACCAAATTTGTGCTACTCTCACAGACACTGCACTGGGTCCATAAACATCGCAATTTTTTTTCGCGGCTTGCGTTGCATTTTTACTTTTTTTGTAGTAAAATTTTAAAATGTATCGAATTTCTTCATTAGATTCACCCATCTTGACAGTACGAAAAATAAATGAAAGTCACACATTTTCCTAATTTGAATTTGGAATTATGTTCTTTAAAATTTAAACTTTCAATGATACCAAAACCAGCCAGATACAAATAGTATAGCCAAAGAGATTTTATGATAAGTTCGTACATACTATAATGCGAAAAGACTTTTTCCCCAACCTAATATTTATTTAAGGAATTAAAGAAAATGCCTCTAAAATGGTCATATTTTTGGAGTTCGTAATGTACCCAACATCTAGTCTATGAATATTTACAAAATTTAAAATCTAACAATCTTAAAAACAAAAAATATGTACAAGTATATAAAAAAGGAGGGGAAATAATCATAGGGCATCAAAAAATTCGTCCGCATCGCTGTCGACAGGAAAAGTGCCCAAAAGGCTGGCAACATTGCCACGTTGTATGGCAATGCTAATTCTTTGGCCAAAAAATAGGCCAGCCCTTTGGTCACGTGTAGAGTCGACCAACCGCTTGGCGATGTCCCGAAAAACTAAACGGGCACTCGGACCCCATGGCCCTAGTGTTTCAACCCCAAACGGCTCAAACATACATGTCATGAAGTGAATTGTTCGATTTTTTTGTAACCTATTGTTGATCGGTCAAACGGCCTATTTATTTGACCTTTCCAGCCGGACTACACCTTACACTGTATGTACGATATAATTACCTACTCAAGTTAAAAGTATTCACGTGTACACTGTGGTGCAACAAAAACGAGCGCTCATTGTTCTGTGATTAGTGTGTGAAACAATCGTGTTGACTACACTGTGTCTTGATGAAAGAGGTCAAGGCGACAATAAGGTCGAAACTATCCTTAAAATCGTTAGTATACAAGGTGTAAGTAACATAAATAACGCACAACCTCTTAAGGGGTCACTGTACTCATCATTATGAACAACTTTTAACTATGGGACCAAACCTGAAATCGTGAAAAAAAATCAGCTGTTCCTTACATTTATGTTCGCATAACTCGACTTAAAACAAAATCAGCTGTTCCCTACATTTTTACGAGTTATGCGAACATAAGTGTAGGGAACAACTGTTTTTTTTTTCGCAATTTCAGGTTTGGTCCCACAGTAAAAGTTTTTTGTTATTATGAGTACAATCATGTGTTTAAGTATCGGTCAATAATTACCAGTCACCGTAATTATAGATAAAACATTTTTTCAGTGCACACAACATACAGAAGCATTATTAAATGATAAGATTTCAAACTTTTATATAATATAGACTCTATATTATATACAAGTTTGAGTCTATTGAGTGCTAAATTGAGAAACTCTACATTATAGAGTTTCACAATTTAGCACTCAATAAAGTTCATTAGTAGGTATATTTGAACGTGACGGTTGCGACACGTGTCCGATTCGTCACGGCGGTTGTTCCCACGTCCGCGATCCGACACGGTGACGATACGACATGGGGAGTGTGGAGCGAAATATGCTCTGTTTTAAAATCCGTCGAAGTAACAGTTAGAGAGGATAATTTAAATTGGGAAATTATTAATCGCACACCAGAAAAATATTCTTACATTACTTTAGATATATGTACACCAAATCAATGATAGTACTACTAACTAACTAACTAATTGAATATCAAAACTTATACAAATAATAATCATTATTTTTTGACATCAATTTTTGTCCAAAGTCACAACAATATATATCAAAAGTACTAACTGTCATCAAAAATAACAAATGCGCATCTAATAAACTTATTACTGCACTACTAGTTAGCTAATTATATATCAAAACTTGACAAATTATAATTATTGGGCAACCGAGGTTCGGTTTGGTTAGGTTCCTTTAAACCCTACAGATAGAAATAGGCATTTATTAAAACTACTTAAGTAGTCAATAATAAGATTCTAACTAGAAATAATATCTCACAAACCTGAGAGCACATTCAAGTAAGACCTATTGATTCCAACAAGATTTTTCGCCAAGTAGAGCATCTTCCGCGCCGTTACAACCCGTAAAATGAAGGGTAGTATCACAATATGCTTTATAATTGAGTTCTCACGATCTTCAATGATCTGCACCTAGTTCTGGATCAGTTCATATTGTTCGTTCAATTTCCACGGTGATTCGGAATTGAAAATAACAAGGGGTGAGATTGTCAACAGTCTATCTTTGAAAGAAGGCAGGTAAAGCTATTTATATGTATGTGTCTAGTTCAGCCAGTCTACTTCTTCTTTGGGCTGAATAATAAAATAAAAAAATAAAAATTCTTTAATTCAATAACTGACAGCTTTATTACAGACATGACATCAATAATTTGGAACATACAGAAGTCTTAAACATAGGCTCCCAAACTAGTCAGTGTACCTCCATTAAAAAGTCATTAGGTATGTCGTTGGTTATTAAAAATGTAGCGACAAAGAATAACAAAAGGTTTTTGAATAGATTAACAAAAAATAAAAATTACAAAAAAAAAAAGATAAAAAATACAAATTACAATGATGAAGTGTGTGTGTGTTTGTTGAGTGTGAAGTGTTTGTAAAAAGTTGAGGTGTTTGTGTTGGACTATTGAGCAGGAGAGAATACTTATAATGAATCCTTAAGAACGCTGTTACAAATGGGTAGTCAAATCATTACTTTTTTTACACAAAAGTATGTTTATTAAATAAAATGCTTTGCATTCTTAAAATGTTTCTGTCTAAACTGTAAATATAATTTTAGGTAGGTACATTTCCTCAATAAATGTACCGATTTTTTTTTTTTTAAATAACCCCTATTATACCCCCTTAGGGGATGATTTTTCAAAAACGCTGTACCACATATTTCTTTATTTCCTACCAAAAGCATAAAGAACTTTCATACTTAAGAAATGCTGGGTTTCCCATACAAACTTTCATCCCTCATGTCACCCCTTGCAGGATTAATTTTTAAAACTAAAAGTAACCTATGTCCTTCCCCAAGATGCCATCTATAGCCTTGCCAAATTTTATCGAAATCCGTTCAGTGGTTTAGGCGTGAAAAGGTAACAGACAGACAGACAGACAGAGTTACTTTTGAATTTATAATATTATTTATTATTTATAATATTATATATAATATATAGTTAGTATATAGTATGGAAGTATGGATATGGATACGGAGAATGAGTGAATTAAATTGAATAATATCAAAATAGCCATGACCCCGTGGAATCAGTCACTTTAACTAAATAATATGTAAATAAAAACACATTTGCATCCAAATGGGTCTCACGCTCACACACTACCAAAACTAATTAAATAGGTAGGTATCGATCTATATTCTTATAGCTTGCTAAAATGGCCGATCAATTAAAAATAGATGATTAAAAAGATACTGACCGAAAACAATAGACAGTGGAACCATAAAAAGAAAACATTCTAAATTCAAAGCGGGCGCCGCTATTGGCCAGTAATGCTTCCACAATGGCTGCCGAAACGTCAGATTTGGCAGGTGATAAAGTTTTAAATGTTTTCCGACTGTCATTGTGTGAAACAGCTCGATTAAATATGCTTTTTTCCTGTAATCTATGTTGAATCGACGTTCCCATAAGATAATATCGAAACTTTTCTCAGAGTTTGATTCTCATCTAGTGTCAATAGCCCTAAGTTAAGGTTTGGACTACTTCGGACTGGTGAGCGGAGGACATCAGTTCAGTTGGTAAAAGAGTGTCTGAAATTTTAGCCATCTAAGAGCGCCTTTACACTAGCGTTTGTCCAGCTTAGGCGTTCGATAACGATACGTTTATCGAACGCTTACGCTGGACAAACGCTAGTGTGAAGGCGCTCTAAGTATTAGGAAAAATGTAATGCTGTGATCCCAGAAAATTTATTTTTAGCGGTGACTTCATAAACTCAAACTCAAACTCAAAGCATTTATTTCAAATAAACCAATTACAGGCACTTTTGAATTGTCAATGGGTCGGTCAGTCAGAAAGATGAAGCTAGTTGCCCATTCCAAAGCGTAGTAGATCCCTATGGAGAAGAACGGGCAAGAAACTCCACGGACACTCTTTTAAATCATAATATTTTTACAAAATATTGGTTACATCGTTCAAGTTGAAAATATACATGTGAGAACAATGTAGAAAGACGTGCACGTTAAAAAGCGTCCGTAATAAAAAGATAATAACTAAAACAACTAAATTAAATATTAAAATTAAAAATAAGCCATGGCAGCTAAGAGACGACCAGTCCCAACTGACGGCGCCCGTTCACGAACATGACGCATGGATCAGCACCATTTAGCTCAACCATTTTGAAGGGAACTTAATGATCCAACACACACGCCACCATCAGCGAGACATTTGAGTGAGCATGACATACTCTCAACCGCCAGGGCACACTCAAGTCAGTGAAAGACGTACCCAGTAAAAGGTAGCTTAATAGTAGCTACATAGTGCTCACACGTGCTATGCAATTATATAATACTAAGAGATTGAATCTAAACAATGCAAAGAAAGTTTTCTCTCATCTTAATCTTCAGCAGGTCCAACAATATATCCGAATGCTAATCAATTAATTAATGCGTCCTTGTGGAGCAGGACAAGCATTCAGCCAAGCATTTTTGTCAGCGATGTAATCCCCCAACTTATAATATGCCTGGCTGCATAGTGTGCGTTTTATACAAGATTTAAATTTCCTTTCATTCAGCTGGAGTATGTGGGGAGGTATTTTATTATAACATTTTAAACAGTACCCCATGAAGGATGAGTCTACTTTAGCCAGTCTGAAACCTGGTTGAACTAATTGGTCCCTATTTCTAGTCCTATAATTGTGTCCTTCACCTCTTTTACCGAAAAGATTTAGATTTTTCCTTACGTACATGATGTTTTCGTAGATATATTGACAAGGTACCGTCATGATGTTAATATCTTTAAACAGTTCCCTTAGAGAATCGCGCCTGCGGAGGCCATATATTGCTCTGATGGCTCTTTTCTGCAGAATAAAAATAGACTCTATGTCTGCAGCCCGTCCCCATAGTAAAATACCGTAAGACATAATACTATGAAAGTAACTGAAATAGACCATCCTTGCGGTGTCTACATCAGTGAATTGACGGATTTTTCTCACCGCATATGCTGCTGAACTTAGCCGTCCTGCAAGAGATGTTAAATGCGGACCCCATTGCAGCCTTGAGTCGAGCGTGATCCCCAGGAAAACAGTTTTATCGACGAATTCTAGTTTCTCTTTATTCAATACTATGTCACAATCAGTACTTTTAACATTTGGTAAAGCAAATCTTACACATTTAGTCTTTTTCCCATTTAATACTAAATTATTAGCAGTGAACCAATTATGGATCTGCAGTAGGGCGTTATTTACGTCGTCAAGATTTGATGCACGTCTATTTATCTTAAAAATTAAGGATGTGTCGTCAGCAAATAACACCATTTGTGGTTGGTTTTTTAATAAATGGGGTAGATCATTAATATATACTAAAAAGAGGAAAGGACCCAATATCGAACCCTGTGGAACACCCATTTGTACTTTTAGACCGAGTGAATTGACACCATTTATTTGAACTTGTTGCTGTCTATCATTTAAATAAGATTTTACTAAACTGAGCGCAAGTTTACCTAGTCCGTAATGCTCAAGTTTCAAGAGTAAGGTTTCGTGATTTACGCAGTCAAATGCCTTGGAGAGGTCACAAAAGATTCCTATGGCATCTTGGGCCTCCTCCCATGCTGAAAATATGTGTTTTAATAAAGTGGCACCCGCGTCAGTCGTGCAACGTCCTTTGGTGAAACCAAATTGCCTCGCCGTAATGGCTTGAACTTCTAAAGAACTCCATAAACCTAACGTGGGTAACTTTGCTAGAATGTAGGTACCTATACAACGTAGTTATGATCTTAAAAATAATGGCCCCTTTACATTCTGCTATTATACTATGGTGTGCAAATGTTTTATTTTGTCCTGCACGACGCTGTACAGTTACCGTTTTTACCGTTGTATTTTATTTTTTAGTTATTTTTGGCTTTCGATGCAAGAAAGCTTCATGAGAAGGTAAGCTGGAACTTTTGGTCTAAAATCTGAGGCAATTCCCATATTTTAACAACGTTCGCAATCTCATCTCAGTCTTAATCTGTAAAAAATTGTATAGCGTTTACCTACATTTTTGACATTTGATTGTCGCTGGCATGAGATTGCGACTTGAATTTGAACGTTTTTAGGTACGGTTGGCCTTCTGATATCACTTAGCATATTCTTTACCCTGAAGTTGGACCACGCAGTAACCTGACTTTGATACCTATCCTGCTTTTCATGACCGTCACTGAAGGAAGGCTGCCTTTTTTCTAAAAAAATAAAAAAAAAATGAAATATAATATAAATATATAATTACTATGAATGAGGAGCTCGTGGCTAAGTAGTTACAGCTGCACGGGTCGATCGATCAGGTTAAGCTACGCTTGCCGGGGTTGGTCCGTGGATGGGTGACCATCTTTACATAGCGAGACTCCTCCGTGCCTCGGAAAGCACGTTAAGCCGTTGGTCCCGGCTGTCATTCGCGGATCTTTGACAGTCGTTACTGGTCGTCAGAAGCCCGAAAATCTGACAACCAGTCTTACCAAGGGGTATCGTAT
This sequence comes from Cosmia pyralina, assembly GCA_946251885.1. NCBI lineage: Eukaryota > Metazoa > Arthropoda > Insecta > Lepidoptera > Noctuidae > Cosmia > Cosmia pyralina. The sequence continues at coordinate 1,768,504 of OX276365.1, forward strand.
TACTCAGGTATTGGGTTGTGGAGGTCAAATAGGCAGTCGCGTCATATAAAATACTGGTATTCAGCTGCATCCGCTTAGACTGGAAGCCGACCCCAACATAGTTAGGAAAAGGCTAGGCAGATTGATTGATATCATTACTATGATTATATCATTACAGATGATTACGAGTAAGTTATTATTTTCTAAAACAATTCGCTAAAACTAGTGTGCAAATGTTTTAAAACGATTGACTGGCAATTTCCTATGATTTTGATATATACTTATAACCATTGGAAAGCAACTTCTGTGATATAAGTGGCATACGACCAAACAAACGGACATGATGTTACAAATTCACAAAAATATTCCCTATCATGCCAAGAGCCCTAATTTAAGAGCCATTTAAACAGTCAAGGGCCAATTTCCTCTATCAGTAAAAAAATCTTGCAGCTCGTCTTATGCAAAACTGTAGTGTGTATGTTTTTGCTGCTGTTTCTCAAAAAAAGCTTTTAACGTGATGCGCGGTACCCCAAAAATTGCCTGTCAAAATATTGTCGGCGCTTCAAGGGTGAGGATGTAGTACAGTCAGACGAAAATATTGGTTTAAGTTTTTGAAACTCGAGGGTTTTAAAAAAATATTAGTGGACATTGTGAGGAGTTACTGCGTAGATCACACTAATATTATAAAGGCGAAAGTTTGTGATTGTGTGTGTGTGTGTGTGTGTGTGTATGTTTGTTACTTCTTCACGCTCAAACGGCTAAACCGATTTGGATGAAATTTGGTATGCAGACAGCTTATACCCTGGATTAACACATAGGCTACTTTTTATCCCGAAAAAATGTAGTGCTCCCGTGGGATGAGCAAGAAATTCAAATATATTTGTTACTCTTTCAAACTCAAACGCCTCGACCGATTTTGATGAAATTTGGTGTGGAAGTAGCTGACACTCTGGATAAACACATAGGCTACTTTATATCTCGAAAAATAGAGAAAGAACGAAAGCAAGAAAAAGTATTCATTGTGACTAGCACAGGAAGATCACCAAGTAAACTAAAATCACAATAATAAAACTTTGAAAACAAAAAAAAAACAAAAATAAACAATCACACTATCACACTAATATTATAAAGGCGAAAGTTTGTGAGTGTGTGTGTGTGTATGTTTGTTACTTCTTCACGCTCAAACGGCTAGACCGATTTGGATGAAATTCGGTATGTTGACAGCTTATACCCTGGATTAACACATAGGCTACTTTTTATTCCGAAAAAATGTAGTGCTCCCGTGGGATGAGCAAGGAATTCAAATATATTTGTTACTCTTGCAAACTCAAACGGCTCGACCGATTTTGATATAATTTGGTGTGGAAATAGCAGACATCCTGTATACACATAGCACACATAGGCTACTTTACATCCTGAAAAAATGTAGTGTTCCCGTGGGATGAGCAATTTTTTTGTGAATACTTTTCTCACCGATTAAATAATACACGTTTTAGTGTATCTCATAAACCGCGGGTAACACCGCGGGGCACAGCTAGTATAATATATGTCGGAGAGTTCCTCTTAGCTCTACAATATTTTCTTATTGTTAGTAAGTACATATTTGGCAGGTATTTGTCTGAAATGAAGGTATTTCCCACTTATCATGTAGTATTCTTCATGGGCCGTATTATAAGGCCTGGTTCACAATAGGTCGGATCGACAGTTTTACCGTTGGCTGACTGTCTGGTCTTGCTGTTCACATTAGCGCAATACAAAGCAGTATACCAATATTATATCCGATCCAACCGAAATCGTGGCTGAACATACTGACTGTGTCGTCGCCGAGAGTTTTATCGGGTCGTTCTAATGTGAACAGCGCAAATCCGACACTTTTGTCGTTCCTTAAAACTGTCGGTCCGACCTAATGTGAACCGGGCCTAAGTTCTAGCTCTTATAATCGGTATAATCGCTGGTGCTATTTCTTGTGTGTAAAATATTGTTTATATTTTTTTGTCTTGTGGTGAGAAAGAAGTACTCTTAAACACTTTTTATTAGGTATTATTATTTATATATTTAGTTATAATAAAAAATTAAAAAAATAATAACTTCGGTCCAATGAAAACATCTCCCGTTTTCTACAGGCTTATCTTAACCGTTATCGGCATTCTTTTTTAGTTGATTAATCTTGCAGAAGTCAAATAACAGCTACTTACCTACTTAGTATAATAACTAATACTTAAAAAAAAAACAATACTTACAATATTACACTATAAGTACTGAGAAATTATGTAAGCACAATAGTCTATAGGTATCTACACTAATAATAACGCAGAACTGTTTGTTTGATCACGATAATGTCTGGAGCTTCCTGTCGGATTTGAACAGTTATTCTTGCATTTGATAGCTTAATTCTTGAGGAAGGTTATATGCCATTTACCATCACGTCGCGACTCTTAGGACCCAAGCGAGGTGGGTGAAAACACGGGGTACGGCTAGTACTTACATATTCCTCATTCTTTAAAAAATTAAGGAATGCCACAAGGCAGTATACTGTATCCGACTGTACCCACGATTTAAAATTGCCCCTTATTTCCTCTGAAGGGTGAGATGGCACAAAAAGCTTTTAGCCCTCACAATACTTTTCAACTCTAAATTAGACCTATTTTCGTTACGATGGCTAATTTTGTAACATCAAATGTGAAAGAGGTTTTTTTTTCGATTTTATTTTATTTTAGTAAAAATATTGACTGATTTTTGGTGTAATAGTAGTGATTTTGATGAAATTGGCTTAATGGTAAAATGTGTCTATCTTTTAGTTGAGTCCTCGTAAAGGGACCGACTTTAAAGAGGGCTAATAAAAATTTGATAACTTAACTTTCGTTTTTGGAGAACTAGTATAACTAAAGTTCCCTTGTAGAAAGGTCTCGTCTTTGGGGAAACTGGAAACACTGGCTATTTCTGCAGTCGAGTAAACGATACCGTATTACAGTTTGAAGCATGAGTGTTAGTAAAAGAATTACTTCCACATTACATTCGAATGCCCTTGCTTTTTCGAGGCTCGTATTCTCACGCCATAATATTCATTATAATTACAAATAATATAACAAAACTCAAATATACACAATCGGTAGGAATACATTCCTAATACAACTAAAAATAGATCGTTAAAAAGATACAAACCAAAAACAATGGACAGTTGAATTCGAAAAAGAAAACATTCTAAATTCAAAGCCGGCGCCGCTATTGGCCAGTAATGCTTCACAATGGCCGCCGAAACGTCAGATTTGACAGATGATAAAGTTTTTAAACGTTTCCTTACTTTCTTTTTGTGTGAAACAAGTTAATGCAGTAATTACCGTTTTTTATCGTGAGTTGGCATTGATAAGGGTACGATAAGATTCTTAGTAAGGTTTTTATGCAAAGGTCAGATCCTTCATGCAGTACGAACGTCGCGTGTAAAGTACGTGTTTTAGTAAAGATATACGAGTAGGTACACATTGATATTAATGTAAGATTTAATGAACAGTAGCTTTAAAGTAGCTTGTTTGGATTATTGTAAGACCCGTCTTACATCTAGTTACTCGTACACGATAGAGTGACAATTCTGCTGGCACACGATGCATTGGTCCTTTCTCTGCCTTAAGAAAAAAATCTTCTTCAATTTTCAATTTGACAGAATATGCTTAGTTCAATGAATCCTAAGTCAGTGATTGCTTCATTCACCTGCCCATTAGGGCTCATATTTCTGCCCTACCGTAAAGTTTCATTTACACAGTGCAAGTTTCTGGAACGTTCAAGAGCAATAATCGCATGCCATAAAGCACTTTCAATTTTATTGTCATTCAAGAATTGTATGCAAGTGTATACACGTGCGATTTCCATAAAATAAATTCAAGTTTTGACATTCTATAAAATTGCATGCTACTTACATCACGGCAATAAAATTGCAAGGTGATCATTGTATGCAAGTTTTGCCTCGTCTAAACACAGAGTTGCACATCCTTGTACAATTGACTCAAGTACTACCCCTAATTGAGCTGCCAAATATTTAATTCAATTGATTGAACGTCTTGTTCGCTCGCTCATATTTAAATGATACAAAATATTCATGCCAGAATTGAATGCGATTTTACTGTACGTGCTGTTTACACCTATAGGTACCAGTTTTGAACGGCAACTAACTTGCCCGTATCGTGTAACAATATTGTACGTGTTGTTTAGATAGTATCAGTTAATTGCCCTTCAATTTTATGGTATGCCACAGGCAATAAATTTGCACCGTGTAAATGGTGCTTTATCGTTAGCGGGGCAGTTGAAGCGCATGGCAAGTCAAGATCGCATGACTCTTTAAATACTTAGTTCAAAAATATTGACTTGCTATAAGACTATGGTAAATGGTGAACCCCTGAAAAGTAAAAATTGCAGTAGCTCAATAATCTTTGACTCAATCCCTACATACTGAACGTAGACTGTTCTGATTGGGTCAGTTTCCACCAAACGGATCCTCGCGAATGCTCGAGCACTTTTTAAATTTCACTGAATAAGTAACTGTATTAATATTGACTTTAAGTATAAAATTCGACGCAGACATCACGCTTGATGTTTTCCGTTTTGACAGTAAAAACTGACCCTCTATATACCTACTCCAAATAATTTATTACTCTCGCCTAAATAATATCTTTGACAATCACCTTTGTCCCAAATAAACACTTAACAAAAAGCTATTTTCGGATACGTCATCTTCTACCATATTGAGCTAAGACGGCCAATTTATAAATGGAAACAAATTTCGACTACAGAAAACAACAATAACTTCAGAAAGCATAATACAATATAAATTATCTATAATTATCAATCGCCTAAGTGTCCTTTTGTTTTTGCATTTATTTGTATAGTAGTTAGTTAGTTATTTACTTTAGTAGGTACCTAGTGTAAATAGTGTTAACTTGTATATTGAAAAAAAAATGTGATTCTGAATAAAGTACCTACCTACATACTTGAAAAAAAATATATCAATTAGGAATATTACTCATTAGTAACACAGTTTTAAAAAATCTTATTCATTTTAGACTCTACATGACTGGAACACATTTGCATTTAGATTTTTCAGTAGTTGAGTCTTTATAGGTTATAATATTTTGAACTGAATATGGGTTCCGTTTAGCAGTAAAATATAGAAATGGCAGTTACCACACAAAACGATATGTTAACTTATTCTTTAACACAGGAATTTCAAGATCGGCAACTTTCAGATCTAGAAGGTCTAGATCTGACACCTTAAACCTTTAACCTTCCAATCAAAATTAACACTTATATATTTTTTTGTAGAACTACACATACCTAACCTAACCACATTTCCCATTAATTTGTTTGAATAATTAATGTCAAAACAAATGTAGATAATTTAATGTAGGTTCTCAAAACCTGTAGTAAGAAGAGGCTACTCATTTCAACCTGGAATAATTTGGCATTGAGTTATCTGCCTCAACCTGTCTTACCAAGAGTTATCATGTTAGAATAGAATATACACTTCTGGACACATCTTTTGGCCCACCTTGTATTTTCAGTTTCATTTGGTCCTAGGTAAAATTTTATATTAGGTCGAGCAAAAAGTTTTTATGCAGTTTTGAACCTGGCACATTCACAATTTCATTCAATAGTCTTTTTTTGAATTTCGAACACAGAATTTAAAGAAACAAAAGACAATTTGGAGCCTGTTTGTTGATATCAAACAATCGAATACTAAGAAAACTTGGTTTTATTGGTTTACTTGGATTTAATTATTGAAAAAGTGATTGATATCTTTGGTTTTGCAACAAACATTACTTATTCTTAACATTAAGGTGAGGTTCTATCAATAATCTATGGATACTTCACCTGAAGTCGCCGCCCAAGCTGTGGCACTTATTCAGGCCGGACACAGCCAAAGAAACGTGAGTGCTCAACTTAATTTAAGTCGATCTGCGGTCCGAAATGTTTATCGGAGGTACCTAGAGACTGGCGGCTTTGTTCGTCGCCAAGGAAGGCCACGATCTCGGGTCACAACTGAAAGGCAGGATCGATTGATCATGACGACCAGCTTGAGAAATCGTCACCTTACCTCCATTGAGATACAAAACCAACTTCGCGACTTCCACGGAGTATCTGTGAGCGCTCGAACTGTTCGGAGAAGGTTAAAAGAACGCGATATGGTACCACACAAGCCAGCTAATGGCCCCAAACTAACGCGAGCCCACCGAACAGCGCGCCTTCATTTCGCACGCAGTCATTTAAATTGGACACAGCAAGATTGGAGCCGTGTACTCTTTTCTGATGAGTCTAAAATTGTGTTACATGGCAATGATGGAAGGAAGAAGGTCTACCGACGTAAAGGAGAGCGTTTCGCACAATGCTGCTTTGAAGAGAGGGTTGCTTATGGCGGTGGCTCATGGACTGTCTGGGGCGGTATATCCGCGAGCGGCAAAACTCAACTTGAGGTTGTTACAGGACCACGGCTGCCAACATTAAATGCTGAAAGATACATTCGTGAGTGCTTAGAACCTCACGTGATACCATACGCGGACTATGTGGGCCCAAATTTCCTTTTTATGCATGATAATGCAAGAGCCCATGCGGCCGGCATCGTCAGGGAATATCTTCGGGATGTGAACATCACAGTTATGGACTGGCCAGCCAGAAGCCCAGACATGAACCCCATTGAGCACATGTGGGACGAGCTAAAAAGACGTGTTAGGGCTCGTCAGCCAGTTGCCCAGACGATGCAGGAGTTGAAAACTGCCATAGAAGAGGAATGGGAGATGATCCCTCAAAATTTCATAGAGCGCTTGATAAACTCTATGCCTAATCGTATGAGAGCTGTGGTATATGCCCATGGAGGCAACACGCGTTATTAAATTAAACCTTTATTTGATAAAACATGTTTTTTATTCAAAAATCAATTGCCTTTAACAAGGCGCATATCCGACTTGTTAGGCGTAGCTCCATGTCGTATGGTATTCTGAATTCAAATTTAAAACAATACGATCGAAAAAGATGGTAAAATGTATCAGGTTTAAAACTGCATCAACAGTTTTTGTTCAATCTAGCAATCATATTTCGGTAGGGGCCATCGAAACCTAAACTCTAAGGTGGGCCAATAGATGTGTCCAGAAGTGTAGAATAGAATATCTTTATTTGCATAAAAGGTACATAAAAGGTCTTAAATTTAAAATAGTTACACATATTTTGCTTACTTTTTTCATCATGCAAAAAAAAACATTAAAATAAAAAAATAAACAAAAACACTTATTACTAGGTACTGAGATCATGTGAATAAAAAAAAAAATTAAATAAATCTTATAAATTAGTGAGATCATATTATGTATTGATGAATTTAAATACGTGCCATAAATAAGATAGCCTAATTATTTTGTATTTAGCTTATAATTTAAGAATTCACCTATAGTGTAGAACACATTATTATAGAGCCATTTCTTGAGTTTTATTTTAATATAATTGAATGGCTCTCTGATCTGTTTAGGTATTTGGTTATAGATTTTGACAGACATAATTATTATAACAGTTGTTCTGGAATAGTGTGCTTCTACATCTTGTGACAGCCAGTCGGGTTGGATCTCTTGAAAGGATTTTTTTATTTTCAATGGCTTTAGTAAATAGCTCAGTGCTTTTTAACAAATATTTCTACTTGTAATATGTATGGACTAGATAGAGTTAGTAATCCTAATTTCTTAAATAAAGGTCTGCAAGATTCAAACACATTTTTTTTTGTGTCATAATGACAAAGATGTTTTACATAGTAACTGGGTTGTGGAGGTCAGATAGGCTATCGCTCCATGTAAAACACTGGTATTCAGCTGCATCTGTTTTGACTAGAAACTGATTCCAACATGTTGGGAAAAGGCTAGGCAGATTGTTTTTTGTTTTAATCTCAATTAAGTATACAAAACAGGAGGTATTGCCACAATACGAGGCCGAAAACCCTTCTCCTCACACGGAACCCTCAATATTTTGACATCATCTTCCCAGAAAGCATGACGGTGCACCATACAATCTTGTAGCCGATCAGCATACCTTAGACCACGCCCCCCCCCGCTTTGAAACTCCACCGCGCGCTCTCATTGGCTGTCCACCTGACGCGTGCGCAAGGAAAAAGCCCAAAAATGTTTATTCTATATCTGTAGTCATATTATAAATTAAAGTTGCTTTTCGTTTCTGTCTGTATGACCGCGTTGTTTTTCCAAATTACGCAACGAATTTTGATGCGATTTTTAACATCATTTAGAGAATTTATTCTGGATAGTTTATGCGTATGATACAGTAACATTAAACTTACTTAAAATAAAGCAATCTCGAAGTTAAAGTCAAGTCGTCAAAGCCGTGCGAAGCAGGGTCATGTCGCTAGTTTATTTAAGATTGATAAATGTATCGACGTGCGTAATTTTCTGAGTAGATCATTCGTCGGTTCACATTTAGCTTTTAACATCGAATTATTGCTCTAAATAAATAATAGTAAGCTCTTAAAGAATATTTTTGGAATATAAGTGGATTCGGATTTGTTTGTATCGATTCTATGTTTTCTTCAGTGAGCCGGATTTGAGTTATTGTTGTATTCATATCAGCTAAGTGTTTCAGATATGTATTTGTTTTTTCAAGTAAGTTGTAATTTCTGAGTCAATTTTGACTTTCGTTGAAAGATTGGTTGTCAATCGCTGAATTTCCTTATTTTTATGACAGAGCAGCGTCTCTTCAGCAGTTTTCACTGCTGTCATTGGGAATATTTTCTTGCTTAGTTAATCTTACCGTTATTCCGATAAGGTAGTCACCATTGGTAGAGTCAGTTTACATACTTACACGTTAAAAATATATCAAGCGAGTATGCTTTGAATTTTTCTACAAGCTGGTCTGAAGAGTGACGTCCAAAAGAAAAATCTGAATTTCTCATACACAGGGTATTCGAAAACCCCATGTAGGTATGTTCCGCGATTTTTTGTATAGTTTTCAAATTATTTTTGTTTTTGTAATTATTTAGATTTTTCTGCCGGTGGAGCTTCAAAATTCATATCATTTTTTGTAGTGGGTTTTTTTTCAGATTCTTTTTTGTGACATGAACTTCTTTGAATGTTACTTTCATGTCCAAAAACAAATCTGAAAAATACGCACAACAAAAAAAGTTACGAATATTTCAAGCACCGGCAGAAAACTCTAAATAATTACGAAAACAAAAATAACTGGAAAATTACAAAAATCACGGAACATACAGGGGGTATTTCGAATATTCCTGAGTGTGAGGAATTCAGATCTTTCCTTTGGACGTCACTATTTGGATCAGCCTGTATAATTAGGTGGCTTTTAGTAGAAGCAGATCTCATTGTGAAAAAAAACATAAAAACATAACATTACGCCTGTAATACCCGCAAGGATAGGCAGGTTACACCTCTGCCTCATCGTGAAAGTCCTGGGGAAATATCACCAGCTTGGTAATTTTAGCCACTAAGCCATTGGTGAGTAGGTAAGTACTTTACCTAAATTCTGCGTTTTAATTTTGGTTTTAGGATGGTATTACATCGATTGCAAGTGACCAGAACCACTTTTCCTTCGGTTTGCCTTACCTCTTTACGAGTATAATATGTTGATTGTACACCATGGGTACAGATAACAATAAAAAATCTATTGTCTGCTAATTGGCGTGCGACAGGTTAGAAAATAAAAGGCACAAATCCCAATCACTATTGTATTTTCGTGTAAATGTCTCTGAAAAGAACTTATTTGTTGGTTTTTGGGAAATTCTTTGTCTGTTCCCAGATTTAGACAAAAAGTATTTAAAACCGGAGAATTTTCCCAAACCTAATTAGTCCTTACCACGATTGCCTTGAATTCTAACTACGATGGCCTCAAATATCCCACAAACAAACATAAATTATAAATCCTCCAACCACAACATCCATAAAAATACCACTGTGTACAACCACACCACTCGCTCGGTAGCTAAAAATACTTGAATGTATTTGTGTAGTCCTCGAGATGCGCTTATCTGGCAGACGTCTCTTTGATGTGAGAGCCGCCTAGTGGCTGATAGCGGCATGACGTCTGTGCGTAGCGGCTGTGCGTCAAGTGTTGTTTTGAACTTAGTTGGGTTTGGATCTAAGCTTCTGCATAGATACGAAATGCCACCATCTAGTTTTTGATTATCAAACAAAACATTGCTTAGCCTATCCGAGCTAGTCCTGGAGTGGAGACCGCGTATCGGTAAGCGTAGTGTGGGACACGCCCCAGCTAGATGGACCGACGACCTGAAGATGGTGGCTGGGACAGACTGGATGCGGAAGGCTGAGGACATCAGGGTGTTGTGGCGAAGCCTGGAAGAGGCCTATGTCCAGCAGTGGACATAAGTATTATATATAGTGGTATTATAAGTAAAAAGGGGTAAATAGGTTATACACACTCTCCACAAGTGGCACGTCAAAACCTGGCTAGTTAGCCAAGTTACATATTGTCTTATCTCTTTTTCGCTCCCCATAATTACGATATACCGGTCCTACTTCCACGTAAATCTGTCTAGCCTTTTCCACCGGATGCAGCTGAATACCAGTGTTTTACATGGAGCGACTACCTGACCTCCACAACCCAGTTCCTGGGTAACATCATGTTACCCCCTTGGTAAGACTGGTTGTCAGACTTACGGACTTCTGACTAACGACTGTTCGGGTAACGACTGTTAACTGAAACAACTGCATAATGCGCTTTCCGAGGCACGGAGGGGCCATCATATATAAAGGATGGTCACCCATCCACGAATGTACCTCGGCAAGCGTTGCTTAACCTTGAAGATCGACCCGTGCGGTGCGGCTGTTATTATTAAGCTACGAGCCCCTCCTTCTACCACGTCCCATCTAATATACCTAATGTGACATTGTGCCGTTTGTGAAGATCGAATGTTTGGTAGGGAAACTGTCTAGGTAGAGATAAACCATTCTAAAAATGAACGCCCCTCCCCAGCGGTTACGCTCACATACGAAGAAGTGTATAGACGCAATTCACATAATTGGCCTTTGTCATTGGTTGCTCAGTCACCGGCGAGTACGGTCAACAACTAAACTAAATAAATACCTTACAGACTAACATACATAAAAATATACACAATAACACTGATTTTTTTAATGCAAACGGTACCTACCCGACTTGTCCAAACGCCGAACAGTCGGATTTGTCAGCCAACTAGTGTATAAATGACACGATCGCGCGACAGAGCGAACGTGTCGTTTCATACAAAGCGCACGCTCCCGCCGTACAATGCCTGGACCTGGAATACCTGGACTAATCGCACGATTAATTAACCTCTAAGTGCGGCGACGAGTCCATGTTCACAGTAAAGTCGCCGCACGCACACAAGTAAAGTATTGCAATAAGTATTTCCTTTTATTACATAAAATATCATTGGTACCTACTTAGAAAATCGTCAAGTGCCTGATAACTGTGCGTCAAGTGGTGTTTTGAATGTTGGTTAGTTTTGGAGTGTCTTTATTTAAAAGGTATTAACGTCTACAGAAACTTTTAAAATTAATTGGCGTAATTTCCCAACGTGATGGGTCTGTTTCTCTTTCTAATGAGTAGGAAAAGAGATTAGAGAGACAAAGGAAGGTATTTCTTGTTTGCCAAATCATAATCATGATTGCTCGGAATTTACAGCCAAAATAATAATTACGTACAAAAAGTCAACTCTTTCTTACTCTCGATTATTTTTTTGTTTAAAAGGCATCTAAATTTGAATTATCTCAAGAGAATGGATAAGCTTCCTGTCCTTCTGTGACCAATCATTATCATATGGTAACAATTCAGTAGCTTGATGAGCACTTGTTACAGCGGAGTTTTATCAGTAGTCGTTCTTAGTCTGGCTCTAGGAGGTGGCACCTACACTCCAGAACCCAATTCAAATCCCAATATCAAAACTTTAAGAACATAGCAAACACATTCAGATGAGGTTTAGAATCCAATATCTTTAAACTCAGCCTCCAATATTAAGTGAAGAGGTCAAACACTGACGCCGGAAGTAATAGCATTCAAATTGCCGTTCATATCCGCAAGCAGAGGGCGCCACTGAAGCTATGTATTAGCATTTGAACTGCTCTCCAATTTGATTGTTTTTGGAATGAGTTTTAACGATACAAACATTACATTAGATGATAATTTAGACGGGATACTTGATTCTGGCATGGACTGCAGTGTATTTTGGATGAATACGAATCGACAAAGGCTTATTAAAATGATGGATTCTATAGTTGCATTGAAAATCTTTTTAGGTACTCCACGTCTCTCTAAGGACGTAGCGGGGTTAACAGGCTGCAATAATAGAAGAAATAGTTATTCATTACTTATATTAGGTCTTTACCTATGAAATTGCCGTTCTGCAGTACTGGCCATTTCAAATCAAAATAATTTTTGTTTGGCTAAGAATTCTAATTTCAAATTAATTTTATTTTAAAAACATGGATTTTTTTTTCCAAAAGTAGTCATTTGTTTATTGATTAGTGTTACATTTTCATCACATTTCAATCTTTTTCGTCATCATGGATACGTTAAAAATTCGAGTAATTATGGAATATGAGTACCGTCGTGGCAGCAACGCGGCACAAGCGGCACGCAACATCAACGACGTTTACGGAGTTAACACTACAAACCAACGCACCACTTGTTATTGGTTTGCTCGCTTCCGTTCTGGAAATTTCGACCTGAAAAATTAACCTCGCGGTCGTCCGAAGACTTTGGTCGACAATGACGAATTAAAGGCGATTGTGGAAGCTGATGATACACAATCTACGGCTGAATTAGCAGCAGCTTTCGACGTTAGCGACAAAACAATATTGGTCCATTTGCGTCAAATTGGCAAGGTAAAAAAGCTTGACAAATGGGTGCCCCACGAACTCAATGATCGCCAGCGCGAAGTACGCGTCGAGACGTGCCTTGCACTGCTCAACAGACACACAAATGAAGGAATTTTGAACCGCATTGTTACCTGCGATGAAAAATGGATTCTGTTTGATAACCGCAAGCGCTCAACAAGTTGGTTGGATCCTGGTTCAGCACCTAAACAATGCCCTAAACGAAAACTTACCCCTAGAAAAGTGATGGTCACTGTTTGGTGGTCTAGCGCCGGTGTGATTCATCACAGCTTCTTACCAAACGGGGTGAGTATTACTTCAGATGTGTACTGTGAAGAACTGAACACAATGATGGTGAAGCTGGCACATCTCCAACCAGCATTGGTCAATCGCTCGTCTCCGCTGCTCCTGCACGACAACGCGCGACCTCATACTGCACAGCAGACGGTCTCCAAGTTGCAAGAACTGGGGTTGGAAGCTCTCCGTCATCCGCCCTACTCACCAGACCTTGCGCCTACAGACTACTACTTTTTCCAGAATTTGGATAACTTCTTGGCGGGAAAAAAATTCAATACCCGAGAGGCAGTACAAAATGCCTTTGAAGAATTTGTTGCCTCCCGTCCAGCTGATTTCTTTAAGAAGGGCATCAATAAACTGCCACTGCGTTGGCAAAGATGCATTGATTGCATGGGTGATTACTTCGATTAATACAAATAAAAAATGCATGAAAAAAATTCGTTTAAATTTTTTCATACAAAACGGCAATTTCATAGGTAAAGACCTATTATTTGAACGATTATCAGTTTTATCTTAAAGATATATGCAATGCCTGCCCCTACCATATCTCGAATGACTTTTTCTTCCGATCATAAAACACAAGTGATTGTTTGTACGAATGTGTCCTAGATATTACCAGTCTGGTCTAACTAGGCTGCCTTGAATAAAACCTTTACAGTACAGACAATAAGTATAGTTTTACTAACTAGCTGGTGTCGGCATTTCGGCAGGGGGTGAGTCTATTACCACCAATCAGGTACAAATCTAAGGCCCGCATTAAACAGAACCTTACTCAAGACTCAAACATTACTTAAAACTAGTTTAAAGCCATTTGATTGGTTTTGAGTGAGGTTCTCTCGACTCCGAGCTCCTAAATTTATAATGGAATAGACCTAATAACTGTGCCCGACCTGGAGGTACGAACCTAGGAACCCACGCACAGACGTAGCGTTTGTGATCAGTGGATCTACGAAGCAGTTTTTGCCTAAACTCACTAATCTTCTTCACTTTACCTCTCGCCATCATAAAATAATCTCTAAATAAGAATTCCATAGCAGTTACATAAAAATATAAGAGGTAGAACAGTAAGTGTCGCCATCGCCACGGCTAGCGGCACCCGCCGAGCTACCGAAACAAAAACATGGGGCACGCCACTTGAAGAGAACAGGGGAGGCGGTGGAGACGACTTTAGGGAAAAGTTTTCGCTGTTATGGAAGATTCTCTGACACAGGTTTAATAAAATCATTCTTGTATCATGTGAAATAATCTACCAAAAGAGCCCATCCATATATATCACCCGACTCTCCACAATTCCATTGATTATTGGTATACTCGGTAGGCTCTTTATCCCCTCCATATCCTGAAGGCACGTCTTCCCTACCATTACCGCGCCCCCCGTCTACTCCTTGATATGCAATGGACTTTGTTGCAAAAAAAAATCAACTGTTTTATACATTTTGGCCGAGCAGGTATTGAACTTTTGTATAAAATAGCTGATACTTATTTGATGATTTCAGAGTTGGTCCCATAGTGAACGTTAATCATATTCATGGGTAGAACACCCTGTGGACGTTTACGCACTGCTTAAAAACTTTTCCTGTATAAATAAAAATTAAACTCTAGAACGGCTAGGCTAATTCAGCTAATTTTTCATCAATCAATTATTCAAATATTCGTTGAAGTCCGCTGAAGGTTCTTATGAAGAGAAAAATTGGAAAAGTTGCCGGGAAAATTTGAAAACTTGGGGAAAACTGAAAGTGCATTTTCTATGGGAATTTTGTATGAATTATTATTATGGACAGGATGTCTGTCGGATCACCTAAGTACATAATATACGTAGCTATCTAAAGTATAGTCGACCAAACATTTTACTCAAATAAAAGTATCATCTCCATGGTATTTCTTGTTCCCTTTTCAACCCCGCTTCCATTAAGAGGATTAAAAGCGCTACATCGATGCTATACAGCGCTATACATTGCTACAAGCTATAGGTACATATAGCGGATAAGTTGAGGAAAATACCCCAAAAATATCTTGTTCACGTTTGTCTGGGCTTTTTATATCTAGGTGTGAAAGTTATGGTGAGTATAAATACGTAAGTGGATTTTAAAAGACATCTATAATAGGTAGGCATTATCTACTTGGAACCTTACCTTACCTGCTAGGAAGGGTTGCCTTGCTAACTGTTAGGTCTATGTTGTATGATTGTGTGTGTTTTTAAGTGAATATCAACGCCTGTATGCCCCCACCACAGTTAGTCGCATTAAAACTGTCTTGAAGCAAACACGCATTTTAAATTACCAAATTCCTGCTAAGCAAATACCAACCTTAATCAGAATAACATAGTGGTCAAAATCGAGCCGGACTAATAGCGACAAAATTAAGTTATCGAAGATACCGGGTGGCCGGCGCGAACAATAGCCAGCCGCATTCCAGAGGTGATTAGTGAATAATAGCAAAAAATAGAAGGTACGATGAGTACTACTGCGGAGTTAATTAACGTTTTAGAAGACACAGCTGCATTATTACAAAAAACACAATTGAATTTGAAGAAATGTCCTAAAACCAGGTTGACAAAAGGCTACATTGAGGCAAGAATAAAGTGTATAGAAGAATATTGGACAACATTTAGGGAAACTCATCAACAATTAGTGAAGATAACAGCGAAAGAACTGAGAAAAACGTTACCCTACTTTGTTAACGAAGATTTCTTTATTTACGAAGACTTATATCTTGTGTTATTAGCCGATTTACAAGACCTTTTGTTGACGATAAATGCAGCGTCCGCACCATCTACGTCAACGAATAACAACTCGTTTACAAGTACGAGTAATGATCAACTCGTTAGGCTACCGAGGATACAATTACCGAGTTTTAGTGGGAATTATGAAGATTGGCCTACGTTCCAGGACCTATTTGTTTCATTAGTGCATGAAAACACGGCGATCAGTGATGTTCAGAAGTTACACTACTTAAAGAGCAGTGTCACCGGTGAGGCCGAGACATTATTGAAGCCTATTCAAATTACACAAAGTAATTATAAACAAGCATGGAGTGTTCTCAAATCAAGGTACGGAAATAAAAGATTGATTATCAATTCAGTGTTAAAGAAATTATTTTATCAAAAGAAAATAAGTACCCAATCTGCAAATCAAATAAAGAATTTATTAGACGTCACAACGGATTGTTTGAACAACTTACAAAATTTACATATAGTTACGAGCTCATGGGATCCTATAATTAATTTTCTCGTGATACAGAAGATGGACCCTGAGTCTCATAAAGAGTGGGAACAAGCTGCTTGTAGAAAGGAAGAAGATGAATTACCTACCTGGAATGAATTGAAGGAGTTTCTACAATCAAGATACCGTACGTTAGAACTTATAATGTCAACATCGGGCACCCGTGAAAAACCTATAAAAGAACGTTCACACCTTGTTACTGCTACAGCCACCACATCACCATTGTCGGCAGATAGAAAATGTGTGCTATGTAAAGAAAACCACACTTTATGCCATTGTAAGAATTTCACCAAACTGCAACCTGCTGAGAGATCTGAATATGTTAAGTCAAACAAACTTTGCTTTAATTGTTTGGTACCAGGCCATTCCGCATATCAATGTAAATTGCAAATGACCTGTCGCATATGCAGTCGACGTCATCATACTCTACTACACCGAAACAAGGACTCTGCTTCTTCAGTACAAACTGAGGACTCTAAACAACCGAAAGCATTACAACACAGTGTAGAAGAGAAGGAGGAAATAGTCAACACTACGATCGCGTCGCATCACAGTGCCAAACAAAGCACAAGTATAGCACTATTGGCCACGGCAACAGTTTTAACAAGAAACGAGCATAATCACACTGTTGTTCTACGGGCGCTAGTGGACCAAGGTTCGCAGGCGTCATTCATCAGCGAAAAGGCGACACAACAGCTCAAACTAACCAGGCATACAGCACGAGGAAATATCATTGGGGTGGGATCTACAAGAACCAACGTCGATCACGTGGTGCAACTAAGGGTTGGTTCTCGATGGAATCCAAGTTTCGAGATAAACATACAAGCATACGTCATGAACAAACAGTTGACCACGAGAATCCCCTCCAAAGCTGTCACTGTCACACATTGGCCACACCTAGAAGGACTTACCCTAGCTGACCCGGACTATCACAAACCGGGTCCTATTGACTTGCTTCTAGGTGTTAAAGAGTATGCACAAATTGTGCAACAACAAATAATCAAGGGTCCTCCCGGTTCTCCATGTGCCCAAGAAACAAACCTGGGATGGATCTTGTTTGGAGAAGTCAACACCAATTCACAAGACGAATCTTTTCTGGTCCTTCATCAGCAAGTAGAAATAGACAACCTGTTGAAATCTCTTTGGGAAATTGACACTGAAAAGAAAAGAAAGTTAACAAAAGAAGAAAAGCTATGTGAAACAATATATGAAAACAGTCATGCAAGAACAAACGAAGGAAGATACATAGTAAAGTTACCTTTTAAAACCGATAATCCCTTATCGCCTAAAGGAAATACAAAAGAAATAGCAAGGCATAGATTATTACAGCTAGAAAAAAGATTTAAAAAAGCACCTACACTAAAAGAAGACTACCAAAAGGCCATGCAAGAATATATACAATCAAATTACATGGAAGAAATACCTGAAAATGAAACTAAGAAAAACAAAGCGGTGTACTTACCTCATCACGCCGTTGTCCGCGTCGAAAAGGAAACCTCGAAGACACGCGTCGTGTTTGATGCTTCAGCTAAAGGCTCGAACCACGTCTCTCTCAACGATGAGCTGCTTGTAGGTCCGCAACTACAAGATGACCTTAGAGATATTGTTATGAGATCGAGATTATATCGCGTCTGCTATGCAAGTGATATACAAAAAATGTACCTGCAAGTTTTACTACGTGAACAAGACGCCGATACCTACCAACGCCTTTTATGGAGAGAGGAAGAGTCAGATCCGATCAAAGAGTACCGTATGCTTCGTGTCACGTTTGGTACAGCTTCAGCACCCCATCTAGCAGTAAGAACTCTTCACCAAGTGGCTGAAGATGAAGGTCAAAATCACCCAAAGGCTGTACGCATTATCAAAGGTGATTTCTATATGGATGATGTGATTTCTGGTGATGACACGGCAGAGAAAGCCATACAGACAGCTCAGGAAGTTTCTTGTATACTACAAAAAGGTGGCTTCACATTATCAAAATGGTGTTACAATTCTACTGAGTTTATGCAATCGATAGATGCCAATAAGAGAACAAGTCGAGTACACTTAGATTTAAAATTAGAAGGAACTGTGCAAGCCCTAGGATTGATCTGGAATCTAGGAACAGATCAGTTTCAATATAAAATAAACTTACCATTGAAGTCAGATAATGTCACAAAAAGAACAATCTTATCGGACATGCAAAAACTGTTCGATCCACTGGGATGGATTGCTCCGAGTTTAATCTTGGCTAAAATGCTTATACAAAAGCTATGGCTAGAAAAGGTTGGCTGGGATGACAAAATAAGCCAACACCTGGTGGACGAGTGGTTGACTCTTCGTGAAGACTTTGAAGAAGTAAAAGAAGTATATATTGATCGATGGCTTGGCACATTAAGTATTGATATAGAAAAGATTGAAGTCCATGGTTTCAGCGACGCCTCCACGCGAGCATACGCAGCAGTGGCTTATGTCCGAATAAAGATGCGAGATGGCACGGTTTTAACAAAACTGCAAGCGGCAAAGACTAGAGTGGCTCCGTTACGAACTGTTTCCTTACCACGGTTGGAGCTGTGTGGAGCGCTGTTGTTGTCGAGGTTGCTTAAGCAAATAGAACACGCCATGAGAATACCTGCTTCAAACATCTATGCATGGACAGATTCAACAATTGTCCTTGCATGGCTATCTGGCGATCCCCACAAATGGAATACATTTGTAGCGAACCGGGTTGTAGAGATCGTTGAAAATATAAACAGCAACCGGTGGTTTCATGTCTCATCTGAAGATAATCCTGCAGACATTGGGTCCCGGGGCATGTTACTAGTTGATCTGAAAAAGTCCGATTTGTGGTGGAAGGGTCCAGCTTGGCTCTCTGAAACAGAAATAAGATTAAAACAAGAAAACACATCTACAGAATTAGAGAAGAAAAAGGATAAAATACAAGCAAATTTAAAAATAAAACATGAAGAAGGTATAAAGTTACAATTTAAAGAATTCGATAGTCTTAGAGAATTGATAAAAGTGATAACATATTGTCGAAGATTTTTAAATTATAAAAGAAACTTAGAAAACACAGAAAAGGGTTTTACTACAAAGGAATTAGAAAAGTCTTTAATGAAATGCATAGAACTAGTACAACAGGAAGAATTTAAAGATGATATAGAAAGACTAAAACTAAATAAAGCTTTAAAAGGAGAAAGTAAAATTAAAACCTTGAATCCTTACCTTGACGGAGACAATATCCTCAGGGTGGGCGGTCGACTTCGTAACGCGAACTTAGATGAGCAGGTTAAACATCCTATTATATTAGGAAACAAGAACGATTTGTTACGTTTGATTATCGCTGATGCACATGCTCACACATTGCATGGCGGCGTTCAACTTATGCTAAGTTACATCAACTCAAAGTATTGGGTTATACGAGGCAAGGCACTTATAAAATCCTGCATACACAAGTGTCTAGTATGTGCTAGACTCAGAGCGAGATCAAGGACACAGATAATGGGTGACCTGCCTAAAGTGAGAGTAACTCCTGCTCGAGTCTTCACACATACCGGAGTTGATTTTGCAGGCCCATTTCAAATAAGCATGTCCAAAGGAAGAGGCATCAGAACTCAGAAAGCATACATCTGTGTATTCATATGCATGTCAACACTAAGGCTATGCACCTTGAGCTTGTTAGCGATTTAACGTCCGAAGCCTTTATCGCTGCATTCAAGCGGTTTGTTTCCAGAAGAGGAAAATGTAGCGATATATGGAGTGACCAGGGTCGAAATTTTGTGGGTGCCAACAAAGAACTGATAGCCGCATGGAAAGAAGCAAATCTGGTATTTGAAGGTGACATATCAAACACCTTGGCACTGGAAGGAACACAGTGGCATTACATACCAGCATACTCACCGAACTTTGGAGGCTTGTGGGAGGCGGGTGTAAAATCTGTAAAACACCATTTGAAACGCGTGCTAACCACTAATCTCACATATGAAGAAATGACCACGGTGCTGTGCCAAATTGAGGCTTGTCTCAATTCTAGGCCATTGTGTCCTATCGATGACAAGGACCCAGACTGCATAGAAGTTCTAACACCTGGACACTTTCTAATCGGCGAAGCCCCTATCGTTGTACCTTCACCTGATTTCAAAGATAAAACGATTCATTCCTTGTCCAGGTGGCAACACACACAAAAATTGCTTGGCGATTTCTGGCGACGTTGGCAACAAGAATACCTAACACGATTGCAACAACGTCCCATTTGGTTAAAGAATGTAGAAGAATTCAAGATTGGCGATGTTGTTTTAATAAAAACCGATGGATTACCGCCTGGCAAATTTTCTCTGGGTCGTGTCGTTGACAAGCATCCTGGAGAAGATGGTTTCACCAGAGTCTACAGCATAAAAAGTGGCAACAGTGTAGTGAAGAGATGCTGTTCAAAGTTATGCCCTTTACCCATTGCTACTGAGTAAAATGTTAAAGTTAAGTTAACTTGTGTTAGAGTAAACTATAATACTTAGATTTATAAAAGAACTAGGTCCTTTCGGTGGGCGGTATGTTAGGTCTATGTTGTATGATTGTGTGTGTTTTTAAGTGAATATCAACGCCTGTATGCCCCCACCACAGTTAGTCGCATTAAAACTGTCTTGAAGCAAACACGCATTTTAAATTACCAAATTCCTGCTAAGCAAATACCAACCTTAATCAGAATAACACTAACTATACATCACTTGATGTGGTGCAATAACTAATAAATAAATCTACATAATATGCCTAAACTAATGAAGGCAGAAACACGGAATTTTGTACAAGGTGTTAAATAATTAACTCTAATTAGGGACCAACTTTGAAATCGCGAAAAAAAATGGGAAATTATTAGTCGCACATCAAAAAAATATTCTTACACGAAATAATTTACATCTAATAATCTACATGTATACCAAATCAATGATTGCACTAATTACCTAATTAACTAATTGAATATCAAAACTTGTAAAAATAATAAACAATATACTCGTACAAACATCAATTTTTGTCCAAAGTCACAACAAAAATATTAATTATCTATCAAAAAAACTAACTGTTCATCAAAAACAACAAATGCGCATGTAATAAAATTGTTATTGCACTACTAGTTAACTAATTGAATATCAAACTTGTACAAATTATAATTATTGAGCACCCCGAGATTAGTTTTGGTTAGGTTCCTTTAAACACTGCAGACAGAAATAGGAGCCCCGCGCAGTGGAGCTCCGTCGACCTAACGTTGAGTTTAATTTATTTAGACATGCAAATTTTTATGTGCAAACAGTATTTTTGATGTACGTATTCTGTTGAGAAAAATTGGTAATTTTTGATGTGCGTTTAAACGCACATCAAAAATTGTGTTGTGTTGTGTTGTGTTTTTGTTTTTTTTTTTGGGTAGTATTTAAATACTACCCAAAAAAAAACAGCTGTTGCCTACATTTATGTTCGCATAACTCGTCAAAATATAAGGAACAGCAGATTTTTTTTCGCGATATCAGGTTTGGTCCCATAGTAAAAATTGTTCATAATCATGAGTACAATGCGAACGAAAGAATAAAGTAAATAAAGAATAAGAACTTAATGTACCATGTACTGAGAAATAAAGATAATTTATTTATTTATTTATGACCTCTAAAAGGATGCCCATGAATTTAATTTGATCAAAAACTGAACAGCTGATTTTTTTCCCCCGATTTCACAGTTAGTCCCACTTCGGTGGTCTAAAGCACTCTTTAAAATGTATGGAGTACATTTTTAACACCCTGTTACTAAGAGGATGTAGGTACAGAGGGCATGTTGGGAAAGGTTTTATTGAAACTCCTCGGTAAGAGCCGGTCAAACGGGTAGTAAAATTGTACGCAAGCGAACGAATTCCGAACTAGAACTGGCAGTGTCCTTCCGTCCGCTGCCCAACAAACTTTCATCATTAATCCGCCTGCCAAGATGCTGATATTGCCTATATTTACCTATATAGGAGACCCACGAACAGTATCGATCCTATTCACTCGATACTATTGAAGATTTACAACTTATACCAAAATATCCTTTCTTTGGTATTGTTCATCGAGTTATTGAGCTCCTTAAGTCCTGAGCTTCACAATTATTGACAAATGCTTGCACTGACTGGACAGGTCCACTCTTTGTATAGTTCTTTCCTCAAAAGACCACTTCAGACACGGATCTATATGGTCCTCACATGATCAGACCAAGATTATGTCTGGAAAAGAGAGTTTGACTCCTGAGTTTGTTTCACCATTTCTTCTCAGGGCTAGTTCAATAGGAAATGCTGACTCCATCTAGCTTATTTTCTTAATATTTTTAGGGTTCCGTACTAAAATGAGAAAAAGGAACCCTTATGTTGCGACTCAGTTTGTCTCTCTGTCCGTCTGCCACAGCTAATATCTCAAGAACTACTAATGCTATCAACTTAAAATTAGGAACAGTTTTAAATGACGTTTGCCCAACTATTTTGCAAATAAGAAAGATATCTTTTTTTTTTTGTTTGCAACAGGGACTGAAAGGGGGTCTTACAAATTCGAAGTGGGGCTATGTGGGGTGTTAAAAAGAGCGCTGTTTGGTATTTCTAAAACATTGATTTTTCTTTTTTTTAGGCCGCATAGTTTTCGACTTTTGATGAAAAATTTACAAAAAGGAACTCTTCCCGCCGCCCCTCCCCCCATCTCCGAAGTTTAAATAGAGAAAAATCGGAAATTATTCTATGTGATAGAAGTTTATATAAAGACTAGCCGTTGCCCGCGGCTTCGCCCGCGTGGATGTCGAAAATTATCCCACGGGAACCTACTACCGAGATAAAAAGTATCCTATGTGTTAATCCAGGTTATAAACTATTTGTGTGCCAAATTTCAATCAAATCCGTTCAGCAGCGTGATTGAGTAACAAACATCCAAACATCTTCACAAACTTTCACATTTATAAGATTATATTATATTATATTTATTATATTTTATTTTATTTGGGAAACAAACAGATACAATAATATAAGAAAACGGTACAAAATAGCAATACATAATCCAAAATAGTTTCCACATAGTTTAGTAGAATAGGATAGGATTACAGGAAAAATAAAACGATGTCGCTAAATAGCACACTTTTTCAGAAATCGGAATGGAGCCCTCGGTGCGCGAGTCCGACTCGCTCTTGACCAGTTTTTTTTTTTTTTTAATATGACGTGCAAAAGAGTTTCCAATAAATATCCTATTTGCAGAATAAACAATTTAATTTCATTTATGGGAAGTTGCACTTCATCTTATTGATTCAAATTAACAAGATCCTTATTATGACTTAATACACCAATCGATAAACCAATCATATTACCACTAAAAAACAGCACCACTGATGCCCTATCCTCATTACTCTGCTGACCCCCACACCATATGGCGGTGTGATAGCACGCACGCGCCATTGAGCCTGCAACTGTCGCTCCGTGGTAATTAGGAGCATCATGCCATCCAACGTGAGGGGAGGTGGTTGTTAATTAGGTGTAAATTTTGGCATAAAGCACGATATTTTTGTTTTTACTCGTATGATTAGATAAAGAGTAGGTCCCTACGGCCCTAAAGTTCAGGTTATTTGATAACTCTGGATTGCAGCCTAGTCTCTCAAGGCGACGACAAACGACTTTTAATTATTTTAAACGAACTGAACGTCTAAACGAGTATTGTTAATGATTCGGAAAAAATGTATGTAAAATCAGAGTATTTTCTCAATAACCTAATATGTGAATATTTTAGATTATGTTTAAATTACACAGTACCTTTAAATAATTTGTAAGGTTATGTCTAACGCGGATTAAAAACTGAGAATCACGCAAAAACTATCAAGCGTGTTTTTATGAAACCTTCTCCATTTTAAACATAATTTAATTATTTATCATTTAGCATACTTACGAGGAAGTTAACAGATGTAAAGAGAAATAATGTTTGATGATGATGTTTGTTTGTTAATGTTTGTTTGTTATTTTTTTATATTATTTAAATCCAATGCACCACCATTAAGCATGTGTTTTAAGGCGACGATAGCCGACTTTTAATGATTTTAAACTGAAGATCACGTCTAATAATTAATGATTTGGAAAAAATATTTCTTAAATTAGACCATTTTCTTAATAACTTAATATGTGAATATTTTAGATTATGTTTAAATTACATAGTGTAATTAATTTGTAAAGTTACGTCTCACGCGGATTAAAAACTGCGAATCACGCAAAAACTATCAAGTGTATTTTTATGACACCTTCTCCATTTTAAAGATAATTTAATCATTAATCTTTTAATATACGTGTTTTAATATAATACCTTTTATTTTATGTATAATAAATTAATGATGGGCGAGTTCTATTACTGGGTGGACGTATGTACATACAACGCGTTGCGTTAGCTCAGCACAGAACATGCTATGTCACCCCAACCACTCAAGGCCGTTGGCATATATCTGTGTCTTTAGTTTCCAACCTCTATTGAGCAAAAATGGTGTTCCAGGGTTGTAAGAACTTCTCGAGTTTAAAATCAAGCGTGTAACTACTTCATGTTTTTGATCTTAATCACAGAAAACATCATAAGATAATCTGGATATTACATAATCAGCCTATAATGTTCCCACTGCTGGGACATAGGCCTCCTTATCTACCACGCGGGCCCAGTGCGGGTTTGTAGAATGTCACATGTCTTTAAATTTTTGGTTCTAGGACATGCCGGTTTCCTTACGATGTTTTCCTTCACCGTTTTGAGAGCAGTGGTGATGAAATTATTTACACTGAGTAAAGCGTCTCATAAGTCAGTGCCGTTACCACTGGGCCGCGACTGCTCATCTGCTCTGGAGCAGTGACCAATGCTCGTTCCTTCTCTTTATGAAAAGAGGTATTTTCCCTACAGTAGGAGTCCTCTAATCATTTTACTGTCCTACTGTAGGACGATACAATTTTGAAAGCAAACACAATCATTTGTACTTCAGTTACCATGTTTATCGACAACTTGAGTTTCCTATTTCCCCAGCAATCAAAAAATTATTATTCCTCTTCTTAATTTCACCGGTGACATCACTCTCCAATCTAAAATTCCCTGACAAATCAAGATCCAATATTCATACAAATCATAAAAAATATCGCAGCAATCATCTTCCATTGTCGTCGCTATCCATACGCTGTTCCACGCGCCACTGCCCGTCATTGTCCCGGTGGCATTCAACGAGATTGCTGGCTGGAGACAATGGGAGATGAACGGCCTATTTTTGTATTTTTTTGTCGTGAATATTGGAGAATTGGAAATTTGGAATTTGTTAAGTTTGGTGAAGTTGTTTTGTTATTTTGTCGTAGAAATAAATTGCTGAGTTTTATAAACAGTTATCACATTATCAGTTATCACATTATTGACCACGTATTTAGTACATGATCTGGACGCTCAGCGTTGAAAGTTTTCGTTAGTTACGAGTATATAAAAAAAAAATCTGCTGTTTCCTACAAAAGTGCAATACCTACGCGGTCAAAATGTATGGAACAGCAGATTTTTTTTAATAATCGACGAAAAATTTCAACGCAAGGGGTCCAGAATTATGTACTGAATACGTGGTTTCAATGAGGGCCTATTTCACGATGTTCGAATAGCCACTACTTACCGAATAAATTCAAGAATGGAACAGAATTTGTATGAAATTATCTGCCAAGTAAGTTAAACAATCTGCCTAGCCTTTTCCCAACTATGTTGGGGTCGGCTTCCAGTCTAACCGGATGCAGCTGAATACCATTATTTTACATGGAGCGACTGCCTATCTGACCTCCACAACCCATTAACTGGGTAATACGATACCCCTTGGTAAGACTGCTTGTCAGACTTTCGGGCTTCTGACGACCCGTAACGACTGTCAAAGATCCACGAATGACAGCCGGGACTAACGGCTTAACGTGCTTTCCGAGGCACGGAGGAGTCTCGGTATGTAAAGATGGTCACCCATCCACGAACCAACCCCGGCAAGCGTAGCTTAACCTGATGGATCGACCCGTGCGGCTGTTATTAATTAGCCACGAGCACCTCTGCCAAGTAAGTTAATAGGAACTTAATCATAAGTGGTGAAACAGGCCCTAGATTTCATAACCTAATCGCCTCTCTATACATACGTACTTCATTGACATTTGAACTTTTGGACTTATTATAAAGATTGCTTTGTGTGGAATTAGCATTACTTATACAGGAAGAATTGAGGTACTTAGTATAGAAATACATATTTCGGCAGTCCTCGTCGGTATAGACAAACTGCCTTTTTTTTTTGTGGATGGTAAAAGTCTGACAAAAGTCTGACGCTCTAGGCGGAGCGGGAGGGCGTGTCAGACATTTACTGACTAAAACTCACCCGTGTTCCTTCAGTTGCCTGTGCCAGGGCCACGGTATCTCTTTCGAACAACCCGCGACCCTGGCGGCATCGGCCCTATCGGACCCCACCACTGCTGACAACTCTTTGAGGTGCGCGTGGAACACGACGCGCCGTCTTATGATGAATTGTTTCATTTTTCCATCGGTTGTAGATAGGTATCACAAACACTCTTCCAACTTACTTCGAATATCGTGAAACGCAATCGTAAAAATTTATAAAAATTCTAACTGCAGTTCAATCAAAAATGGATCTAGGTCGGACTACGATTTGTACAACAAATTGGTCGAATTTCCATATCGTCGACATTAGAAAAATACTTCTAAAAAACTCTACCAATACCAAAACTCGCATAGAAAAACAAATGAAAGTCAAAACAGCCAGCATCCACTATTCGATATTAACACAGGGTGGTATTTATATTGGCACTATCACGCTTCGCTGTGCGAGGGTGGGCAGTGACGCGTGTAGACGCGCCGATTAGTATTGTGACGACCTGGGTACCCACCAGCGTAGTAAGTGATTGCTTTAAAAAATCTAAAATCATTGATATTTGGCATATTTTTGGAAAAATCTTTACCATTCATGATTTTTAAGTTATAATATAATTATATTTGGGTGAAAAAATATATACGCGCCGAATTGAGAACCTCCTCGTCTTTTTGATGTCGGCTAATGAAACGTCTTCTTATTTTAACACTAGCTGTTGCCCGCGCCTTCTCCCGCGTGGATGTCAATACTTCCCTATTTGAATCGGATTTTATTCACGATTTCATGGATTTAAAATTTTTGCGCGTAACCAAACTTCTTTTTCTAAAATAAAAGTAGCCTAAGTTACTCCTTATAATATCAGCTATCTGCCAGTGAAAGTCCCGTCAAAATCGGTCCAGTCGTTTTTGAAATTAGCCGGAACAAACAGACAGACACACAGACAAAAAATTTAAAAATCGTTTTCTTTTGATATTTATTCTACTGTAAGTATATATACAACATGTACCAGAATAGAATGCACAACCGGGAGTCATTGTACTCATCATTATGAACAACTTTTACTATGGTACCAACCTGACATTGTGAAAATAGCGTGTGGTGACACCACACCTACATCACAAAATACACACATATATACAACACATCACACACTTAATAAACAAAGAAGTACAACAACAATACGTTTGCACCTCATAATCCTAAGCAGTCTCAAAAATGTACTCCTTCTGTGGCAACCTGGGCTGGCGAACCTTAATACAGTTTACCTTGTAACCTAGCTAGGCCGCCAGATTCAACTTCTCTTTACAATGCATCCCTTCTTATATTTATTGAAACAAATTGTACCACACTTTTTTGAAATAAATAAATTATTATTGAAGAATCGAATCCAGAAAAAAAGCCACAGCATCTGCCTAGCCTTTTCTTAACTATGTTGGGGTCGGCTTTCAGTCTAACCGGATGCAGCTGAATACTAGTATTTTACATCGAGCGACTGCCTATCTGACCTCCACAACCCAGTAACTGGATAATATGTTACTCCTTGGTAAGGCTGTCAAAGTTCCACGAATGACAGCCGGGACCAACGGCTTAACGTGCTTTCCGAGGCACGGAGGAGTCTCGGTATGTAAAGATGGTCACCCATCGACGGACTTAGCCGCCAAGCGCAGCTTAACCTGATGGATCGACCCGTGCGGCTGATATTACTTAGCCACGAGCTATAAAAGTTCAGAAAAAATGCCATATAGGTACACCAAACCGCCGTTAAATAATTATGTCGAGTCAAGAGACACCCAATCAATCATATACCGTGACATAATACAAATGGTGTTGCCTCATTATCGACAGTTCGGGTCATACGGCCATATTGTTTGATCTGCGACCTCCTGTTATTATGTATTTGTCATGCATTAATATTATGAGGTCGAATGATGATCAATGGTGGAATGGAAGGGTAATGATGAGTTAGGAGCCATTTTTCATAAAAATGCGTGTTAGGAGTAGAAAATATTTTATGTAAGTATTTACCTGTGCCTACGAGTAATACAAACATTCGTTTTGTTTTACCCTTAACCTGAGAAGTGGTAATTGTACTCATCACTATGACCCATTTTTTAAACGACGAAAAGAAGGAGGAGGCTCTCAAGCCGACAAGTATATATTTTTTTTTTATGTATGACAACGCATAACTTTTTACAGAGTAGTCCGGTTTGAAAAAGTTTTATTCGAGAGTGTATACCTCAAAGTTGGTCCCCTATCCACTAGGACGAAAGCGGCTCTACACAAAAAACAGTCCATCATACAGTCATGCGTACGCGCACCGTGACGTCAGCCGGCACTTCGCATGTGTTTACAAACAATGCCGAAGCGACGAAGATTCATGGAATCTTGTAACGTTCAAATGTTTTTATGGATGCCAGAGAACTGGACTCTATCGTAGTGTATGTTTCGTTTGAATGTATGATCGTATAAAATTCACAAAAATAGGTATGTAAAGAGCAAACACAGTTAGTTTCAGATTTCTAGATTCTAGATTTTCTACAAAGAAAAAACAAGCGATAACCTATATTTTTTATGGTTTAAAATGCATGCTGTGATATCTCATAACGTGAAACATAAATAAAACCACTTACCACAGTACAATATTCATTATTTACAGGCTTCCGAAGTTGAGACAAAAACTTGTTATTGTTGTTTACTTTAGATTTTAGGACAGCGAAAATATATATTTTTTTTAATGTCATAGACTAGTTCAGTGAGTGTTGTCGTATCTCAAAAGGTTCGGACACAGATAATCTATCACAGTAAATGCATGAAATTGGATATTACTACTTAATAGTGGTGGAACAAGGTTAAAAGTAAAAAAGATTGTTTTGGGAACTTTGTTCCCACGGACAATCTACTGTTGGGGAACAAAGATCCCGCGGCCGCGCAAGTGGATATTAACTTTGCTTTAGTTTTTGAGTTAGCTTCAATAATACGTATTTTTCCCCACTTTTATGTGGATGATGTTCTAATTTCTTTTGCAGCTAGTGGCACCGCTAGTGGTATTATAATTTGTGTGGGGTAGGTACCATAACTAAAAAGTGAAAACTAAAAACGTTTTTAAAAAAAAAACAATAGACTTCCAAACACAACACTACAAAGTAAAAAATAACTTTAATTTCGGAAGTCGGTGGCAAAAAACGAAAATACATATATCCAGACATTGACTTCCGAAATTAAAGTTATTTCTCACTTTGTAGTGTTGGTTTTGAAAGTCGGTTGTATTTTTTTTTTTGTAAAAAAGTATTATTCTTGGAAAAGCATGAAATTGTGAAAAAAAACAGCAGCTGTTCCATACATTTTGTCGATTATTAAGCGAACACAAATGTATGGAACAACCTAGGTATAATACTATTGCAAAAAGCTTGGAATTTACATAGGATGTCTTATTAGGGTTCCGTACCCGAACGGCGCCAAACTGACGCCTATTACTAAGCCTCCGCTGTCTGTCCGTCTATCTGTCAGCGTACCTATCGCATGAACCGTAATAGGTAGAGTTGAAATTTTCACAGATTGTGTATTTCTATTGCCACTATAACAACAAATAATAAAAATTAAATGGGGTCCCCATACAAAAAACGTGTTTTTTTAAGTGAAGTAAGTTTATTTAAAATATGTAGTGTTAAATATTGTACGGTGGTGGTACGGAGCTCTTCCTGTGCGAGTCCGACTCGCACTTGGCCGGTTTTTGATAACAGTGATTTTTTTCCAGACAACCTATTGGTCTGTTTTGCTCCGTCCTTTTTAGGGTGAATTTCACCAATAAAACTGAACACGACCAGCACATCTAAACCGCGTTCAAGAGCTGTTACTGCTTGACAGCAGTAAATATTCCACAACAATCATATCACTGACAGCTCTTGAACGAGGTTTAGCGTTCAGTTTCATTGGTGAAATTTGCTCTTAGAACTTTAGAGTCCGGCACCCTAATTGCGTAATACACTATAGAGTGTGTCCCTGGATAAAGTGCACAGACGAAAATGGGTGAAACTAGACCATTATTCATCGACGAAAAAATGGAAAAAAAAAGTTGTAATAATTATTATAGATTTTTTTACTCTTTTAAAGACCCCTGTATTTAAAACACAATAACTTTTTATTAATTGACTGAATTTCGTTAAAATAAAAACAATAATGATATTGATGTTGCATGGCAAATAAGAAGAACCCTTTAAAAACAGTTGTCAAGTAAAAAAACATCTGAATCATTTTGAAACAAATTGCTAATCCATTGCGTCATATGTTCGAAAAATTTGTCTGCTCGACAACGTAAATAACGCAACGAATGTTGTTGAACTATCAAAATGAAACCAACTCCGATTGATAGTGTGTTACGGAATTAGGGCGCGAGTTTCGTAACAAAAATCTGGTTTAGGTACAGTGTTGGGTGGGTACTGGCAAACAGCAAATACTAGCTAAGTTTCTCTTTGATGCACAGATCATGGAAATTAACCGACATTACTAAAGTATGGCCGTCGGGTATAAAAGACCAATCTAAATAATTTGCTCGTTGTTTTGTCAACGCTAACCCTTCACTGCCGGATTAGATCGCCATTAGCTAATTGCCTGGTTACGATTCAACCCTTCATTGCTCGTTGTGCGAATTTATTATAATAAATACTAGATGTTTTGGTAATGAATGTGGAGCTAAAATGAGACACTTAATATTTTTCCACAACCCCCTGATTTCTTTTGAAACTCGTCGAAATATATCCAAAGTCGTAAAAGGAAACTAAAGAAGGTATACAGGGTGTAAGTGTAAACAGTGGCAATATTTTAAGGCGTCATTGTACTCATCATTATGAACAACTTTTACTATGGGACCAAGCCTGAAATCCCGAAAAAAAAATCTGCTGTTCAGTACATTTCAATCTGCCTAGCCTTTTCCCAACTATATTGGGGTCGGCTTCCAGTCTAACCGGATGCAGCTGAATACCAGTATTTTACATGGAGCGACTGCCTATCTGACCTCCACAACCCATTAACTGGGTAATATGATACCCCTTGGTAAGACTGGTTGTCAGACTTTCGGGCTTCTGACGACCCGTAACAACTGTCAAAGATCCACGAATGACAGCCGGGACCAACGGCTTAACGTGTTTTCCGAGGCACGGAGGAGTCTCGGTATGTAAAGATGGTCACCCATCCACGGACCGACCCCGGCAAGCGTAGCTTAACCTGATGGATCGACCCGTGCGGCTGTTATTACTTAGCCACGAGCTCATCTGTTCAGTACATTTATGTTCGCATAATTCGTCAAAACATAGGGAACAGCAGATTTTTTTTTCGCGATTTCAGGTTTGGTCCCATAGTAAAAGTTGTTCATAATGATGAGTACAATGACCCGTTAAAATATTGCCACTGTTTACATTTACACTCTGTATATATATTTAATAAGTAAGAGAGGCAATACTGTTATAAATCAAACTGCAATCACCATTCCAGACGAGGTGATCAATGCAATTATTTTCGATGAGTGACCGTGATCTAATTTGCCGATTCTCTTTATAAATTGGAACTGGACACCTAAATTCAGACTTTACATTGTGTCTGTGTTACTTGTACTTTATGTATTCCGTGTCTGTGTAGATTAAATAAGAGGGACTTGGTAATAACAGCCGCACGCGTCGATCGATCAGGTTATGCGTAAGTTCTAAGTACATACTAACACTATCCCATAAATATTTTGTTAATCAGAAATTAAGTAAGGTCTAGCGGCTCTGGGATCTTGCACAAATATGATCAAACAATTTTATTAATACAACCGAACCTAGGTTTTCAAAAATTTTCTGTCTTTATCGTGTGGTTAGTGACTAACCTGGTGTCAGAGATTTTATGCCGTCCATGGGCCTCTGACTACTCTTCACATGCCGTCAAGAATTATCTTTCAAACATTTAAGTTTACTCCGATGTTTTCCTTCACCGTTTTTTAAGCAAATGATAATTAAACAATACGCACATGAATCTGAAAAGTCAGAGGTGCGTGCCTTGGGTTCGAACTCGAGGCCTATGACTTGGCAGTACGATGGTCGCGCCACTAGGCTATCACTGCTGTTTCTTTCAAAATAATCCTGGTTTTAGCTCCGAAAATACCTTTTTTCCACCAAACCTCATACATAAAAATTCTCCTACTCGAATAAGTACGGTTATATTCATACTCTCATACACTCATTCTCATACATTGCAGATGTAAAATGTTGCCATAATGTCCCCTGTAGAAAATCTGCAGAGTGTAGAGTGCGTTAAGTGAACCACGTGCGGCTTGCAAACGACGAATTTGTATGTTCATGAGTTATTTTATATAGCAGCAAGTCTAGGAGGATTGATAAAACCAGGTTCATATGGTTGTAACCGTACAAGTTATCCAATTACCGCCAAGAATCTCCTCCTTTTTTTGAAGTCGGTTAAAGAGAATAGCGACGATCGGCCAATAAAATGCTAGAGTAAGAATATTCGAACTGAAGGAGTTTAGTTTCATTTTTCAAAACATTAATAAATGCTGCTTCAAATCCTATTATAGTCAAAAAAAACCCTCTAGTCTCAGTAGTCCACTTGTTCGGGACCGGTATTTTGTAGCAAAAGTATTGGAAAGTAAACACATATGCCACTTGTTAAACGTTTAACAGGTGGCATATGTTTGTTACAAAATACCGGTCCCGAACAATCGAACTACTGAGACTAGAGGAAAAAAACCGGGATGTTTTTTTTTCAAATCAATCTGCCTAGCCTTTTCCCAACTACGTTGGAGTCGGCTTCCAGTCTAACCGGATGCAGCTGAATACCAGTATTTTACATAGAGCGACTGCCTAACTGACCTCCACAACCCGGTAACTGGGTAATACGATACCCCTTGGTAAGACTGGTTGTCAGACTTTCGGGCTTCTGACGACCCGTAACGACTGTCAAAGATCCACGAATGACAGCCGGGGCCAACGGCTTAACGTGCTTTCCGAGGCACGGAGGAGTCTTGGTATGTAAAGATGGTCACCCATCCACAGACCAACCCCCGCAAGCGTAGCTTAACCTGATGGATCGACCCGTGCGGCTGTTATTACTTAGCCACGAGCTCCTCGGGATGTTTTGTTTTTCCATCAGCTAAAAATGAGTGTACATAACACGGATAATACTACTGATGGCTCTGAGGCCTTAGTGCGAGTTTTTATACTGACTCGATCACCTTAACGTAAACTTCAGTTTGTACTGAAACTGAATAAGCGCCGTCTGGTGACTATAATGGGAAACACAAATATTCCATACAAATTTAACGTAAACGCTGTCGAGTAAAATGTATAAAAACTCCCACTAAGGCCGCTGTTTGTGACCTTTTGCAAACTAAAAATGTTTGCCTACCTATCTATCTATCCAACTCCGTAATTTCTCTCATTTGAATATGTTTCCTTGAACTAAGAAAAAATAAATGTAGGTTTATACAAATCTCTCTCGACTAAATGTTCTGTAGCTTTCGTCGCACCCTCGACGCACCGGCTCTAACCAAGGGGAAGCCATCATCGTCAATCAGGAACTAACATAAATATGCTTTTACCGCCCTCTCCCTTGCCGAGAGTACCTACCTACTGCGAGGGACCGGCGCGCGGCGTAACGCACTCTTGAATTGTGTGAATTTTTCGGGATTAATTATTATGTAGGTAAAATTTTTCTTTTGTACTTGTTCCTTTGAGGACTCAGGACTACGCTTGCCACTGCTAGTCCGTGAATGGGTCTTAATCTTTACATACTAAGACCCCTCCTGCCTCGGAAAGCACAAGTAGATCTTTGACAGTTGTTATACTTACTTTACTTTACTTACTTATTCTACAACTGTCGCCAAGACGAAAACTGCTGTGTCGCAAACGAAACGACACGCAGGAAAACCAAAAGGGGGAAAGCAGAGTCGCTTAGCATCTAGCGCGACTAAAGGCGCTGTGATAGACCACGAACAGCAGGTTCCACCGAAGAACACATGCGACGAGGACGGCTTCATCAAGGTGGAGAGAAAGAAGAAGAAGCCTACTTATCGCAACCAGTGTGGGACGGCGCCGGCTGGTTCTAACATGTTGCTACGTCCTGCAGTACCGACGACGCAGCTGTACGTGTCCCGGTTGCACCACTCTACAAAGCCTGAGGACATCGTAGAGTACATACGGGTGAAGACCAATTGGACCTTGAGGGTGGAGAAGTTGGAGGCGCGCCATAACACCAATTTCAAGTCGTTCGTGGTGCGCGTTCCGACTCACCATTTGCTGACCTTCCTCAAGGAAGAGTTTTGGCCGAAAGGTGTGTTGTATCGGCGTTTCCGCGGCCAGCTACGCGACACCTCGCAGCGTAACACGACGCCGTCACTTCATGTGCAGTAGTTTTTAAGTTTGTTAAATGTTTTTATATGTATTAGTTTATAATTTTGTACCAATCATTTGTGTATTTTATCTATGGGCCCTAGTAGCCTGAAAATAAAGGAATTATTATTAATTATTATTATTATTATACGGGTCGTCAGAAGCCCAAAAGTCTGACAACCAGTCTTACCAAGGGGTATCGTATTACCCAGTAACTGGGTTGTAGAGGTCAGATAGGCAGACACTCCATGTAAATTATTGGTATTCATCTGCATAGACCGAAAGCCAACATTTTACACAACAAGTTGGGAAAAGGCAGATGATGATTTGATTCTCAAATATTTAAAGAAGCATGCTGCTGGTTTCCTTATGGCTTAGGTACGCTCCATGCATGTTTTACCAACACATAATCTGAATGGACAATAATTCGATACATTGTATTTTGTCATTTCATATCATTGTCTAATGGCAACTATTGTTAATCAAATATGTTTTATCTGTGGATAATGTAGTGGACTGCAACATTACTACTCAAAGTTTGTTAATATTATGTGTTTATTATCCCTTAATAAATAAAATAAAAAAATATCATCAAAAACCATGACCAATTAAAAAAAAACGTATATGAACAAATTAACATTTATTTGTGCAATATACTCAAAAATATTTGAATTTTCTATTTTTCATATTAGGCTGTTTATCGGCTATAAACCTTTGCTTCTCCTTCAACCTGGCGAAAGCAAAGCGCGGAAAAAAAAAATTTAAATCATAGTTTCCTAATAATTTATGACAAAAATATTTTTCATTATTTTATTTTATTTCTTCACAAGCGTATTGAAAAACGTCGTTTGATACACGTGGACATTTGTTATTGCAGTTCTCAGCTCAAAAACAACCTCGCCCACGGCTCGGGTGTTAATTCCGCCTCGAATGCAATAACAAAAATTCACCACTTGTATCAAAATGTACTATTCTAAAATCGCCTCAACTCTTATCGTTATTTTTATTTCCCAATTTCCTAATCCTGTCCATATCGTGAGCATCAAAAGTGACTAACTAAAGAGCAGTAATCACGCCGCACCTCGTCATAATGTACGAGGTGACGTGCCGCCAGAAGTTAATCTTCATATAATTGTGATTGTCCAGGGAAGGCTAGGGGAGGCCAGGGCAGGCCAGGTGGGCTCGGTGCTATACAGGGGAGTACGATGGACAGTCAACATTGTATATTTTACTTAAAATTAATTAAAAAATCAGCAATTGAAGAAATATTTAGATGCGATAAGGTATATGATGATGATAAGGGCGGGAATACACATACAGGCCTGTAGCTTGTACAAAACCATACAAGTAGCTGGCATACCACTGTGACATTCACCAATCAGAAGTTGTTATGTCACATGGCATGCCAGCTAGTTGCATACTTTTGTGCAAGTTACAAGCAGGTGTGTTCTCGCCCTAATGTTTTAAAGTGTCTCCCATACATTTATAATTTTGATTAAAACAAAAGATGAAAAAACACCTTTCTACTTATTTTTTTTTTTTTTTTTTTTTTTTTTTTTCGTTAAAAACTGATTTATTGAAACAAATTTTTTTACATATCGTTCTTGCATAGATCATACTGTGTTTTTATGATCTGATCTAATATACAATCATCTGTTGTTTTCTTCAGATTTGCAGGTTTCAAATATAATGCCATCTGAAAATAAAAATGGCCCGTGAAAATTAATTTATATAAATATTTATATATTTTTTTTTATTTATATTTCCGCAAAATTTCTAGTATTAGTTTACCGGCATTCATATCCTCGGTCCACGGCACAGAGAAATTAATCAGGAAAATCCTAGCCTCCACACTGGTTAATTTTGATGTGCCTTGTTTCACCGAGGCTATGCCTGGAGACTCGCTTGCCCGAATTCAGACCCACCCGACAATCCATCTTCCCAGAGACGGTGGGATGAGCCGCTCTGCTGAGTAGTACATAACAAACAAGTCTGCTACTACTGCGGAGCGTGCGCGCCTGCTGGCTGTGGGTAAGTGGGAGTCGGGTCTGTCGCTTCATGCACTACCGTCGTCGAACATAGACACTTTGTTCGACGACACTACTTTCCGCCTCGCTGCGTCACTGCTACTAGGAGCTCCTTCTTGTTCTCCTCATGGCTGTCACTGTGGTAAAGTTGTCAACAGCCTCAGACACCAGGGCCTGTCTTGCAGCCGAAGTGCGGGTCGCGAAGCGCGGCACGCGAACATCAATGACATCATCCGACGAGCCCTTGTCACTGTCGGCGTTCCAGCTATATTAGAACCCAATGGCTTGGCACGCGACGATGGCAAGAGACCGGACGGCATGTCTTTATTTCCATGGAAGGTGGGAAGGCCTTTAGTGTGGGACGCAACGTGCGTCGATACTCTTCCCCCATCTTCCTGGCTCGGCGTGCTGTGCTGGCACTGCTGCTGCGGCTGCGGAAAACCTCAAGCGGTGAAAGTATAATAACCTTATTGGTAATTATATTTTCGAGCCGTTTGGGGTTGAAACCCTTGGGCCGTGGGGTCCGACTGCTCATGGTTTATTCAACGAAATCTCCAAGCGGCTGGTTGACACTTCCTATTTATTTATTTATTTATTTATTTATAGTTAATTAAAACGGTTATACACCAATTACAATAATTAACCTAGAAACACAATACCTACTAATATTGTAATATCTACTACATACTTAATAAATAACAGTGGAAATTCTCTCATACTTTCTCTCGCAAAACTTTAGACACACTCGCTTTATCTCTCTCCATTCATCGGCAAACAGATCACAATCAGGATGGACTGCCAGGAGGGCAAGGGAATGACCCAAGGGCTGGCTTTTACCTTGGCCAGAGGCTTAGCATTGCCATACAACGTGGCAATGCCGCCAGTCTCTTGAGTACTATACCAGTCGACAACGATGCGGAGGAATTTTCGATGCCATATTTTAGTTTTTTTTATAGTTTTAGTTATGTTAGGGTATAATTTTGTTATTTTTAGGTTACGTTTATATTACATTTAAATAAACAATAACATTATATTTATATAAAAGTAGGTCAGATCTATCTTTGATCCTGATCTGCTGCCAAAACCTTTGATCATTATCTTAGTCAGCCTATAATGTTCCCATTGCTGGGACAAGCCTCCTCTCTTCGAGAGGGAGTGGGCTATAATCCACCACGCGGGCCCAGAGCGGGTTGGTAGATGTCACATGTCTTCGAATTTTTGGTTCTAGGACATGCTGGTTTCCTCACAATGTTTTCCTTCACCGTTTTAAGAGCAGTGGTGATGAAATAATTTACACAAAGTCAAGCGTCTGTCTGGGTTCGAACCCACGATATACAACTCGTAAGTCGGGAACTTTATTTGTTACGATTTATTATTTCGCCTCTGTTTGTGATATTGTAGTTCACAAAATAATAAAGCTATCTTATCTAAGTTAGGTATTTCAATTCATCAATACATACATATATCCCACGATTCTCACGTATTATAATTTATATAACTATATTTTTTTTTAATATTTTTTGTTCACTTGATCTCAGTAGGTACCTAGTAATGAGTGTTTTTGTTTATATTTTTATTTTTAAGGTGTTTTTTGCATGCTGAAAAACTAAGCAAAATATGTGGAACTATTTTTATTTAAGACCTTTTAAGTACCATATTTTATGGAAATAAAGATATTCTATTCTATTCACCACAGGCCACAAATATCACCTAATACAAAGTCACCCATCCTGCACCTCCGTATGTCTCACCCATTGCCACTGGCCAGCACGCTACAGGGTGTTGTATTTGTATTTATCTGTACACACGATACTCCGCAACGTATAGAGTTACTGTTTACTGGTGATGTTTGTTTTACTAGCATCTGTCATCACAGCATTGGGGTTAGAGCATCCGTGGTTGCGGATCTTGAGGTCCTAAATTCGACTCTCAGTTAGGCAACAGATATTTCACGATTTTATACAATTCTGTATAACTTTTTATATGCAAAATTAAAATAAAGGAGTAAGAGAAATGGGAATTTATAAATTCTACAATCAAGAACTGTTTCTATAATTTTTAGACGTTACAAATAAATTTCGTCTTCACATGCAGAAGGCAGGCATGCAGGGATTATGATTTGCAATATGCAACAGCTAAAAACACCTAGGTATCATGAAGTTTCGTCAGAGCTTCGCCTAGGTTTCCTATACGTAAGGTACAAAGGTAGGTATAACTTTACTTCCATGTTTATTAATAAGTGGCAAGAGCAAGAGAATACTGGAAGTAGAAGTTCTAGGTTGCGCTTTCATTTCACTTCCTGTAGGTACTCTGGCTTCAGCGAGACATAGGTACATACGTATTTGCGACTTTGACGATCGCTGACTGTTTGCCTATGTTGTTTGTTCAGCGGCATCTGTATGCGTGGATGTGACAGTCTCTAAATAGGGCATTGAGATGTATCGAGAGCAAATAGGAACGGGGATGACGTGTAGTGTATAGTGGAATGCTGGGTACTTGGGAATATTAGTTGAAGTATACCTACATACCGATGCTTTCCTTTAGCGCAAAAAATAGGCTAACAAAACTAACTTAAACTAGGGAAACAATGGATCCGGGGATCGTGGAAGGTGCACAAGTTCCCATGATCCCCGGTCCAAGTGTGCGAAGGGAACACCGAGGTGGTTTTTAGTCAGTAAGAGTCTGACAGACCCCTCCACCCGCCCTAGGGCGGAGGACATCCGTGATGATTTTACAACCCGGAGCAAAAAAAAGAGAAATAATGGATGAATTGTGAAAAAGATGTTAAGGCTAGAAAGGGGTTTAATACTGAGATGATTGCTATTAGAGACATTCACAAACATATGCTGCATTTGGTGTCGTTCACCAAATAAATTGCGATAAGGGCGGAATGCATAATCAGCCTATAAAGTTCCCATTGCTGGGACACAGGCCTCCTCTCGGTGGGAGGGAGTGGGCGAGTTGCGAAATATCACATTTCTTCGAATTTTTGGTTCTAGGACATGTCGGTTTCCTCACGATGTTATCCTTGAAGAGCGTTAAAAATTTATGAGTAGGCTGGTAGTGGTACCTAGGGCACTTTGTGCAGTAGCTCGCTCGGCGAAAGACTACTACTACAATATTAAGTTGTTTCTACCACCTAATGTCATCTTTGATTCTGATATGGCAACGCACTTTTGATGGCTCCGGTATTGTAACTGTCCGAAGGCGGCGATGACCACTTAATATTCAAGTGGGCCGCCTACTTCTTTACTACCCAGTAACATAGGCCAGGAACTTCACTACATTCAACATCTGCCTAGCCTTTTCCCAACTATATTGGGGTCGGCTTCCCGTCTAACCGGATACAGCTCAATACTAGTATTTTACTTGAAGCGACTGCCTGTCTGACCTCCACAACCCAGTTACTGGGTAATTCGACAACCCTTGGTAAGATTGGTTGTCAGACTTTCGAGCTTTTGACTACCCGTAACGACTGTCAAAGATGCACTAATGACAGCCGAGACCAATGGCTTAAGATGCGTTTGCATTGACGCGGAGCTAGGAGCGGAGCAGACATGTGCAGGAATCGTCCAATCACAGACGAGACAAGAGACGCAATGAGCATTTCAACCATATGTCTGGTCGATGTCGATTCCTGCACGTCTCCGCTCCGCTCCGCCCAGCTCCGCGTCAGTGGAAACACACCCTCTGTGCTATCCGAGGCACGGAGGGGTCTTGGTATGTAAAGATGGTCAACCATCCACGGACCAACAGCAGCAAGCGTAGCATAACCTGATTGATCGACTGTTCTTACTTAGCCACAAGCCCCTCAAAGCACTTCACTACACTATAAATAGGAAAACGTCGTGAGGAAACCGGCATGTCTTAGAAGCAAAAGGTTAACATGCGAAACACACTGGGCCAGCAAAAAGAACGCGGTCTACTTCCTCTCACAAGGAGGAGTTCTGTATCCCAGCAGTAGGTAAATTATAGGCTGATTATGCAAGATGAAAAAACTCTAAAACATCGTCCTGTGTATTCTATTGCACATAAGTACATTTAGTTAATTAGAGAGGGGTAAGTTTCGATCCGAGCACGCGTAATCATGCAGTAATCTATTTGACTTGGTGTGGGGTTCAAATTGAATATAATGACTGACTCATCGCTGGTTTGTAGACTGCACGCCTCGTTGGGGGATAGCGTGATGGTTGGAAATACTGGTATTGTTATGAATTTAATCAATAATGCTAAAAAGGGACCAAAATCCTATGCCTACTCTTTGGAAGCATACGTATCTGACACTAAAATATCCGTAGCCGTTTCCTTGTATATCGCAATCAATCATCAGCTGCCTAGCCTGTTCCCAACAATGTTGGGGTCGGCTTCCAGTCTAACTGGATGCAGCTTAGTACCTGTATTACATGGAGCGACTGCCTATCTGACCTCCACAACCCAGTTACTAGGCATATCGCAATCAATGCCGTTTAATACTGAAAAAAAATATTACATTCCAATGGCAGCATAAATATCCGACTGTGATGTTGTAAGTTGGAGAGTAATATATTTATGCTCGTGACTGCACTTGGAAAATGGGCTCGTGGCTAAGTAAATAACAGCCACACGGGACGATCAATCAGGTAAAGTTACGCTTACTGTGGTTGGTCCATGGATGGGTGACCATCTTTACATACCGAGACTCCTCGGTGCCTCGGAAAGCACGTTAAGCCGTTGGTCCCGGCTGTCATTCGTGGATCTGTAATAGTCGTTACGGGTTATCAGAAGCCCGAAAGTCCCGAAGCCAGTAACTGGGTTGTGAGGTCAGATTGGCAGTCGCTCCATGTAAAATACTGGTATCAGCTGCATCCGGTTAGACTGGAAGCCGTCCCCAACATAGTTGGAGAAAGGCTAGGCAGACGTTGATGGTGACTGTACTTACATAATACTTCTGTCAGCTAACAAAAGCTCTTTTCGTACAGAGAAAGAACGACCATTGATTTTTGTGTTAATACCCTACACACTTACCACAGAACAGATAACTGTTCTGTGCTATTTTTGATGCTAATCATAGAAACTAGACTCTAGTGTCCATCATCATCTGCCTAGCCTTTTCCCAACTATGTTGGGGTCAGCTTCCAGTCTAACCGGATGCAGCTGAATACCAGTATTTTACATGGAGCGACTGCCTATCTGACCTCCACAACTCAGGTACTCGGTACCTAACACCCCTTGGTAAGACTGGTTATCAGACTTACAGGCTTCTGACGACCTGTAATGATTATCAAAGATCCACGAATGACTAGCGTCCATAATAACGTAATCCCTATTTCCCTACCTCATTCCAATCCTGCATAGGTCTTTGAAACTGGTCACTATCTCACCAATTAAACTTGACACCCCATTTTCTTTCTATGACTTAGCCAGCAAAGGTCTTTGCTACTGGTCGTGTTATCACAACCATAGATCAGGCACGCCATATGTGTGACCGATAAGAATCTACATTATATATAGGTAATTTTTAGATGATACAGTAATAAAATCATTGGGAACATCGTGGGGTGTGTAATCTCTTAATCTTTTCGACGTATGGATGATTATTAGAAGGGAAAATGTTATGGGTCATACCTGTGGGGAATTACTAAAGGGCACTGAGGAATCGCCGAGGTAGGCCGCGACTTACGAGTTGTAGATCGTGGGTTCGAACCCAAGCAGTATTTCATCACCACTACTCTCAAAACGGTGAAGGAAAACATCGTGAGGAAACCGGCATGTCCTAGAACAAAAATTCGAAGACATGTGACATCCTCCCACATTGAGCCTGTGTGGTGGCTCTCGCCCTCTCACAGAAAGAGAAGGCGCTGTGTCCCAGCAGTGGGAACATTATAGGCTGATTATGATGATGATTGAGGAATCTTCATCAAAGATTGATTTCGTTGAAATTTTGTCAAGAATTAAAACTATGAACTAAAAATCTTGTCCCTATCTTGACTTGGGACAAGACTTTGTATTTATTTGGAATCGATTCACATAAATTGTTGGTTAGGGAGGTATAGTGCCGATAGTTACGGTAGGTGGCTTATGATCCAATAGCCAACAGCCTCTACTAACACATGAAGAAGTTTCAGCGTTTTACCAGATAATAATAGGTAATGAAGTAGACGTCGTATGCCCGGCTTCTGAGGTTTTTAAACGGAGTTTATCTTTATCTGTTCTGTGGAGGTTATCCATATGCGATAGTGATTATTGGTTCATTCGTGTTTCTGAACACATCGATATGGAAGAATTTAGCCTAAAAGACGAGTGAATTACTATCGAGGGCTTATCTGAGGACCTCCAAAACCGAGCATAGGGTAGGAATTCACTTAAATAGATAATTTTGTCGAATCAATAGCTGTTGAGAGTTTAAACTCCGTTTAAGAATTCTTCAGAACCCGGGCATTAGTCGCCTTCAGTTTAACAAACTGCGGCTGCATATCAATTTTATATGGTCAAAATCAAATCATTTATTTCAAATAGGCAAATAGAAGGCACTTTTGAACGTCATAAATTTACAAAAAAAAATAGAAATTATTCAAAGTCAAAGCCAAAGATTTATTTGCATACTAAGTGTACATTTTGAGGTCTTTTACAAAAGTAGGTACTTACAACTTAGCGGCCTTTTCCAGGCATCGCAAACTTTGAGGGCTAACTAGCAAACATTTAAATTATAATGACACAATGAAATTCATACCTTTTATCATTATGTAGGATTAATTAATCCAAAAAAAAAAACTATTTTCTAAAAGGTAGTTTCGTATATAGAAAAGCATGGGCAAGAAACTCCACAGTTACTCTTTTAAAATGTTTTACAATATTTGTATGTTTATGGATGCATGCATCGACTGCAGTCTGGATTCAGAGCCAGGTTTATTCAAATCCAACAAAAAAACAGCGCAACACTTTTAAGTACCTACAGCAGTTTTAACGTGCACGTCTTTCTACATTATTCTCACATGTATATTTTCAACATGAATGATGTAACAAATATTTTGTAACAATATTTTGATTGAAAAGAGTGGCCGTGGAGTTTCTTGCCCGTTCTTCTCCATAGGAACCTACTACGCTTTGGAATGGGCAACTGTTTCATCTTTGTAACTGACCGACGCGACCCCTTGACAATTCAAAAGTGCCTGTAATTGGTTTATTTTAATTTAAATAAACAGTTTGAGTTTGACAGTACTTACGTGAAAAGTGCTTTATCACCTTGGCAGTGTTTTAATATTTTATCTCTTTTTCATGCACTATCTAGGTTGCTATGCTCTCATCTCATTGTTATCGAAATAAATGTTTTTGTTTTCATCACCAAGAAAATCTTTAAAACCGCATTCCCATCCCGGAGTGCACTAAACTTATGTATCATCTTACCAATATAAAATCAAGCGGCACATCAAACACTGTAACTGCCGGAATCACTCCCAACTTGCGCACGCGGCGCTAAAAGCTCTCGCATCACTCAGAGATGTGAAGCATTGTTGTAGTTTTATTTTAGAAAATATAAATAAGAAGTCTGTGCCAATCTGCAGGAGACATAGACTGCAGAAAGCAAGATTTATGGTGAATCTGAACACATAAACACATACATAACATCACGCCTGGAATCCCCGAAGGGTTGGGCAGAGGTGTAGGTAACCTACAGTACACCCACATTTCACCAGTTATGTTTAAGGGGGAAGCGCCAGGACAGCCCGCGAAATTCAAAATTTCTTACGTTTT
This sequence comes from Cosmia pyralina, assembly GCA_946251885.1. NCBI lineage: Eukaryota > Metazoa > Arthropoda > Insecta > Lepidoptera > Noctuidae > Cosmia > Cosmia pyralina. The sequence continues at coordinate 1,813,359 of OX276365.1, forward strand.
TTTGCAATTTGTAAGCCAGTCTTAGGTTGTATGTTGATTAAAGTATGATTCGCTACCGTAACAAATATGTATTTACAGAATTATAATCATTAGAATCAGTAATACAACTCCTTAAGTTAGTACAATCCTCAAATGTAAAGATTTCATGAAGTAGTCATTCAACAGGATTACCTGGTCATAAAGAGTTGTATTGATGACTTTAATAATTATAATTCTATAAATATATACTTCTTACGGTCGCGAATCATATTTCGATCACCATAAAACCTAATACTGACTTGCAAATTGCAAAAAACGTAAGAAATTTTGAATTTCGCGGGCTACCCTGGCGCTTTCATCTTAAGTCCCATGTAATAGGGAGCGAGCCCTGGGTTAGGTTCCCAGAATTCGGAAAGATCAAATTGTATGGAGTTGACAGCAGCAGTCACGTGACAGCTCTGAAGCTAATGTAAACTCCATACAATTTGATCTTTCCAAGAAAAGGGATTTCTTCTAAGCCTCTAAGTCGGACAGTGTTAAATTGGGTTTTTACATCTGGAATTGCTCAGTAGCAGCCCGGAGTCTGGATTTGTGCCCGGTTGATGGCAATAGGTGAATTCTGATTTCGATATAAAATTGACAAGCACGCCTCTCCTTTAATGGGTATAATAGGTACCTAATGTACCTACAGAAGGCCGTTACAAGTGGCAATCCGTTTCGTATAATCTACGACTTGCAACAAAATTGATAATTCGCATCTTTTCTAGAAAAACATGCTATCTCGAAAAATGCAATTTTACAGGAAGCGATACCTATGTAAACTTTAAAAAATATATGAAAAGTAAATCAATATGTTTTTAGCTAAATGAGTTATTAAAAAATACACGAAAAAATTCTACAATCTAATACAAAATTATACAATAATAACAAAAAAATACCTTTTCCGAAATGTGACGTTTTTCTCGCTGAGGCGAATAGAAGCTTTTCGGTAACTTATATCAGTCCCATACATGAGGGGCTTGTGGCTAAGTAATAACAGCCGCACGGGTCGATCGATCGTGAAGCTACGCTTGCCGGAGTTGGTCCGTGGATGGGTGACCATCCTTACATACCAAGACCCCTCCGTGCCTCGGAGAGCACGTCCCGCGGCATGCCATTCGTGAATCTTTGACAGTCGTTATGGGCCCGAAAGTCTGACAACCAGTCTTACCAAGGGGAATCGTATTACCCAGTTACTGTGTTCTGGAATTCAAATAGGCAGTCGAGCCATATAAAATGCTGGTATTCAGCTGCACCCGGTTAGACTGGAAGCCGACCCTAAGATTGTTGGGAAAAGGCTAGGCAGGTGACGGTGATGTCAGTCCCATACATTTTTGACTTTTCCAACAACGTTAACGGTGATAGAATGCCTCTTTGGCTAGGCCCTTTGCTAAATATCATTTACGGCCATTGTTTAATTTACTATGGTACCTGCTTTGCTATCAGTGAAAGTAGGTTACTTACTTACCTATTAAGGTAACAGCAACTGGATGCTCTTTGCACTTACGGACTGCGATCAGGATCACCGAATCATTTGCCAGGTCTGGTGTTTTTATAACAGTTTTGTTCTGTAAGCGGTCATAGAGGAATCCCATGTCGCCACCGACGGTTACAAGAAGACAACATATAAACTCACGCCTTCTTCCCATGGGGGTAGGCAGAAACTACAGAACGCCACCTGCTACGTCCTTACATATTCCTTTTGCCTCGTTTACGTTCATACATCTGGGTCATACACGCACGGCGGTTGAGAGTACTACGCACCTGACCTTTCTGAAGAACATCACCAATAAGGTCACTAATGACTTCCCAGGGCATCCCCTCCCGGAGTCCCGGTATCTATAGATACACTAAACTTTATCATACGCATTTTCCATCGATACTCCAGCGCCACTTACTAACAACAAACACAAAATAATCTTTAAACAAACACGGTTCGTTAGTTTTATATAGTTTCCGAGATAGCGCCGAACAAAATGTACTGATAACGTATCGGTAAGTTATAGTGGTGTGGAGACCTTTACGTTCATGTAAATTATGGTAATCTTTATGGTGTAAAGGCGACGTATTACATTGTGTATGGTGTTAAGTTGTAATTGGTACAAAATATTTTACTCGTAAATGTAGGAAAGACTCCATACCAGGTGGTCTAAGATAGCGCACAACTTGGTTGGTATGTACAGGTACATCTTCTAACCCCTCCACAATTTTAGGGTTCCGTACCTCAAAAGGAAAAAATGGAACCCTTATAGGATAGGGCCTTATAGGCTAGGCAGATTGATTGATTAAATAATAAGTACCGACCAAGCAGTGCAGGCGCACCATTTTAAATTAGATTATCTATACCTACACGGGCACGGGTACACCAGTCTATTTCTATAACATAAGCTTCAAATACTTACATTTTAAGAGCGGCAGGACTGAACCTGGTGGCTTTCTTTTGAATGAGCCTTACCCTATGGGAAAAAGGCTTGAGGTTTTGTACCTATGCTTAGGCCTATAAAATATGTTACTCAAATTGAACGCATCCTGGGCAGTCACTATCAATCTTGCCGACCGGCTCGTCTTTTCGATTTTAGAAATAGGTACAGTCAACAAAAGAGATATCTAGGCAGGGTATACTAACATATTTGTATGTGAATTGCTTCATGTTCAATTTCGTGAAAATATACAATTTTGTGTAGGTGTGTTACAATGTAGGAATATTGCACAAACAAAGTAATATGTTAGTATACCCTGCCTAGATATCTCTTTGTTGACAGTACACACAGCAGCTGTCAAATTTTCCCATTCGATTTTGAACTTAACCGTCAATATTTTAAGGTTTAATATCATTTGGAGAAATATGACAGATTGGTATAACTTATGTACTGTTGTCTGTACCTAGAGCTTGCAAATTATTTCTTTGGGAGACTGAATGCGAACCTAAGCTGTTTTTGCCAATTATTGTTGTTGTGCTCAGGTTTGAAAGTTATGTGACATTAAATTACTTACAGACACATGACATGTCGCACTGATATCGCACTGAAAACCCCTTGTTCTCGGGTCTCATTTCCTAAGAGTAATTTTGTTTAGCTAAAATGATTATAGCTATCCCTACCCTCCAACTACCTCAGCGTAATAGCGCTTCGTGAGTAGTTTCCTCATGAACAGTTTTTACCTTTCACAGTCGTGCGGCCGCCTCGTGAGTCGTTCTACTACTGGTTTATTATGAGGCGATACGAACGTCAATCGAGCCGCTAATGGACGACTATAGGAGGGGGTGGAGAGGCTTTTGTTGTGGGAAACATTGCGATTTGTGAGGCGGAGTTCCCAAGCGGAAAAAGTTTGACAGTGTGACGTCACTACGTTAGGATTCTGAATGAGTCATTCCCGCTCGTCCACACCCCGTCGTCAACACTGCGGACGACTGGGAATGTTGCGTTCTGTTCGTCTACACTGTGGACAAACAGAACGCATTATTCCCAGTCGTCCACACCCCGTCATCTCACGTCTAGTCTAAGAGTTACCTAATAAAGAAAATATGATGATAGTATTTCCTTATATAATATACATACTTTTAAAATATTATGTACTTAGCTTTATTACTTTAGTAAGGCAAATACTTTAAAAGTACATACCTAGTAAATCTAAAGCTTTTTTGCGTATTTTATACTAAATGTATAGCTTAAGAATGTTTCACATTTTAATTTTACACATTGGGTATTGTATCAATATCAGTTTAAATGCAATTAATATGTAAAAAGTTTTAAAGTTACAATCGCCTGGATATACTCAACTATTATAACTGCACCCTGTCGATCCTCCAACAAAAGATAGTCTTTGCTTATCAGTTTTGAGGACGCTTCCGGGAATGAACAATAGATACATGGCCTTGAAATAGCCAATCAGCTCGCTGCATATTGCAAGCCCACGGTATATGGCAATAAAGTGACGATGAGCTTTTGCATTCGGGATCATGTCGGGGTTAAGTGCACCGGCTGGTGGTTCAAGTGACCAAACTGTGCTCGTGTATATAAAAAGAAAGCACTGACTCTTAAACTAGACATGAAACGAGGTGCGGACGACTGGGAATGTTGCGTTCTGTTCGTCTACACTGTGAACGAACAGAACGCATCTTTCCCAGTCGTCCGCAGTGTGGACGACGGGGTGTGGACGAATGGGAACAACCCCCCACATTTCACCAGTTATGTTTTAAATCCCATGTAGGCTATAGGGGCGAGCCTATTGCCATCCAATCAATCATCAATCAACTCAGCCTATCGCAGTCCACTGCTGAACATAGGCCTCTCCCAGACCGCGCCACAACACCTGTCCTCTGCCTTCCGCATCCAGTCTGTCCCAGCCAAATTCTTAAGGTCATCGGTCCATCTAGCTGGGGGGTTGCCGATACTTACGCGGTCTCCACTCTAGGACTCGTCTGCTCCACCGGCCATCGGTCCTTCGACAAATATGCCCAGCCCACTCCAACTTCAGTTTCCCATTTCCATCCATCGGGCACAAATCTACACTCTGCGCTACTACTGAAAAATTCCTGATGAAAAACCCAATAACACTGCCCGACCTGGAAAGGAACTCATGCTGATCAGTAGCGCTTGCTACCACAAAACCAACACGGTTATTTGTATATATGTACATAATCAATCTGCCTAGCCTTTTCCCAACTATGTTGGGGTCGGCTTCCTGTCTAACCGGATGCAGCTGAATACCATTATTTTACATGGAGCGACTGCCTATCTGACCTCCACAACCATTAACTGGGTAATACGATACCCCTTGGTAAGACTGATTGTCAGACTTTCGGGCAGCTTCTGACGACCCGTAACGACTGTCAAAGATCCACGAATGACAGCCGGGACCAACGGCTTTACGTGCTTTCCGAGGCACGGAGGAGTCTCGGTATGTAAAGATGGTCACCCATCCACGGACCAACCCCGGCAAGCGTAGCTTAACCTGATGGATCGACCCGTGCGGCTGTTATTACTTAGCCACGAGCTCCTCTTATATACATAATATATGTACATAAATATATTTAAATAACTTTCTTACTTTACACAGCTTTTTTTATGGCTTTAATCAGTAAAACATTAGTTACTTCCCGACATCTTTATATACGCAGGCAGCCGAATAGGACACCAACTTCTAATACTTACTTTTCACATTCAAATCCATCTTACCCACTATAAACAATAACACATTTCCAATGAAAACAAACAATAATAAAAGTTCCATTAACAATGTAAATATATCTAAGAACAACTCCATGTATTTTGGTATCTCTCACCGCTATGCGTGAAAAGTGGCCTTGCTCCGCTATAGAGAATGTGTAGTGGTAATATAGTTGAAATGTCTTTGTCCTTGGGTTAGAAGTTAGTAATCTAGAAAGGTCCAAGGGCTTCTTTTAGTCCTAATGTGGTCTTAATTGACTTGCTTTTTGGCCAGCATTGTAGACAGTTTTCCGATGATTTTGGGGAGCTATCAATATTCACATAGTTCAATTCATTTTCATACATAGTTCGGTTCACGACCTCTCCTCATGAACGTCTTATGGTTAAAGATAATATTACACGTCTGTATCCCTGAAAGGGTAGGCAGACGTAGGTACATAACTAACTACTTGCATCAACTTTTTACCAGTTATAACTGGCCATAGGCTTATAGAGGTATGAGGAAAAGGGTGTAATGTTCACTCATCCTCCATAGAATAGGAAGGATCCTCCGACCAGACTGGTGTTGTGTCTGGTGGGCTACTGCCCGACGGTTGATGTCAGGATCAGGATGTTGTATATATGACAGTCACGCGGTAAACTCTGCTTGCACGATGCAGGATTTGTATGATGTCAGGTCTTTGATGCGTAGTTCGCATGTAGAAATTGGGGCAAGATTAATTAACGGGATACAAGTTCCCAGGCTGCTATTGAGAATATCCTGATGGAAAACCCCTATAACACTTTCTTCGGGAACCGAAATCTGGTTAGACTGTCAGTCAGTATTTAGGAAAAAGCTAGGCAGATGATCGATGACCCTATAAATGTTCTTGTACAAAATTCTACTCGACCCCCAAAAATTCTCGCATAATCATACTCAAAAGTGGCTACAATCACGGAACAAAACCCCAGCCCCTCTGCAATCGGAAGTATTTTTCCATTCAATTGATCATGCATCATTTTTCTAACAATTTGGATTCCTATATCCTCATTGTTGGGCACTCATGTATTCATAATATTGTAATGGGGAGTGAAATTCTTTTCTTAATGCAGATTTGTGAAAGAGAACAGTGTAAGAAATCAAGGGGCTGAAGAATGAATTGATTGTGGAGTAGAATATTATGACGAAATTAAATATTTAATTGGAGTCAAAAGATATTCTAGAAGCCTTGCAAGACAACAAAAATCTTAGTAAGGAATTAAATCAACGAAGCATAAGAATTAAGGTTTTCAAAAGAAAAGAGGTTTAGATTTGTTCTTTAGACATTCTTGAGAGCTTTTAAAAAACTGCAGTATCATTTTTCATCATCATGAGATCACCAATGTGTTCAATGATCAATATTAATTAATATTAATTGACAGTAATTGCATCCAATCATACATAACTAACTTCAGGATGTTTAAGTTACAAACACGAAAACATCCAAACAACATCCTATTACAACTCCTGACCACCCAAAAAAAGGATACAGCACTTTGTCTTCATAAGTCAATCACTCGTCGTTCACATTTATCACAAATACAGATATTGCATTTCACAAACGCGCGTCAATCATAGCAGTTTGAATCTTACGATAATGACATAAGAGTCACATGACCCGCATTGATGATTCACAATGAGTGTACCTCTAAATACATCTTCAGGATAAATATAAAAAGCTTTCAGGGTTTGAACAGAATATAAAAATTTACGATCAAAACAAATGCAACTCATTCACAAATTGATGTTAAAAATAAGTTTCATACTTTCATATCGTGTCTGTTTCAAATGGATTTTATTTTTAGATTATTTATTTTATTGGGTATTGTTATTAATGTAGGTTCAGTGGTATCGTTTGCGTAGACAATGTTTTTACCTATATAGTATATTTATCTCACGAAACGACTCGTGCCTTACTTGTGTTAACCAAGAATACAAACACGCTGTGAATGTGTGCGTGAAGACGAGTAGCGTCACGCACACTTCGCCAATGTCTCGGACGGTACCGAGAGCTCCTGCGCTACACACACATTCACATCGTGTTTGTACACTTGGTAACCACAAGTAAAGCGCGTGTCGTTTCGTGAGATAAAAATACTGTACTTTTATTAGAAGCAATGATTTTCAAAATTTTCGTGCTTTTGATCAAGTTTTGTCGAAGGCTTCTGTTAAATCTGTGGGTTGGTATGATGAGTTTCATATAAAACTGCACCTAATCTGAAAACAAGTTCAACAAATTGACGGATCAGAACTTAAGGTCGAAGCTGCATTATAAAGTGATCTATTTTTCCCTTACTACCTTTCTCCTTTTAATCCTTACACAGGTTTTCATAACCTAGCTAGGAGAGCAGTGCTCACCCACAGATTGCAGATATAGTGGTAGTTATTTTGTGAGACTATATTTTTAACATGTACTGCAATCCGTTATTTGAGTAAATAAATTATAATTATTAATTATTTACATGTGCACTTGTCTAAGTGTAGTTCTTTTGAAAACTTACCAGCTATGACACTTACCTTAAAACTCCTTATAGATGACTGTTAGATCAAAATACAGACTGTGTAGCTGTGTGCGTGTGTTACGATAATGTTGCGAAAAGAAGATTAGAAATCGAAAACAACCCATAATTCGTCAAGAAAACACGAATACATTGTTACACAAATATTTATTTCCACGTACACATTGAGTTACACGAAAGTTACGCTAAACAAAAGGAATCACAGATAAAGTACATTAGACTAAACACGTGTAGCTAACTAAACGTAAAAAAAAACATATATTACATTTGCAAGTTATATAATTAAATTTAAAATATATATAAAATCACAGTTTCACACCCGTTTGCATATGGATCTGAATACGTGAACTTGAAACCGGACTCTTGCGTTCGAAACAGATATAGACACACATACACTAATACACGTACAGAAAAGGATTGATAAATTGACTTAAATCTACAAGTCCCATAATGATACATTTGCCTCGGTTTTTTTATTTGAAATTCTATGGGCATAGATAATATTATATGACCGGTTCTGATCAATAAAAACCTCAATGTAGGCGGTAGCATTATGGCACTTTACACCAACATTGGAATACTGCTCCCACAAGAGACGAGCGGAATACTACATTTACTACATCAAGGATAAGTAAGTTAAACAGTTCACGAATTCCTTACAATGGTAAGTATTAAGTATATATTTAACCATCATAAAACATGCAAACGGGTTGTTAATAAAAGAAATTTATCACAAAAATAAAAATCAGAAACATAGAAAAAACAATAGATGTCGAACTGACATAAGCATTTGATAGCATTGACATTAACTTTCCACCGTTTTCATTTACAAAACTTTTTGTACGAAGGAATAAATTCCATTCGTTACTTTATCACAGTATTCGAATCGTATATAATACTCAAGTCGTTAAAATACCTTGTTTGCAAACATTCTAGAAGAGTGTTCCACAAGGCACTCTATTAGCACACACATTTCTTTTTAACTCATTCCTATGAAGAAATTTTACAGAGCATAATTTTGTTTAGTAAAAGATGAGGTTTTAAAACGTGGCCTTACAGAAAATATTTTACATAGAAATATAAAAATAACAACAAAAGTAAATAGTTTAAATTTAGCACTGGGAGAAGACCATTGAACATATGTTAAACTCTATTGAGAATGAACTCTCTTGGGAAAGAGAAAAGAAAGTCAGTTAAACAACAATAATTAACAATGTATAGATCGTACAACAAATAAGATCAACTAAGAGAGCTCAGTCTGTACTCGTGTATGAACTACTTTCATAATTATGCTAAAGTATAAAAAGAGACTGGAACCAAACCAGACATTGACTAGCATAAAACGTTAAATTAACATGGATGAGAACACAATATTTTCGCATAATTAAGTAACATCACTAATCATAATAAATTTAAAAATAAATAAATTTAAAATGAAGAAAAAAGAAAAACGTTTCTATGAATAACGTCCACGTTTTAAAACCACAGCTTTTAAAATCCAATGCGTAACAAATTTTGTTGAAATACCTACATTTTCTTTCTGTCTAGTTCTAGTCTACAACCATAGAAAAATAGATAAATAGACTCACATCAAAAAGTGTACAATATATTATATCAACTACTACACATAATGGTCTTCTAAAGCATTTACTCAAACACTAGAGAACTTTCTATACTACGGATAATAATATGTGAGGAAATATAATTCAAGTTCAAAAACGCAAATGTGTATGGTCTGTTTTAGAAGTATCTGATGAAAGTGTCAACAAACCATGTTCAGGTTATTTTTTTACGTAATCAGAGTAATCACTTACTAAATGGAATTAGGAACATATTAATCTGTATTTAGAAGATTTGTAATTTTTATGTCACTCCTTTTTCCAACTATTATTGTTTGAATAACATTATGAATTTGTAATTGCAAAATCAATCCTCTAAATTTGAGGTTATAAAATTAACCTTAATAGTAAAATAAAATATAATAAATGATACGTTTTTAGTGATTTAAAATTAGAATTGCGGGTTTAGTTATCAAATAATCCAATCACTGTTTGTAAGTGACACTGGCATCTACAGGTACGTTTTCTGATCCAATTGTTTACATTTTCATTATATACTTTCGGAACAAACCATACCTACACCCGCGCAGCGTTGAATCACCATGCCCTCGCCTCTTGAGCGTCGACTTCGTCTCATGACCGTAAAACGACTAGGCTTACCAGTTCTAAATTTAAAAGTCCTGACAAGAAGCCGGACATTTTCAAAAAATAACTTTATTTTTCAAAATGATTAAAGTATTTAATTTTCTAAAAAAATCTCCTTAGTTCAATAAGTCCGGACAAATCACAAAGCCAGACAAAATCCGGACGGTCGTCAAAAAGACGGACAAAACCGGACGGATGGTAACCCTAAAAGCGACAAATCACGTGCGAGCATTCATTGACGTTGAAAGAGTGTGAGTGTTTTGTTGGTATAGCTGTCAGTTGGTGGAGTCAACGGGTCCAACTGGAGAGTTACGTTTCTTCACATACTATTATTCGTAGCTTCTATGTTGTTTTAGTAAAAGCTGAGACTAACAATTTTTTTTATTATTAAAAGATGGGTTTGTCGTTAACGGCTGTGCAAACTACGAGATTATTGGTGATGCTAATCAATTGAGTTATTATTCTAAAATACTGTGAATAAGTTATAAAGTATTTGACTAGTTTGTTTTTATGATGTATTTTAATTTAGACTTAATATAATGAAACGAACGGAAATTGAGCGTAAGTCCAAAGATTGTGCGCTGACAAAGAAATTAATGGAATGAAATGAAAACTTAGGAATGTCTTACGAAATAAAGGGATAAGAAACTAAACTATAGTCTGTTTATTACTTTACACAAGTAACTCAAAAGGGTATTGAAAGAACGGGAAAGAAACATCAACGAAATACAGAAATCCTGGACGTTTTAAAACGAAACGGCGGGAACCTAAAATACACCACTTTAACAAAGTAGCCAACTGCGTTAGTAATACTACGTTGACACAGAAGTACTAGGAGACAATAGATGAAAAAAGTCAAGTGAAGAAGATGAATGAGCAAAAATTGGCACAGACATGAATGGCACAATAGGGAGTATATTTACCCTGAATGGATGAGAATCGAATGACGAAATTGATGAAGGTGATGAAATAATAGAGAAACAATATGACAACCATCAAAATCAAACTATCAAAAGTTCCATATTTAAACAACAAAACAAAATAAAATCGAAACAATTGAAAACAGACTTCGAAGGGAATCATGAACCGCCTTTGTTGAGTTAGAAGTAGTTTACTGAGTTATATTACAAAGACATATATCGGGTTTTTTTTAGGAAAAAATCCTGAACTCATGTTGCAATTTCATCACCCCTTATACAAGTGATTGTCAACTGCCATCTATCGTTTAGATGACCACTTAAACCTGCAGAATCAAATACGTAAAGAAAATCTTAACAATATAATTAAAATCGTAACCAAATTTCAAATCAAATCTCCATTGATTAGCAAGACCGTTACATCACCCTACATGATTGATGAGTTAGATATGAAAGAAACATCAACATCAAAAATCTAATACTAACTTAGGCCTTCCTATAAAGGTCTCCACCCACAAACCCGTACCTACGACCGTGCTATAAACTTATCAGAAATGACGTAGATATTAATATGTCATTTGTATGTTTTGGATGTAAAATACTGGTATTCGACTGCATCCGGTTAGACTGGAAGCAAATCCTAACATAGTTGGGAAAAGGCTAGAAAAATGAAGATGATGTACTCGTAGTAGTCGATACCGAAATGGTCTATTATGCCAGAGTGTCGAAGGCAATCTAAGTAGATTCGACCCACAATTTGACTAAAGTCATACAAAGAATGTGTTGAATGCATGTGCCGATACGCTTACGGGTCCAGATGATCCGTTCTTTTGGGTGGAGATGTAAATAAGTACAGTCCGACATGACTCTAAATGAACGTGGATGGCGCTGCTTGTCAAAGAAGATGTCAAAACCTTGTCAAATTCAGTTCATTTCATGTTGATTCTCTATTTCGCCACGTTCATTTAAATCCGTGTCGCATTCTACACGATCTATGTTGGATAAAGGTGCAACTTTTCGACCGGTAGCATCAACCGTTAAAATTGAAACCAGTGTGCTGCATAGCTAATGGATGTCGAAGCACCACAGTCAACTGTTTTTATTCGACATCAATTGTTGCGTGGAATTGATCAAAACTTCATTTAGCTTCAACATCTGTACCGATCTCCGATCGGTTGACAGTTCAAAAGTGCCTGTAGATGGTTTGATTTAAATAAATGCTTGTTCGCTTCGCCCATCGACTGACTTAATTCAAATATCGTCATTTATTGTTTTTTGAGGCGAACGAGTCGACGTCGTACAACAGCAATCTAATTGCACCTTTATACCATTTGTAACTGGATCAATGGTAAACACGAATTATCAAGCTATACATTGCCAGTATAAGCTGTCTTCGCATTGTATAGGCTTTCCGTGCTATAAGAGGGCCAGCCTATATGGAAATGTTTAACTAGATATGTGGTAGTGCGAACAGCCGACCAATATCGTCGGCAAATTCGCGTTGAATCTTTACAATTATGTTGTCATTACTGGGTTATGATGTCATGTCAATGTGTGTCCGTTCTTTATGTGCTCGACTTATACAATTAAATCAATCTTGTTTTCAGTCTACTTGTCTTTGTTATTCTTACCTTTCTTCGCGCGTCCTTGTTTGATCACTTGCACCAATTTCACTTTCTGTGCGTCTGGGCTTCTCATGTATTCATCTAGCATCTGTTGAAGAAATGGATTAATTGGATTCATCTTTTTAAGCTCTTCTCTCATTGTTGGAATTAATATTGTCATCAGTAACTATCCGGTTTACGAAGTAAATATTGTTGTGCATATTGGTAGACTCATCTTACATCATACTATATTCTTTTGGCTCTAATCTACCTTAACTATTAATTCTTATTTGCCTATCTCTTCCTTAAATAACTATATATACCCTTGCAATTTAATTCTTTAAAAGAGAAGACGGGACCATTTCATTAAAAGATGTAACAGTATCCGTTCCTATAGCCTCATTTACATTACATTAGTTGATCGATTTTGCAGAACATTTAATCTAAGAATCCTCGGACACATGCTCCTATTACTATCAATATTTATACTAGCAATTGAAAAGTAACTCACGTATTCAATGTTTATTTGAATTCTCATACTTATCAATATTTCACTATCAGTATAACAATTCGTTTTATTTTTTTAATTTAAACAGCAAAATAATCTCCTTATAATTAGTAACATTCCAATGTTATTAATCGGAAAACAACATAAGTACACCTGAACCCATAATTTTATTTTAAGTTCCATAGACAATATTCAATTTATCGACAGCAAAACCAATTAAAAAAATATTCATTAATGAAAAAATGAAGAATAATTAAAGTTCCGCCGCCTTTATAGGATGAATACATAAAGTGAACGATGCCGTCAAAGAACCATCGACGGCGGAACAAGTTAACGACAGAATGATGGTCATCATCATTGGAATATTAACATAACAAGGTATATTAGGGACGAGTCGTAAAACTTGGTGACACCTGGTTTCGACTATACACGGCAAATAGATGAATGCCGAAGGTCCATTCCGTGAATATACTAAAGAACAGTTAGTTTAATTTTTAAGCTATATTTTTTTTAGATGGAAGGATGATTTAGATGAGCCAGGGTCGTCACGCAGTGAGTGCCTGAAGATGGGCGTCATCACCGAGACAGGCGTAAGAAACGCTGGCGCGACAACCTAGGCTCGTTATCGACTGAATGGCCGGAAAATGTAGCAGATAAAGACGAATGGAAAAGTATGTGGGAGACCTTTACCCAGCAGTGGAAAAAAATGGTTTGTAAGAGCTTCTAAACAGCTGATCATAAACCTAATTTCCTACCAAGTAAGAAATTACTGCGTACGTATTAGTATTACACAAGACAACATCGAGGAAAGACACCTACGCTAGAAGGACTAACAGACTTTGTACTAATCTATCTGCCTAGCGTGGTAATGACAATTTGCTTCTTGACCATTCGTTCTATCTCTTACATACTTTTGTCCAGGAGCAAATAATGTATTTTGCCGATCTTATATTTAGTCACCAACAGTTCAGACCAGACTCTTAGTTTTTGACTTCGATGCAGTGACTATTAAAATTAAATCATCTATTTCGCATTGTGACCCTTCTGCGTCATCCTCCACTACAAGTTATTTCAGTTGATAAAGTAGGAAGTGCAGCTGATACCAAGTTGCCGAACAAGTGTAATCCCATCAAATATTCAGTTGTACAAATTGGGTCCTTATGTTCGCTATTATTACGAGTGCTTGCTACATTGTTGTCGGAATTATTGAAGAGAGTTAGGTGTTTTGTTACAAAGTTTTTTTTCTATTTGGAAAAGATGTTAGTGAAACTACAGACCAAAATATATTTTGATTTTGTATACATCCGTCAACAAGACACAAACAATACATAACATCGCCTGTATTTACCAAAGAGGAAAACATCAGCAGACACGCTTGCAACAACTACACCAAGGCACTGTTACGCACATTTATATTAAACGTTTCCCTCGAGGTTTAGCAGTTAAAAAACACAGAATACATTTATATTGCTCATTTCATAATAACAGAACCTCACGGCTCTCTCGTCATGAACCAGATCAGTCAGTTACCTTAAAATAAAAAAGAGAAAATAAATCATGGGTACTTACGGTCATGCTAAGTTCAGTAGCTATGGCGGCGGCCGCGAATGGCAGTTCGGCCAACGCCACCAATGTTGGTAGCAGACAGTGGCTGTGGGTCTTCGACACCAGCCAGTTAGCTGGCAGAGTGCAGAGGGTCTTGATCACGCCCCAGCCGTCGCAGATTGTTTCCTAGGAGATAGATGTGGGATAATATTGAGGCATCAAAATACAAATTAGATGCCAAGACTTTTCTGATACACTGTTGTGTGATGTAGTATTTATTGTATAAGAAAAAGATGTACAGCAGTTAGTAGATGTCGACAACACGAATGGAGAGTTGTTTAAATTACAGTATGCCTATTTCTAAAATTATACATAATTTGTTTTTAAAGATTCACTGACTATGGTGTTTCTGGCTCATTCTTCTCCATACGAAACTACCTTTTGGACAAGGGTAAGAGGCAACTAGATTCAATTCTTATTTTTTGTTGTAAATTATGAGTTTATGACATACAAAGTGCTTTTTATTTGTCTAATTGAAATGATTTTACTTTTACCTACCGAGAAACAAAATCTTATCAAGAAAGATTGGATGGCTATCACATGTACACATATCAAGCTATACATTTCTAGTATAAGCTGATCTCGCATTGTATAGGATTTCCGTACAACGAGAGGTCAGCTTATACTGGAAATGTATAGGTTGATATATAGCCGTGAGCTCAACATAGTTTTTGACATTCCTTCTTCTTGAACAAGCAAAATAAAATACTTCAAATAAGGCAGATAATATTTTTTTCCCACTTAGGTAATATTTAGAATTACAAAACACATTACTTCAAATGAAGTACCTACCCTCCAAAAGACAAAAAGCTATCAAGTCAATAATGGACAATGTAACATCAACAATTCACTGTAATGGCGACACCGGCACCGGTATAAATTGTACAGTACCTAATGGACGAAGGGCACTTGGCAGAACAAATGAGACTCGAGCTAGCACCTGAGTCCTTCCTAATTTTTAATTTATGGGTGTGTCTCATTGCGCGATGTGGCTTTTTGTTTTAGCCTCGTAGGGCTTGTAATCTAATTGAAAAACTAAGAATCTTTTGTTGAAAAACTATTGTCTTTTAGATTTTTACCAAAAAGATGGTACAAGAGATGTTGTAAAATAAGATGGAACTCAAAATTAAAACCGGAGTCCACAAAAAGGCCTTGGCATTTATGCTATGAGCATAGAAAAACACATTTTCATGAATACATACTCAAAATCCAAGCAGCATTGTCTAAGAAGACTTACCTAGACAAAATTACACATTATGCTTACCAACCACTCAATAGTTAACTCAAAACAAAGTTCATAAAACTACCTATATACCAAAACCGATACTCCTATACAGCAAACTTTCTCCTTTAACCAATCCCATAAAATGATTTACTCGTATGCTCAAGTAAAAAAAAACCCGCATTAATTTTAGTAATGGGCCTAGTACACTTCCTTGAGCAAGTGTGTCCCATGTAACTCGGACACCTGTGTCCGTGAGAACTTAGTAGCCGTAAAACGCGGTAAAAGTGCTGTAATGAGCCAGTGGAATATTTTAAAAGGACCTGAGTGTGTTAATAATGTGTTTAGAAATAAAGTTTGAGTAAATGTAGTTGACTGATAGTATCGAAGGCTTTGGATCGATCGAAAAATTAATTTTATTAAGTATAACGAAAGTAAGAGCAATTTTTTTCTTGTGATTATTTATGGATTTCGACAAAGTAACGTCTGATTCCATAACATAAAACTCGTTGTGATCAGGTATATAAATATAGCAGTATTTATTTCGATTTTAAACTCAGACGAAAATTAAATCAAACGAGTAAAAGATTGTCATTTCTCAAATATAAATCTCAACACAAAATCCAGTCAAAATAAAACATTCTCCTTTACACAAATTCTAGTTCCCACCAAATATCCTAACTATCGATAATATCTTAAGTAGCTAACAACAGAAAACAATAAAAGATGACCAAGGAATCGATTAAGTTGACCATGTCAACATGCTAATAGTTAACAGGTTACCCGATGGGGTGGAAACACGTGTTAGTTGCAGGTGTCACCCGCATGGGAACGGGCTAATGAAACGGATGGCGTTACTAAGACGTTAGAATATCTTGATCGTAGAGGTCAGTCTTGACCTCTACGATCAAGATGTTCTAACGTCGTATTAGTACGAGTATTAATGGGAAAGATAATAATTTGATCGTCTTTTTACAAGCTCATGCATTTCTCATGTGGTAGGAAGAAACCACAGAAGTCCTTGTGCACATATTCCTTCTCTTTCAACCACATTACTATTTCATCTTTTATAATTTTTCCAACCACTTATTTTAGTTTTGTCAGCTCAAGTACAAATCAATTAGTGATGTCCTAATACGTTACCGATTCGATTTCTTCAAACAAAAAATCAATCTGCCTAGCCTTTTCCCAACTGTGTTGGGATCGGCTTCCAGTCTAACCGGATGCAGCTGAATACCAGTATTATACATGGAGCGACTGCCTATCTGACCTCCACAACCCAGTGACTGGGTAATACGATACCCTTTAGTAAGACTGGTTATCAGACTTTCGGGCTTCTGACGACCCGTAACGACTGTCAAAGATCCACGAATGACAGCCGGGACCAACGGCTTAACGTGCTTTCCGAGGCACGGAGGAGTCTCGGTATGTAAAGATGGTCACCCATCCACGGACCAACACCGGCAAGCGTAGCTTAACCTGATGGATTACTTAGCCACGAGCTCCTCAATTTCTTCAAACAATCTCCTCCATTTATGAAGAAGTTAGAATCGATTTAACATGTTTATATTTTAACCAAAAATGTAAAGAAAAAACGGCGTCCAAGTCCAAGAAGTATTGTATTTTTTTATCTACGGTAGCGTACGAATATGGTTGCCTGTCAATAAATAAGGAACTTCGTTAATAGGGTCCTTATGTCAAAAGTAATATAAATGGTTGGAACGAGTATACTTTTGGGACATGTCTGTCTAAAGCGGTTTGCCTAGCATATTACATATTTAGTCTGTAGTAGGAATTTACTCTTAGCAATAATACAAATGTCAACGTTTTAACGTTTGTTACTTTATACTTTGGAATAAGATACGTGAGCTTTAATGGAGTTTATACATAGTCTTTAATAAACGCAAGATGTTTTATATGATATTTAGATCAGATACTGAAAGTCGTAATATATCATATATAGATGGAATTACCCTCGTTTATCTTTTCTGTGGAATTACCTGTAGTTGTGGATTGTTGACAACAACGAATCCGACTAATACAATCAGGTCCAACACCATGGTCTCTGACAAAGTCTGGTCCAGGCGCTGGTTGCTCAGACCTAAAGAAAGAAACAGAGTCACTTTACTAGGCTAGCTTTAAGAAAATCATCACACTTTCTAGTACACACGGCTACACATCAGTTTACACTGACCTCTCACTGTAAGGAAATCCTATACAATGCGAGATCAGCTTATACTGGAAATCTGTAGCCGAGCGTACGAATTAAGCAAAGAAATTAAGAAATTCTTTAATAATACCAGCCATAATATTGTCCCTCAGTAGCAAAGGCCTCTTCCCATACAGAGAAGACATTAATCACCACATTAATCACCACGCTTGCTTAACACGGATTGTAGGTTTCGGACTTATATATAACTCATGTCCAGATTTCCTCAGTTTTTCATAATCAAAAACTAAATCGATATCTATATCAATTTTCGCCTATATAAGTGAAATTGAAAACACTACATTTTTTAAAGAAAAATTAAACGACTTCTTGGTAAATGGATCATATTATACAGTACATGGATTTTTGTCCGACAGATTCGTGATTAGTTAGTGCCAAACTGTTTTTAGGGTTCCGTACCTCAAAAGGAAAAAACAAAACCCTTATAGTATCACTTGTGTGTCTGTCTGTCCGTCTGTCACAGCCAATTTGCTCCTAATGTAATGGACCGATTAAGTTGAAATTTGGTACACATATTAATTTCTGTGACCCAAACACGGACGGGTAAAGTAAATAAATGAATTTTGAATATAGAGGTCACTTTTGGGGGACAAATAAGAAAATTTAAAAAAAAGTTTTGCAAACTACACCATGTGGCATGTCAAATGAAAGGGCTTACTATGAGGGTCTTAAATATATTTTTTTAATTTTAAAATAAATTGTTTTTAAAGTTATTTAAGAAAATAGACGAAAATTGACCATCGAAACTACTGAGCCTAAAATTTTGAAAAAAATACAGAAAATAGATCTTTACCTGTAGACCTATAAGAAGTCTTAAAATGACATGGTAAATCTATCAATATTGTGAGTACAAACTTACATTTACAGTTGGAATGTATGGGAGAACATGTTTTTCAACTACAATGTTAAGTTTGTTCTTAAGATAAATTCATCCCAACTACGGAACCCTTCATTGTGCGTGGTCCGACACGCACTTGGCCGGTTTTTTATGTTTTGAATATTATGAATTAATATAATATCATAAACTTAGGTCTAAGTTAACTTTGTTTGAAACTATGTGTGCCTAATATGGTGAGCAGTGCAAACGCACACCAAAATAACACAATAACAACTCTGTAACGATTCTCTCACAATAAAGACCTTTGACTTTGACATTTATTCTGTGTACGCTACTTACGCAAAATAGTGGTCCTCGGTGCTTCTTTATCATTGGGTGCATGCTGTGACAGGAGCCTGGCGACAGCTGCTCTGAATTCCAGCGGCCAACCACCTTCGCCGAAAGCATCCTGTTGACAAAGACGTTTTCTTATTAACAATATTTTTCAATTCTCAATTCTTTATTGCATTCCATAATATAAAACAGTTGGTAAGTTTATAATTAATGACACAATGATGGACCCTGTCGGGCATGGCTTAGTAGGAGAGAGGAGGAAGAGCTCCTTTTGAAGTTATTATTATTTATTTATTCTGGTAATTGTATTTTTATTTCATCACGTACTACTTTTTTTTAATATTTAATTTATTTAAGTAGTTTAATAATGTTTAGGCTTTATTTCTTAGCTAGTAAGATATAAATAATACCTGCTTGAGTAAGTAGGTCTTTTTGATGTTATGTATACATATATTGTTTAATTAGTTATTCCTGTTGTTCAGTATTTGTTTTGACGAAAGTAAAATTATATTGTGGAATTTGATGAAACGGTGTGGATTCAAATAACACCGGGTTGTTTAGAGGTCTTCATCAGAGAAGAGGCCTATATGCAACCGAGGATGGGGCCAGGCTGAAACGCTAATGATAAACTAATTATATCTACCAGGATTTTGGAAGATGCATCAGAAAATGCCCGCGATCATCTTGCGAAACACGTATTTGATCTATTAGTATATTTATCTGATTAAACATTTTAAGGCGTCATCCAAACTATTGGAAGTTTTTCCCAATTACCTAAAGGAGCAGATAAACGTTCGTTCTTATGTAATTTTGTCGGTGTCGTGAGAACGTCGAATGAAATAAAGTTGATCATTTACTCAAGTGAAGCGTCTGATATCTTAAATAGGGATGAAGTAAAAAAAATTAAAAAAAAAACTATTTAGTCCGTCTCAGTCAGATAATAAAAAAAAAATATTAGACATTTAAAAATATTACAGATTTTTATTATAATAAAAAATGACTTCGACAAAAACGCATTAAAGTTGGGAGTGGGGGCTCGCTACGTCACAAGTACTAGTATAAAATCTAGCAAGGTGGGACAGCATGCCACATTTTAACTCATTGCATCGCCGTAATCTTTTATTTACGTAAAAAAAGAAAAAACGTGTCTAATATTTTATAATTAATACACATGACGGACAAAAGAAATTTTAGTCAAGCAACCTGCCTAGCCTTTTCCCAACTATGTTGTGGTTGGCCTCCAGTCTAACCGGATGCAGCTGAATACCAGTATTTTATATGGAGCGACTGCCTATCTGACCTCCACAACCCAGTAACTGGGTAATACGATGCCCCTTGGTAAGACTGGTTGTCAGACTTTCGAGCTTCTGACGACCCGTAACAACTTTCAAAGATCCACGAAAGACAGCCGGGACCATTGGCTTAACGTGCTAATCGGACAAATCGTAAAAAACACGTACCAAGAACTAAATCCCCTGCGAAATATTGCGTAATCTTAATGTATTTGTGTGTCATGTGTATATAGGTTAGTACACAAACTCATTAAATAATAAAACAAAAAAATAAAAAATAGTAATTAAAAAAATTAAAAACCCGACTGCGGTAAAAAACTAAAAAACTGAAAAGCTAAAAACAAGCCCATTTTAAATTAAATAAATATTGGAAGCAGGCGGGCCCATTTAAAAATATAATAAAAATGGTATGGGTCGCTCCTGCTTCCAACATTTATTTAATTGAAAATGGGTTTGTTTTTAGCTTTTCAGTTTTCTTAAGTTTTTTACCGCAGTCGGGTTTTTTAAATTTTTTTAATTACTTTTTATTTTGCTTCTAAGATCTCGTTTCATCTACAAGAGATAACAACACTTTCAGCACGATGGTATTAGTCGGTGACCAATATATTTGCCCAAACTTCCGATCTAACAACATTTTCCTCAACATCAGTATACAGCCCACTACTCCTTCAAAACAAATCCACGAACCATGACTAAAACACCCAAGTCAAACGAGGTATGACCCTCAAACCAGCGAGCGTTGAATCCGTGCGGTAAGTGCAGAGGTCACGCGAACTCTGATTGAGTTACAACAGTCTTGGCAGATGTGCTCAGAACACGCTACAAAGAAGTTTGAGGGTACATAATAAAAGAGTGGTCAGACTGAGATTGGGTGGTAGAAAGTTTGTAAGTGAATCTTGGTGAAGGTTGGACATGATCACGTGATTGAGGTGAATTTTCCAGACATAGACCGAATACTCAAACGCTACTTACTCAATTTCAAGTTGCCGTTAACTGTCATGCTGAACCTGCCATTGTGTTTCGCGTAAGTAGGTACTGTTCATTGTAAATGGCCAAAACACTTAAGAAAGTTAGACGATAATGACTTCGGGGGTGAGTTAACCAACTCACGAATGTTGGAAGTTTTAACATGAACCTAATTATCTGAAACCTGCTGTCACATCTCGTGTAGGTAACATGCCATGATTGGTATCCAAGATATGGAACAACCAAGCTTAACATTTATGAAGTGAGTAAAGACTTGTTAAGTGGGCTAATTTGACCAAAGTCGGATATCTTTTATCCGTGGATTAAAATATAAAAGACTGACAGTTTTTGTATGGAGAAACTGTAAAAAATTCAAAATGTATTCGAAGATTAAGGCTTAGGGTGCTTTTCCACTGACGCGAAGCTGGGTGGAGAGGAGCGGAGACGTGCAGGAATCATCCAATCACAGACGAGACGAGAGACGTGATGAGGATTTCAACCATTGTGATTGGTTGATTCCTGCACGTCTCTGCTCCGCTCCGCCCAACTCCGCATCAGTGGAGACGCACCCTTAAAAGTTTGGTCGTATTCACCCTTGGAAGCGTAAACCAAAAATTATTAAAACAAAGAAATGGCCACCACAAATCAACCTATGTATCAAATACATAGTTCGATGTGACCCTGAGCTTTCATCACACTTTTTTAAAATTGGATTGGACTATTTGTAAGTTCTTTCTAGAGAATTCTTGATGATCCACTGAATGCTAATGAAGACCAGATCAATCAAAAACTTTTTTTACAAAAAAATACAACCGACTTCCAAAAACAACACTACAAAGTGAAAAATAACTGTAATTTCGGAAGTCGGTGTCTGGTTAAATGTATTTTCGTTTTTTGCCACCGACTTCCGAAATTACAGTTATTTTTCCTTTGTAGTGTTGGTTTTGGAAGTCTGTTGTATTTTTTTGTAAAAATGTTTTTATTTTTCACTTTTAGTCGTGGTAGGTACCTACCCCACACAAATTGTAATATCATTACCTGCAAAACAAACTAGAACATCATCCATATAAAAGTGGGGAAAAAAGCGTATTATTGAAGCTAACTCAAAAACTATCCAAGCAAAGTTAATCAATTTTATATGGGACCAACAATTTTTTTTCAAATCGGACGACTCTGTAATAAGTTATGCATGGTCATACATAAAAAAGTGTCGAATTGAGAACCTCCTCCTTTTTTTTCGTCGGTTAAAAAGAACTAATAAAAACAAACACAATATTTTAATTCCTCGGTAACTTATTATCTTTTTGCTAACAAAACCCGCAAATAAGCCTCAAAATCAACCCATGTGTGTAATAAACTAATAATGATGTTTATCTTCTGCCGCAGCATTACAAACAGTAGTCTCAGGGCGCATCATTTGCGGACATCAAAGTTACTGAGGGGCTCGTGGTTACATAACAACAGCTGCGAGGATCTCTGAAATTTTAGTGGGTAACTCTTGTTACGGTCAGTTAATGAGTGGGGACCATTTTTAACATATTGAACCCTGTGTATTTGAAACCACGTTACATCGTAGGTCGGGAGTTAGAAAGCATAAAGTCGGACAGCTACTCTACTCAATCTGCCTAGCCTTTTCCCAACTATGTTGGGGTCGGCTTTCAGTCTAACCGGATGCAGCTTAATACCAGAATTTTACATGGAGCGACTGCCTATCTGACCTCCAATTACGATACCCTTTGGTAAAACTGGTTGCCAGACTTTCGGGTTTCTGACGACCCGTAACGACTGTCAAACATCCACGAATGACAGCCGGGACCAACGGCTTAACGTGCTTTCCGAGGCACGGAGGAGTCTCGGTATGTAAATGGTCACCTACCCCGGCAAGCCTAGCTTAACCTGATGGATCGACCTTTGCTGCTATTATTAGGTACTTAGCCACGAGCTCCTCTACTAATCTATCTATATAATCTACCTAGTTCCACTGCAGGGCAAAGGCCTCCTCTCCCTTTCCACACAATTCTGTCTTTTGCTAGTGTCGGCCAGTTCTTTCGGTAGGAGTCAAGCTCGTCCCGCCATCTTCAACCCTGGATCTCACACAGGGAATCCTAGTGTGAGTTCCAGGAATCAACACATTCGGATGTAATTTCATAAACAATAATATTCTTTAATCTCTAAGGATATATCTCCATGTAAAATATTGAAATTAGCTACAAAAAGCCAACGCAGATGACAACAGCTTTTAAATATAATCTTTTCAATAATACAAAAACCGCAAATAATCCCCAAAACCGAGCCCATGTGCGTAATAAACTAATAATGATGTTTATCTCGTACCTCGTAGCATTACAAACAGTGGTCCCAGGGCGCATCGTTTGCGGACATCAAAGTTTTGAGTCCGCTGGGACGGGGGAGGATGAGTGGATTGAAAAGAGAGAGAGGTAATGAATAAATCACTAGTGTTTTGTGTGTTAGTAGGAATGCATTCTTATTTACTTTTCAGATATTCATTTAATTCAGCAGCAATAGCACTGAGCATGTGCCTAGCCTTTTCCCAACTATTTTGGGGTCGGCTTGCAGCCTTACCGGATGCAGCTGACCAATAAATAACTAATGAGCAATGTGCAAAATATTTATTTATTATTTATTTATTATCCCAACACAACTAACATTACAGGTTGCCCCAAATCGGTATATTGTATGCAAGAAGGCCAAAGATCATTGAAGTTGGTGAGATTTATAAAGACACCTTAATTCAACATTGGATATGGAAATGTTGAAGAAGAATAACAAACTTATATTCTATTTGCAAGATTGCAAGATTAGACATTTCAACAAACCTTTTTACAGTCCGTTCAACCGATTTTGACTTCTATTACGTCGGTGGCATGACAAATAGCAGCTGCAGTAAACAGTTGGTATTGTAACCACTTTTTTGCCTTTAATGTCAACCTTAACCCTACGGAACAGAAGTCAAAATCGGTTGAAAGGACTGTAAAAAAGGTTTGTTTAAATGTCTAATCTTATTGCAAATGGAGTATACGCATACAGCAATCGCAAAAGTTCAGATTTCAGCAATATTATATTGCAGTAACATTCAAGCAATTAGATAATTATGCTATTTTGTTTCAAAACAGAACACACAGACTGTGGCGAACATTCTCTTTATAAAAAAAAAAAAAAAAACTCCAAAGTACAGGCAAAACAATGTAGAGGAAAGAGATAATATGTGAAATTAAACACCGATTTAATAACGTGTAGGGCCGCCTTTGAAATACTAGTGCTGTGACACTCTGGCCACTCATTGGTGATTTGAGTTTGTAATATGTTACTTTTGAGTAGCGTCGTCGACGATGGGTTATACGAGGGTCATTCAATAAATACTTAGCCTACAAAAAGTAAACGAAAATTTTGGAAAAGTGGCAATTTATTTTTCAACATAGTCTCCTTTTAGTTCGATACACTTAGCCCAGCGATGCTCCAACTTTTTTAACCCGTCCGAAAAATAGTTTTTGTCAAACTCTGCAAAATAGGCCTCCGTGGCGGCGATGACCTCCTCATTCGATCCATATCTATTCCCGGCGAGTGATTTTTTCAGATTAGGAAACAGAAAGAAGTCACAAGGGGCCAAATCTGGAGAATACGGTGGATGGGGCAGCAATTCGTAGCGTAATTCGACCAATTTGGCCATGGCAACGGCAGACGTGTGAACCGGTGCGTTGTCGTGGTGAAACAGCACTTTTTTCTTCGCCAGATGGGGTCGTTTTTTCTTTAATTCGGCGTCGAATCGGCCCAATAAATCGGCATAGTAAAGCCCTGTAATTGTTTTACCCTTCTCGAGGTAATCGATGTAGATCACACCTTGTGAATCCCAGAAAACGGTGGCCATAACTTTTCCGGCCGATTTTACAGTTTTCGCCTTCTTTGGAGCACGTTCCCCGGTCTGGATCCATTGTTTTGATTGCTCCTTGGTCTCTGGTGTGTACCAGTGGATCCAGGTTTCATCGACGGTCACAAAACGACGCAAAAACTCCGCTGGATTCCGCTTAAACAGCGCCAAACACGTCACCGATGTGGTCTCACGGTTGCGCTTGTTTTCTGGTGTGAGTAAACGCGGCACCCATCGCGCCGACAGCTTTCTCATGCCGAGTTCCTCGTGAAGAATATGATGCACTGTTCCTTCTGAAATGCATACAGTCTCAGCTAGCTCCCGAACCTTCAATCGGCGATCTGCCAATACGAGATCATGGATTTTTTTAATGTTTTCCTCCGTAGCAGCTGTTTTCGGTGCACCTGGACGTCGTTCATCAAAAACCGACGTCTGGCCACGTGCAAACTCGTTGAACCAATTCTTGACGGTGGCCATCGATGGAGAAGAGTCACCGTACACAGCATCCAAGCGCTCTTTGATTTCGATGCGCGTTTTCCCTTCCAAAAATAGGAATCGAATCACCGAACGATATTGCTCTTTTTCCATTTTTGTAAAACCGATCGACACGCTCGCTTCCATAAGTTGTCAAATTAAAACAAATGAAGGGATTGGAATGAAAATTTGAAAAAAGAATGTGCTACACTGTGGTAAAACTCTTTTGAAACTACAGCGCCCTCTGGCGATGAGGCTAGGTACTTATTGAATGCACCTCGTAAGTTATAAACGCTTGACGTCTGCGTCGAATTTTATACTTAAAGTCAATATTTAAATTAAAAAAGTGCTCGGGTAACCGCGAAGATTTTTCCATTTGGTGGGAACTGACTCTTTGTCTCCTAAAAATTGCCAGACGAAAACAACTGCGAAATCTCTCAAAAACATGACCAAACAGCCCAATATTTTCCTATTCAAAAAATCACGTGTACAGGCGCGGCAACTAATCCATTAACAGTCGGTAGTGGTATCGATTACGCGGCTACACCTCGAGGGACCGGCCATTAGAGACGCACGACCAGCAGTGGATGGCTATATAAACATTAGTACGGTACGCTTTTAGGGGGGCTCGGGTTTCGCGTCTATTGTTAGGGGGTTGCGGAGAAGTATGAATAAAATGTTTTGTAGGTTTTTGTTTATGGCGATATTATGATGATGTAAAGACAATGTTTGCTGTCAGAAAATTATATAGAGTGACTGGTAGTGACCGATAATTAAACACATGAGTGTACTCATGATAACAAACTACTTTTGCTGGGACCAAACGTGAAATTGCGAAAAAAAAACAGCTGTTCCTACATTTTGAAGAGTTATGCGAACATAAATGTAGGGAACAGCTGATTTTATTTCGCGTTTTGAGGTTAAGTCACAGTAAAAGTTGTTTGATATCATGAGTACAATCGTGTGTTTAAGTATCGGTCACTAATTACCAGTCACCCTATAATGGTCGTCGTTAACTTACAGTGAGATTCAAATACAGGATTCTTTTTAGCACTAGTTTGCCATAGTATGCCACTGCTCTCAAACCGGTGAAGGAAAACATCGTGAGGAAACCGGCATGTCCTAGAATCAAAAATTTGAAGTCATGTGACATCTACCAAACCCGCACTGGGCCCGATTACGGCCCACTCCCTCTCGCAGAGGAGGCCTGTGTCCCAGCAGTGGGAACATTATAGGCTTTTTTATTATTAGGAATTTTATTAGGAACTTTGAGAGAGGCTTACGGCTAAGTAATAACAGCCGCACGATAGCCGCTCGGATTAAACTACGCTTGCCGCGGTTGGTCCGTGGATGGGTGACCATCTTTACATACCGAGACTCCACCCTGCCTCGGAAAGCACGTTAAGCCGTTGGTCCCGGCTGTCATTCATGGATCTTTGACAGTCCTTGCGGGTCGTCAGAAGTCTGTTTTAAAGATATCGTATTACACAGTAACTGGGTTGTGGAGATCAGATAGGTAGTCGCTACATGTAAAATACTGGTATTCAGCTGCATCCGGTTAGACTGGAAGCCGACCCCAAAATAGTTGGGAAAAGGCTAGGCAGATATTGCACTTTTGTAGGAAACAGTAATTTTTTTTTTATAACAGACAAATAATTTCAACTCTAGTGGGTATAAAATCATGTGCCATTTTGCGCGTTAATGTTGTTTGTCATCGTGTATATGGTAGTATTATTGATCTAGAATTTGAGCACACATTAGCTAGGGCTGTTAATGTTGAATGGATTAAAAAAAAACTTCTAATCTCAGCCAATCACACTAATATTATAAAAGCGAAAGTTTGTGAGTGTATATATGTTAGTTACTTTTTCACGCTCAAACGGCTGGACCGATTTGGATGAAATTTGGTATGTAGACAGCTTATACCCTGGATTAACACATAGGCTACTTTTTATCCCGGTAACAGATACATAAGATGTGAATCAAAAACAAGTAATTGACGAAAAGACATTATAGGTATCAGATTAACCCGTCGCGCGCTAATTAGCAGACACAATTGAAATTCTATTGTTATCTGTACACATGGTGTGCAATCGACATTTTAATTGTTAACTACCAGATCCATCGAAACGCGAGCAGTAATTAAATCCCGCAATAATTCGCACACACCCACGATTGGCACAATTTCAAGTGATTAAGTACACAGTGCGACACGTGGCGTCGTAACGAACATGCATTCTACATAAATGAGGGTAGAAGTAAATGTTTATTTTAAGGGTATCACTTGTGTAAATTAAAGTATCATCGTTTTCCCTGAAGGGGTAGCGTTGAGTTGGCGAAAATTGTGGTTGTTTATAGAGAGGCAAACAAAACAAATACTTGTCGTTTTTTGGGTAATAATAGATTGACGTCGGTCCATCTACACAGGGTGAAATTGAATTCATGGTCAATATTTAAGGGGTCATTGTACTCATCATTATGAACAACTTTTACTATCGGACCAAACCTGAAATCGCTCAAAAAAAAATCTGCTGTTTCCTACATTTTGACGAATTTTGCGAGCGCAATGTATGCAACAGCTGATTTTTTTTCTCGATTTCTGAGTACAATGACCCCTTAAAATATTGCCCATGAATTCAATTTCACCCTGTTAATTTAAATACTTAACGCAAACTCTTAATGGGTCATTGTGCTCATAATAATGAACAACTTTTACTTTGGGACCAAACCTGAAATCGCGAAAATGTTGACGAGTTATGACCGATGCGAACAAAATGTAGGGACCAGCTGATTTTTTTTCGCGATTTCAGGTTTGGTTCCATAGTCTTTAAGTTGTTCTGTGAAACATTATTTTCACTTTTTTTTTTCTTTTGTTTTTTGTGTTTCACGAACTGTGTCCAAATAAACGTTTTTCTTTCTTTTTTTCCTTTTTTCAGAGGTTATACATTAATTAGGAGGCACCCTGTATGTATAGATTCTTTGGCATCATATTTTATTCAAGGTCAAACGTGGGCTACGTTTGACCCCTATTTCAACTACACTTCTGGACACATCTATTGGCCCACCTTAGAGTTTAGGTTTCGATGGCCCCTACCGATATATGATTGCTAGATTGAACAAAAACTGTTGATGCAGTTTTAAACCTGATACATTTTACCATCTTTTTCGATCGTATTGTTTTAAATTTGAATTCAGAATACCATACGACATGGAGCTACGCCTAACAAGTCGGATATGCGCCTTGTTAAAGGCAATTGATTTTTGATTAAAAATATGTTTTATCAAATAAAGGTTTAATTTAATAACGCGTGTTGCCTCCATGGGCATCTACCACAGCTCTCATACGATTAGGCATAGAGTTAATCAACCGCTCTATGAAATTTTGAGGGATCATCTCCCATTCCTCTTCTATGGCAGTTTTCAACTCCTGCATCGTCTGGGCAACTGGCTGACGAGCCCTAACACGTGTTTTTAGCTCGTCCCACATGTGCTCAATGGGGTTCATGTCTGGGCTTCTGGCTGGCCAGTCCATAACTGTGATGTTCACATCCCGAAGATATTCCCTGACGATGCCGGCCGCATGGGCTCTTGCATTATCATGCATAAAAAGGAAATTTGGGCCCACATAGTCCGCGTATGGTATCACGTGAGGTTCTAAGCACTCACGAATGTACCTTTCAGCATTTAATGTTGGCAGCCGTGGTCATGTAACAACCTCAAGTTGAGTTTTGCCGCTCGCGGATATACCGCCCCAGACAGTCCATGAGCCACCGCCATAAGCAACCCTCTCTTCAAAGCAGCATTGTGCGAAACGAACTCCCTTACGTCGGTAGACCTTCTTCCTTCCATCATTGCCATGTAACACAATTTTAGACTCATCAGAAAAGAGTACACGGCTCCAATCTTGCTGTGTCCAATTTAAATGACTGCGTGCGAAATGAAGGCGCGCTGTTCGGTGGGCTCGCGTTAGTTTGGGGCCATTAGCTGGCTTGTGTGGTACCATATCGCATTCTTTTAACCTTCTCCGAACAGTTCGAGCGCTCACAGATACTCCGTGGAAGTCGCGAAGTTGGTTTTGTATCTCAATGGAGGTAAGGTGACGATTTCTCAAGCTGGTCGTCACGATGAATCGATCCTGCCTTTCAGTTGTGACCCGAGATCGTGGCCTTCCTTGGCGACGAACAAAGCCGCCAGTCTCTAGGTACCTCCGATAAACATTTCGGACCGCAGATCGACTTAAATTAAGTTGAGCACTCACGTTTCTTTGGCTGTGTCCGGCCTGAATAAGTGCCACAGCTTGGGCGGCGACTTCAGGTGAAGTATCCATAGATTATTGATAGAACCTCACCTTAATGTTAAGAATAAGTAATGTTTGTTGCAAAACCAAAGATATCAATCACTTTTTCAAGAATTAAATCCAAGTAAACCAATAAAACCAAGTTTTCTTAGTATTCGATTGTTTGATATCAACAAACAGGCTCCAAATTGTCTTTTGTTTCTTTAAATTCTGTGTTCGAAATTCAAAAAAAGACTATTGAACGAAATTGTGAATGTGCCAGGTTCAAAACTGCATAAAAACTTTTTGCTCGACCTAATATAAAATTTTAGCTAGGACCAAACGAAACTGAAAATACAAGGTGGGCCAAAAGATGTGTCCAGAAGTGTAGTAGTAAGCGATGGACGATGCTGCGCACGCTTGCCCAGAGGCAACATATTCACTCAAGACTTGAGGGGAGATCCCAGATTCCTCGGCTATCGGAAAACACAGACTTCGTCAGGGTTCCTTCATCACCATCATCATCATTTCAGCTGAAAGACATCAACTGCTGGACATGGCCCTCCACCGAGCGTCACCCATCGTCCCATTAAGGCGACGATAAGAGACTTAATGATTTTAACCTAAAGATCACGTCTAAACGAGTAGTGTAACAATTTGGAAAAATATACATATGTTAAATTAGACCATTTTCTTATTAACTCAATATGTGAATATTTTAGATTATATTTATATTACAACGTGTAATTAATTTGTAACGTTATGTCTAACGCGGATAAAAAATTGAGACTCACGCAAAAACTATAAACCGTATTTTTTATGAAACCTTCATCATTTTAATGATAATTAAATTATTTATCTTTTAGTATACGTGCTCCTTGCTGGGCGAGTCCCATTACTGGCTGGACGTACGACGCGTTGCGTGAGCTCAGCACAGAGCACGCAAGCTAACCACTCAAGGCCGCTGGCACTTATCTGCGTCTTAAAGTAGTTCAATGCAATGCTAACCTAACCTAATTAATCCATGCTTGCATTGTTTCACTCCTAACATCTTAATAATTTCAATGTAACAAACGTCTAATTAAAAACAAACAGCAGCGAACGGATTCTCTTAAGGCAAAATGGTATCGTAACGGGCTTTGGAGCATTGTATGGCCAAACGGTGCATACAGTTCTTTTTTAAAATTATATTTGCTCTCTTACATTAAAATCAGCCCATAATCCCCTTATGTCTTTAATGGTGAACGTGTAGATGAAATTTTATTGAAATTATAATCGAAAACAGTTTTTCCCTTAAAAAATGTAAATTTTTAGGAAACCAATTTTTTTGTATCGAGCCAAATTGTGTCAATCGTGTTTTGGCCAAGGCAAATTTGTATTTTTTGAGGGCAAAAATTTATTTTGCGTGCAGACGAAATGCGTCAAAATATCTTCTTTGGGACCCATTTCGCCTTAACATTCCCTCGAAGAGAGATAGCCTTAAACATGAGGCAAGGAGGTCGACTGTTGACAGTAGAGACTGCACTCGGTAAACAATTACTACAGTAATGCAAGGTAAACAATTTGTTTAAACTATTGTCGAGGGATCGGAGGGCTTCAGCACGTGACGTGGACATGTATTGGAGTTTATAAGGAAGAGTATTTAGGTTGTTGTGTATCTAATTTTTGTTCTTCTCATTAAGTACCTACTACGCTTTGTAATGGGCGCCTAGCTTCATCTTTCTGACTGACCGACCCCTTGACAATTCAAAAGTGCCTGTAATTAGGTCTATTTGAAATACCTAAATGCTTTGAGTTTAAGTAACGTGATTTCTTTTTATGTTTTTAAAACCGTTCTTCGGAAGCCGCCCGAAATTAAAAACCGAAGGATAAAATGAAACCATGAACTAAATTGTAGTGCTTTCTAATTATTTTCTAGGGTCTCTTCGTAAAAACTTTAGCTACCCAAAAAAAAAATCAATAATATACCTACCAGAAGACAAAGCGAAGCCCTTCTATTGTAACAGTATCAATACATATCGACAATTAACTAAATGGCCACTGACGCGTGTCCTGTCACCTCTTGTCACATCGTGTCACAACACGTGACCATCAATATTTATCGAAGCGGTACATTCACAAATCACGCGACTTAGGCCTGGACTCCACCAAAGCGGAGACGAGACGAGAGGAGAGGTGTGTTTTAAACTACCAATAGAATTTCGTTATTCACAAATCTTGTCTCCACTCAGCTTCAGTGGATACCACTGAGCGGAGATGTATCATATTTGTATGGCGCGATCGAAGCGGAGATGTGTGCAGTGCCTCACAAGTTGGCGACGGCGCGCAGTGGAGACGACTTCATCTCTTTGTGCGTTCATCTCAACATACAACGCTCGCCGCATGCAGCTTAGTTCCGCTCTAGCCAGCACACATCTCCGCTCCAGTATAGCCAGGATGCATCTCCGCACAGCTTCGGTGAATACACATCTCCGCTTTGGTGGAGTCCGGGCCTTAGTGACAGTTGCCATTAACACTGCAAGCGATAGAGGGTTAGCCATATTTGGGATTCTTTGGAGGATCAAAACGGGTTATGGTTTCGTCCGTAAATAATAAATTAATTATGACTTAAGTCTAACAGACGATGTCAAATGGCTGATATAATGACAAGACTTCAAGTACAAACTGTCCCAAAAACGCTTATAAAGAAATTGGCAAATGAATTTGTTTCGTTTAGTTTTCAGAGAGCCGTTTACTTACAAAAATATCTGTGTCATATTTCACAAACTGACTTTCAAAATAATGAGAAAGCTATTTCACACAGATACTTTACAAGATAATTTCGTATGTAAGAGCAGTAATTAGTCCTTCTTTTCGTCTGTCACATTACGTGACAGTCAGTATTTATTGAAGCAGGACATTAACAATACCGACACGTGACTTTAGGACATTGAAATTAATCTGTGAACATCATAGGGTTACTATTGTAACAGAACGTCGAGTTTATTCTGGCAACGACAAAATTAAGAATGTTGCACTATTTGATTTTCCTATTTAGGTATTGCAAACCGCAGTGCTGCCAAAATTGCTAATAACGAAAAAATATATAGCCTGAACAAGAAAAGCAATAAAAATCTCAATCATATGCTTGCAATGAAAATAAAATAATGATATGAGTCCATGGAGCTTCTTGTTCGTTGTTCTCCATAGGAACCTACTATGCTTTAGAATGGGCAACTAGCTTCATCTTAATCATGCATGAGCATAATATAGCTTAATCAGCCTATAATGTTCCCACTGCTGGGACACAGGCCTCGTCTCAGTGAGAGGGAGCGGGCCGTAATCCACCGCATGGGCCTAGTGCGGGTAGATGTC
Organism: Cosmia pyralina; assembly: GCA_946251885.1. Lineage (NCBI taxonomy): Eukaryota > Metazoa > Arthropoda > Insecta > Lepidoptera > Noctuidae > Cosmia > Cosmia pyralina. The sequence goes on from OX276365.1 coordinate 1,846,792, forward strand.
ACAAGTCTTTGAATTTTTGTGTCTAGGACATGCCGGTTTCCTCACCATGTTTTCCTTCACCTATTTTAGAGCAGTGGCAAAGCGCCTGTCAGGGTTCAAACCTACGACCTACAAGCCTACAACTCTCATGACTCGGTGCCATTACCACTGGCCCACCACTGCTCAAACGATAGCCTTATCTGCTGTCCTTTTCTACCGAGCTCTACGAGTCGTTTCAAAGTTCAAAAAACTACGAACCTTTCAAGAATCACTTCACAAACGCAATCAATTCATGCCTCATTCATAATCTCCTCAAAAAAAAAATGACGAAACACAACAAACACAAAGACAGATAACTCACAATGATCGGCATGCAGTTGAATATCAGTACAAACAAAGCGACGCGGTTCCAAATCAAAGTGCATGCGTTCCGCGGCTTGCGAAGAGTCCAGTAGCTTCGAGTATTGGATAGACGAGTAACGTGAAACGATGCCACGAGTACTTTATGTACCTAGAGGTGGTGGTTAAGATGAAATTGGAAGGATGGATGTGGCGTTATCGAAAGATAAATTTCAAAGACGAAGTAATAAAGCGCACAAAACAATGAGTTCCATCAATCAATTCAATTGACATGAGAATTTGTTTTATCAAATGGAACATCACAAGCTAAAAATAAATAAATCTTCGCGAATATAGCAGGTATCGGATTAGTGAACGAATATTTTGGGCTCTGGGAGAAACATGATGGGCCAAAGACAGAAAACCCGTCAATGGAAGAGACTTCGATATTCTCTGGAAATCTAATCGCTAAGGAGCGGACTGACTACGATTTTAAACGGCACACAACCGCGTAATCTATTGTCACTATTAGCTGGCTTGACATAAGGTTGAACATTTAAAATAATATTTGTGTTTCCGAGATGTGACTAAGCTGCGCCATGTGCTTTTATTTTCCGGGTTTTCTTTAGATTATTCAGAATATACACAATAAATTAAATAATTGTCCGGTTAAAGTTTAAAAAAAATGATAATTCTATTAAATTCTTAAAAAACTAACAATGTCATTATCGCTGAAAATATAGAGATATTCGACGCCGAAGTTTATTTTTGTGGAGCAAATTCCAAATTTTTTATTGGCAATATCAAACTATTTTTTACTATTTTATTTGGTTAAAATTCTTCTTTAACTCTTAAAATGTCGATTGTACACCATGTGTACAGATAACAATAGAATTTCAATTGTGTCTGCTAATTAGCGCGCGACGGGTTAAACCCTTCTCTGTGCACTGTATTTTTTGCGTCGGATAGTTTCATTGCGTTACGTGATTACGTCATACTCGACAATCCAAGAAACCCACACAAGGACACATTTAAGGAGGAGCACGGAAACGATCGAATTGTAGTTTTTTTTTTTTTAATAGTGATATATTGACCATTTCATTCAAAACCATTTTACATACATTTCGTGAATGATCGCTGCTGAATCACAAAAGCCAATCCCCTGTCCATATCCAGACCATCGTAGCTCCTCCGGCTACCGCACACCGCACTCATCGTTTACCCTGTGTGCTCAGCAAACAGCGCAATGATACTCCAGTTAATTAAGGACCGAACAAATATGCTTTCTAACAGACGCGCTCGGAATATTTTATTACCTCCACTCATTTGTTGGACTGACTTTTTTATACGTACTGTTAGTTTGTTCTGTGGAGATCGAGGCTTGTGAAAGGTGATTTGTGATTGGGGGAAATCAGAAGTTACAATATCAGTTGTTACATTGGAACTAAAGGAGCCTTTTGACGTTGTGTTCCGACGCATCCGCGGACAAGTTCCACAGTTTTGTACTGACAAAGACAAGCTAGTGCAGGTTTTATAGTTTTTTATAGGTACATAATATTTATATGGGCCATTGTAGCTTGAAATAAATGATTATTATTCATCATCATCATCATTATCCTGCCCTTATCACAATTTATTTGGGGTCCCATACTTCTCTATTAATCGTCATCTCGGTAGTCATTCTTTAATAATAGTCACATCATCTTTCACACAGTCCATCCATCGTTTCTTTGGTCTTCCCCTACCCGCATAGCCATCCACATTCATAATCTAATGATTATCATTATAAAGTGTTTACTGTTTGTGATTTTCTTTTGTTTCAGGCACAACAATAGATCAAACGGTGACCTGTCAAATAGGTTGAAGTGAGGGAAAGTATTCTCATTGCATTAAAATATGATAACGTTTGTGATAATTTGACTAAATGTAGCGTTGGCCTCAAAAAGTTCTTCAGTATGTATTGGGGAAGGCTCCTTGAAACAGGCGCAAAGGGAATCGCTCGGGACACAAGGCACCGCTCGTCGCGCGACACGTGGTACTTTTGTGTCGCGTGCGATTCACGCCTTTTTGTAGGAGCCTTAAATAGCCGCAGTTGCCAGGTTGCATCTGCAGCCTGTCTCGATGTGACATAGTCAGATCACACCGCTGTAGTTTCGCCAGAATCAACGAGGTTAACCTATGCAACTGTTTCTTCATCACAGTGCTAATACTTCTTCTTATCCTGTCGATGGCCTTCAGAAGCGTCCACCAGCTCCTGTAACGTGCAGACGTACGACTAACCTGAACGATCATATGGTCCAACTCAGCCAGTGCCCGCAACAGATGCGCAGTGCGAGCAGCCCGCACGAATCCGCCACTATGCTCTAATCCCGCGCCTTGAGCGAACAGCATGCAGAATTCGGCTCGGGAGCCGATGACGCCGGTGCCGAGCGCGCAGCGGAGGGACTGGATCGCGCATATGCGTTCGGAGCCCTGGTGGGGAGGTAGTGAAGTTATTCATTTGAAAGTTTGCAACTTCGAAATACGTTACAGTAGTCATCAATGTGACCTTGTTCACTCCTTTATAAAATCTGTGATGGTCAGGCCTTGATTCCATCAATCAGATATTCTCTTTCTTAAGTGATCATGTCCATGATCATGTATAATGTAAAACTGGAGTGAAATAACATTCCTAGGTGCAACTCCGGGCTTGTAATAGGTACTGTCTTTTACTCGACGAAAACTTCTAGAAATGTGGATTGCAATTTTAAGTTTCTTTGTTACCTTTTCACGCCTAAACCATTAAACCGATCATCCTGAAATTTTGCATAAACGTTTTCAGGTGTACAGAAACAGACATAGGGTATCTTTCATCCCGAAAAAAAGTACTGTTCCCGAGGAAAACAACAATAACATTCTTAATCATGATTGAATTATATTATTACAAGCAGGGTACAACCCGAATTGATTGTCAAATTCTAAATCAACGCGAGCGAAGCCGCGGGCAGAAGCTAGTGTAGTCATAAAACAGAAGTCTTATCAAACGACATTAGATCATTGTACGGACGACACTTCATTACATTCTTGTCTTTTATACTTACAGCATCAACCTCGCAAGGATGGCAGAGGTCAGCGCAGACCGTCAGCAAAGTCTGGATGCTCTCGCGAGCGGTGCCGGCCTTCTCTGCGCGAGTTATGCACCCGGTCAGGCACAGGTAGCTGAAGCAAGAAGGCATGGTTAGAATATGTTGTATAGGACATCTTTAAGTCATTCACTAAGCACAACCACTGGGTCCAGAAGCATGAAATTTTGCAAGATTTCCTTTTTAACCGACTTCAAAAAGGAGGAGGTTCTCAATTCGTCGGAACCTCTTTTTTATGTATGTTCCCCGATTACTCGAAGATGGCTGGACCGATTTGGATTTTTTTTGTTTTGTTCGAGAGGGTATACATCACAGTTGGTCCCATATAAAATTGATTAACTTTGCTTCGGTAGTTTTTGAGTTAGCTTCAATAATACGTATTTTTCCCCCACTTTTATATGGATGATGTTCTAGTTTATTTTGCAGGTAGTGGTATTAGAATTTGTGTGGGGTAGGTTACCACAACTAAAAAGTGAAAAATAAAAACTTTTTTACAAAAAAATACAACCGACTTCCAAAAACAACACTACAAAGTGAAAAATAACTTTAATTTCGGAAGTCGGTGGCAAAAAACGAAAATACATTTAACTAGACACCGACTTCCGAAATTAAAGTTATTTTTCACTTTGTAGTGTTGTTTTTGGAAGTCGGTTGTATTTTTTTGTAAAAAAGTTTTTATAGTATTTTTATCTCACGATACGCACTTTACTTGTGTTTACCAAATGTACACACGGCTACACATCAAGCTATACATTTCTAGTTTACACTGACCTCTCATTGTAAGGAAATCCTCCTACAATGCGAGGTCGGCGTACACTGGAAATGTATAGCTTTATCTGTAGCCGTGCGTACAAACAGACAACCTTTCTCGTTTTTAATTATGTTTGAGCTGGAAGAAACAGAGCCAAAAAATACCCGGTTTCTGAGGTTTTTGAACGGAGTTTATCCGTTCGAGGAAGAATTTAGCTTAAAAGTCGAGTGAATTACTATCGAGGGCTTATCTGAGGACCTCCAAAACCGAGCATAGGGTAGGAATTCGCTTAAATAGATAATTTTGTCGAATCAATAGCTGTTGAGAGTTTAAACTCCGTTTAAGAATTCATCAGAAACCGGGTACAAGAGAAATGACGTATTAACATATCAATTTCCAACAACCAATCAACACCCTGTCAACACATCCTCTAATATTCACATAATGCTAACACAAAAGTCCAACCATAGACAGGTAGGAGTAAATCCTTATTGAACACAAACAGCGCATGTTTTGTGTTTCAACAATAATAAAGGCTTTGGTGAGAATGTTTTGATGGTCAAGCGTACCTTGGGGCTGTACTTACATGAGTGTTGTGTTAGGATTAGAAAATGGCTTCTGTTTTATGTAGGAAGGTGATACATACATGAGTACGTAGTAGGGTTACTAACCCTACCGTATAAAATTAAAGGCCTAAATACTACATTTCTGTTAAAAATATATAGTAGGTGAAACTACTATGTTTTTGATGAAAAATTAAATAACATTATTGTTTTAAAATAAGTGTAAAACGAAACGCAGCCCGTATCTGTTTTTGAACGAAACTTGTCAAGTGTCGTTCCAGCAACCAGCAAATTCCGCTGTTACTGAGCGCATATTTTCAGTGATGAATACAAAATGGCTAGATGAGCGCAATAGGGCCAGTAATAATCTCATATAAGCTGAATAAATGGTATTTCATAACCTTAATTTAGAGTGTAATAGTTATGACTTTATGAGAGAACAAAAAAAACCTGTTAATTAAACATTTAAAAAAAGTAAATATTTTTGAAACATGTCTACTATATTGTTTATTTTATTTTATTTTATTTATTTGGCTCACCAACAATTATTGAATACACTGTTACACTGTTGTTAAAGGCAATGCCTTCGAAAATACTATATTTGATATAAAAAAGTTGAGAACCCTATAGTTGTCAAAAAAATAAGAGGCCCGTTTTGACATGAGGGTGTCCGTCTTTGTCCCGCTATGTTTGTCTCTCTTTGGCATATGAAACGATATGGGCTGTCAAAAGGGACCTATTATTTTGTGACGAGTATAGTACGTAGTATAATTAATAAGATAAACAAGGTGTCTACAGCGACATTACAAGAGCTATACACTTCAGGCCAGCTTTATTGTTTTAGTTGTGACCGGGTGTTCAAAACTAAATTCGGTCTAGCGAGCCATCTAAGAGCACACGCAAGGAAGTGATTTCGAAGGGTCGCCGTTATCGAAATCGATAAGGAATACTATATATATATATATATATATATATATATATATATATAAGAGCTATACAGCGGGCCTAGACAAAGTAACATTCGATTAGCGATGACGCTAGAAGAAAAGCCAAAAAAATATATGGGGTTGACATAAGCTACCGAAATATCACGCGTTTCTTCTATAGAAATGCGTCGATAGCTGTTGTAGAAATAGAATCGCTCCGAAACGAATGCCATTTGTCTAGGCCTACAGGACGTACAGCTCCATCTCTTTCCCACACGAAAAGTAAGTTTAAAATAATACTGCTATAATAGGTGGTGCTGGCACCTCGCACCGAAATCGTAGGACTTGAAATTTTGTCCTACATGCTCGAAAGGAATGCAGGAATCCGCTGGATGCGGGAAGCACTGAACCGGTCGAAGTGGCGGTACTTGGGGGAGGTCTATGTCCACCAGTGGACGTCTTTCGGCTGCAATGATGATGATGTTCGAGAGTTCATCTTACCAGAGTCAGTAACCCATTTTTGGAGTTGAACCAAAAGAACAACACCCATTTAAATAGACAAGTTAACATAAGAACTGGAAACAGATTAAATTGAAGAGATTTTCAGACATCTGAGGGGCAATTCCAGTATTTTTAACGCAATCTCGTATCAGTCTCAATATGCCAAAAATGTTATTAGCGTTTACCTACATTTTTGTCATTTGATTGTCGCTGGCATGACATTGCGACTTGAATTTGAATGTTTTTTAGGTACGAGAATTGACCTTCAGATGCATTCAACGCGGATGAATATTAGAGCACTGTATACAAGAAATTATGGAAATTGATATTCTACGGCAAAGACATTTTTAAACAAGTTATCAGACAGCCAATTCAGTACTCCGGTAGAAATGAACATTCGTTAAGAACCACTGTCAGGAATGAAAATTTTCGCAGGTTTAAAAAACTTGATAATATTTTGTTCCAATATTGGATATAACCAATCATCTCACGCCTGTATACCCCAACTAAAAGGGGAGAGGAACAAAAAATTAAAAAATCTCGCTTGGCAAGCATCTTCGTTGTACATCCAATTATAAGTTGCGTCAATATTTGCGTTACTTGTAACCACGGCTCGATGCGGTGCTCAAACTTGATTTACAGTTCGTTATCGGTTTTGAGAGATATATTAGGTTGGGGAAAAAGTCTTTTCGCATTAAAGTATGTATGAACTTAAAATAAAATATCTTTGGCTATACTATTTGTATCTGGCTGGTTTTGGTATCATTGTAAGTTAAAATTTTAAAGAACATAATTCCAAATTCAAATTAGGAAAATGTGTGATTTTCATTTGTTTTTCGTACTGTCAAGATGAGTGAATCTAATGAAGAAATTCGATACATTTTAAAATTTTACTACAAAAAAGGCAAAAATGCATCGAAAGCCGCGAAAAAAATTTGCGATGTTTATGGACCCAGTGCAGTGTCTGTGAAAGTAGCACAAATTTGGTTTAAGCGTTTTCAATCCGGAAATTTCGATGTCAAACATGCACGTTGCTCTGGTCGCCCTATTACAGATAAAATGGATGCCATTTTTGAAAAAGTGGAGCAAGATCGGCATATCAGTAGAGTTACGCGGTAGCTGAAGAACTGGGAATTGACCACAAAACAGTTTTGGCGCATTTGAAAAAAACAGGGTACACAAAAAAGCTCGATATTTGGGTACCTCACGAGCTCACTGAAAGAAACCTAATGAACCGTGTACTCATTTGTGATTCTTTATTACGACGTAATGAAACCGAACCATTTTTGAAGAAGCTGATAACTGGTGATGAAAAGTGGATCACGTACGACAAGAACGTGTGAGAAAGGTCGTGGTCAAAGGCCGGTCAGGTTCACAGACTGTGGTGAAACCCGGGTTAAGTCGCAACAAGGTGATGCTGTGTGTGTGGTGGGATTGGAAGGGCATTATTCATTATGAGCTGATACCACCAGGCAGGACCATCGATTCTGAACTCTACTATTAACAACTGATGAGATTAAAACATGAAGTTGAGAGAAAGCGGCCGGAATTAATCAACAGAAGGGGTGTGGTTTTTCATCATGATAACGCTAGACCTCACACATCTTTAGCCACTCAGCAAAAATTAAGAGAGTTTGGCTGGGAGGTGTTAATGCATCCGCCGTATAGTCCTGACCTTGCACCTTCAGATTTCCACCTGTTTCGGTCTCTTCAGAATTCTTTAGGCAGTGTCAGGTTAACATCACGAGAGGACTGCCAAAACCACTTGTCGCGGTATGTTGATCAGAAGTCCCAAAATTTCTATAGCAATGGGATCATGTCCCTACCTACAAGATGGCAAAAAGGAATCGAACAAAATGGTACCTACATACTTTAGATAAATGTAAATAATGTATATTAAAAAATGTTTTGAATTTTCTTAAAAAATGCGAAGAAACTTTTTCCCCAACCTATTATTTTTACAATGTTTATAAAGAAAGAAATACTTACTTAAAAAACTTTTTTACAAAAAAAAAAAAACAACCGACTTCCAAAAAAATACTACAAAGTGAAAAATAACTTTAACTTTGGAAGTCGATGTCTTTGGATCTGTATTTTAGCTTTTTGCCATCGACTTCCGAAATTAAAGTTATTTTTCAGTTTTTTATTTTTCAAACTAAGTTACGATAGTCAACTGCTCATCACCTTTTACAAAATATTGCTTTTCCCAATACGAGGACGTTAATTGTTGAAGATTTCCCCCAGTAAGGAACCAGGAGAACTGGAACTGATGGTGAAGTCACCATCAGCTCCATTTCAACATATGTATTGTGACGAGCATAAAATGCTTAGCAATAATCGAATCGCAACCCGTGAAATACGTATTATTGAGTAGTTCCGATGGCCATCTCTGGTCTTCCTCATCAGTTCCACTTCACTAAATGGTACTTTCCGGGTGCAAATGCACGAGTTATTATAAAAAATACCCAAACCAACCCCTCCCTCCCCCCAGTTTCCCTCGATTTCTCTGGGATGCCATCATCAGATCCTGGTTTCCTTATCATGGTACCACCCTTGGAATATCTCCTTTCCAACAAAAAAAGAATCATAAAAATCGGTTCATAAACGACGAAGTTATCCGCAAACACACAAATATATATATATATATATACGGTCGAATTCAGTGACCTCCTTTTTTGAAGTCGGTTAAAAATCACGGAAAATTGTAAAAGTTATATGGATGTTTGAAGTATGAGACAGGAGCAGAGCAGAGAAGAACTGTTGGACGTGTGGCGGCATCTACAACGCCACATGCGAACTACGCATCAAAGGCCTGACGTCACACAAATCCTGCATCGCGCAAGCAGAGTTTACCGCGCGACTGGCATATAAATACAACATCCTGACATTAACCGTCAGGCAGTAGTCCACCAGACACAAAACCAGCTGGTCGGAGGATCCTCCCTTTTCAAGGTGTAAAGTTCATCATCCATAGCAATGAAGGATGAACTTTACACCCTGAGTGGTAGACATATGCCTCAATAGGAAAGAAAGGTGCGTCTACATAGAATAACAACTGAATATGGGCACTTTCGATTTTCCACTCGTTACGTCCCCTCCAAAATTAGTAAGACCCGCCGTCCGAGACATGTTCTCTCCGACCCTGATGACCCCGGTTTCCTTCAGAAGAGTAATAGGGCCACCAGTACAGTCTGCAAACGCAAACCTAGATCTACATTCCGACCTCGGCGGCGAGGCCCTCTACTCGGTGAAGCTGTACCAGCTGGTGGCGCAGCTGAACCTGTAGCCTTAACCATAGTGTAATTCTTCTTCTCCTATCGTCATAATCCAGCCTGCCCCTTCTGGCTGTTCTCCCTCCAGCGACGCCCTATGCTAAGGTCCCCTTGGCGTACAGTCGCTTAATCTATAATTAGTTTGTAAGCTCTGGCTGGAGGCTTTAAGTTCGCTTAAAGCACCCACAGGATAGTCCGGTTAAGCAGTCTCGACCTCCAATGGTCAACTGCGAGATGTCATTAAAAAAAAAAAATCACTTTCGATATCATTTACCCCAAGAAGACCACTGCTAGACCTTACCGGGTAGACCTATGTTCACTGTTCAGTGCTGGACGTCTTTCAGTTAGGAATAAGTTTGTATCTCGTCTATTTCACGAAAAGCACTCTATATAATAAATTCGGAAAACAACTAAGTCAATTAACAATAGTGTTTCAATTTGAAACAAAACTTTGGGAAAGCCAGCCCTAATCGAATCTCGCGAGGGTAACCGGTAAGTTTGGTTTGAATTCGCGGATTTAAGCGAGTACAGACATAATCTTCTTAACAAGCGGTGTGATTGAGATGCACTGCTTTATAACAAGTTTTTGCAAAAGAGATGCTTCGAACAATGATCTTTCTTAACATTTTTAGGGATACGTACATGAAGGGTCTAAACGGAGCTCTATTGCTGTTACTCACGTGTCCGTCTGTCACACAGGTTTTACATCTCTCATCAGTATAAGCATCTTGTTGAGCCAAAGCCATAAAAATTGTCAAAAAAAAAAATTTAAATAATGAGAGGCGAAAAAATGTTTTGACCTACCCCATCAAGTGGGTATCATTGTATAGAGCTCGTTGAGTAGATAAATACTGTATTTTTACCCGACTACGGCAAAACCAAAAGGAAGGGTTATGATTTTAGGAGTCTATGTAATATGTAAGTATGTATTTACGTGTGTTCCACCGTAGCGCCTAAATTACTGAACCGATTTTAATGAATGAGGTATCAGTAGATTCGTAATAATGGTCCGGGTGACATAGGCTATATAAATTCTCCCTTTCAATACGGTGGACTTTACACGTAAATTCATGACCACGAAAAAAAATAAATTGAGATAATAATGACATGTTTGGTGTCAAAAGACACACGAGCACATTACAAATATAATTATGTCATATTGTTTAAGTAAATAAATATGTTTAAATTGTTAAAAATAAGTAAAAGTGGAGGTAAATAACATTAATTTAATTGGTTACAGAGCGACCGCGGCGAGCGTGATTTTTCAGTAGTCGGGTTTTAGTTTTTGAACTTACTTTTTATTTGTTTTAAAAAATATTGGAAAACAAAGCAATGAGAAGCCACCAAAGTCAGCTTTTTTACAAAATTATCTTTTCGAAGAATTTTTTAACTTCCCATTGACTTATGAACTTGAAATTTGGTGATAATATTTATTATTACGTATATTTTAGTAACAAATAGCAATGTATTGAGAAATCAGATTTGGTACGGAACCCTAAATGTGCGAAGTCCAACACACACTTGGCCGGTTTTCTTTAAATTGAGTAGTAATTGGAAAACTATTGCATGGATTCTTTATACTTTTCTTTTCATCTAAGTATGTAAGATAAGCCTTTTAGGTAGTTGGTTCTTAACTTGGCTTATTCCTTCATCATGTATAAAGCTTAATACATTGGCATTAGAAATTGTCAATGATGCCGATTCTCTCTGATATTCAAGAAAGAGACGGACGTAAATTAGAGCTAAAAAAAAAAAAGAGCTGTCAAAGGAGAATGGGCATTTTGGTACTCGCTCCAATAGCAATCATTGTGGTGTCATTGGATAGGTCTTTTAATCAGGAAAAATATTTACTATGGCGACATGTCCCAAATCCTTGTCTGAAAACCACGGCAAGCCCCCAAAGTTCCAGTTTTAGTTAATATCATAATTGCAAGTACGATAATATTACATACCTATCATGGTTGAAATACGAAAAAAACAATGTAAAACAACATTATTTAAAACGAGAAATGTATTGTGTTACTCATAGACTCATAAAAAAAGGAGGACTCCGCGCCACGCATATCGAAAGTGAAGCACAGTAAGTATGCCAGGACCGTTTGTACAAACATGCCTCACGCACACATTTACATCATAGTATGCCAACCGGACGCCATTACGTGACACAAGCGACGGCGTCTTTGCAGGTACTCATATCACGCACACATAGATCGGTACGGTGCTTCACTTTCGATATGCGTGGCGCGGAGTCCTTCTTTTTTTTATACGTCTATTGTGTTACTATTCATGCATTATATCGTGATATGATATGATAATGGTGAACACTTTTGAAAATATGTTTTTTTACATAAAAAAGTAAGTAGTATTATCTTTAACATTTCTGTTTTTTGTTACAACGGTGACTATAGACCTCGGGGATAGGGAACCAGCCGCGGGGTGGGGTAGGTGGTGCGCTGTGCCAGTGGACAGCCTTTTGTGCCGCGACATTCACTAGTCGTTGTATCGTTCTGTGCGTGAAACGACGTTCCGCAGCTGTTTATTCTACCTAGTACTTTGTTATACCGTTTTCATCACTGACCCCGGCGCCCCTTTTGGACATTGTTACCCGCTACAAACGTTTATCTTGGCTAGTGTTGTGGACTATTGTAGTGCTTATCGATTTGGAACATCGTTATGGAAGAAAATCGCAACTGTGTGATGTGTCGGCGAGGCCTACATCATGCTAGATACCAACAGCATGTTTTAACTGATGACCTTCCAAGAATGCACCCCGAGTTTGTGGCTTACATACGAGAACATGCCATTTTGGAGGTTAGTACATACTTCATTAAACTATTTCGAACTTCACCAGCTTCAGTTTTTCTTTTTAGAAGCGGTTTGTTTATATTATTATTGTCTGTTATATTTTTATACCTGAGCTATTACAAACGTGCGAATTGAGCCCTAAATCATTTTAATCGGACCTCTTGCTCGCACTTACAGGTCTTATTGAACTACTCTAGTGTTGTGTGTAAAAGTGCGTTTCCGAACCGAGCTGCAAACTACCAACTGCACGTGTTTATTTTCTATGTAGCGCGGCTGTATGGTCCGTAGCTAAGGGTGTTCGCTTCATAGAAAAAAAAAACACGTGCAGTACTAGCTACCTGCTTCCGAGCGGCATCCCTTTATATCAGTAATGACTTGTGCAGCTTTCTCACAATCCTTTAATCCTTTTATGACTCAGTTCGCACGTTTATAGTTCTTCTTATTAAAACACTTCTCTGACCACCTATTGTGTGTTTGCTATTGTTATCTATTCACTAAGCCGTCACATCGGCTATACATAAGATATATTTTTACTTGCATTACTTAAAATATGAAAACAATACAAGTATGCCATGACTTTAGACCTGAACACCTACATACCGCATTGTTTTAAATGTTTTCATAAAAATACAACATAACATCAGCAAGATCGTATTCTACCATTTTCAGGTAGAGTTCGACAACACACGACGTGTGTGTCACCGATGTTGGCAGAGAATTGACAACGTTGTAGGAAGACCACCTGTCATACCAGAAGTAGAACAGAATGTACGAGAGCTTCAGGTTCCAGACTACACTCGAGCTCCAAACACTCCAGGGCATTGTATCTTTAACACTTGCCAAAACGCAACCCGCCATCGAATACCAGAGACGATCAAGATTCACATTTTCTGTGAATATAAGTTATATATTCCTGACGGTGCTAGAGTATGTGGACAACACCTTGAGAGCAATGCTTGGGAAGAGCTGCCTCAATTCTGCAATGTCACACATAACTTCAATGCGCAACAGTTTAGCGACGTTTGTGACATGTTGAGAATGGCTTTAAATCGTGGACCTAGGCTAGATTTCAACACAAGAGGTGCTTTAAGCAACGAGGATATGTACTTTTGGACAGGACGCAAATGCGAACAGTTTGATTCCATATTAGAACAAACACCCTCACTAAGTGGGAGGTGCAAGGAGCCTCGAACTGCGTTAGGCATATATCTGACGAAACTACGTACCGGAGACTCAGATGAAAGACTAGCGACGTTATTTAATATGTCACGAAGAAAGCTGGAACGTTTACTAACTATTGTGCGCGAATGCCTCATGAATGAATATGTAATATTACACTTGGGAGTGGACCATATGAATAGAAACGACGTTTTAGAAAAGAACCTCACTATACCAAGAGGGTTATTTGGCAATGAAGAAAACAATAAAGCTATCGTTATATGCGATGGGACTTATAATATACTTATATCAATAAAAGCTCGAACTTTTTGTTCCAGCGTCTATCTTATAGCCTGCATAAGTTCCAGAACTTGCTGAAGCCGTTTTTAATTGTGTGTTCCAATGGCTATATAATCGATGTTTTGGGACCATACGCTGCCACTAAGACTGATGCGAACATCATGAGCGATATAATGAATGATGGAGAAAACCCATTGCATTGCTTTCTTCAACCGAACGATGTCTTCATATTAGATCGCGGCTTCCGGGACAGCTTAGATGCTATCGAAGCATGGGGATATGAATCCTACGTTCCACCATCTAAAGACAGATGGGAGACACAGCTAACTACTGAGCAAGGTAATGAAGCTCGATCAGTTACACTATGCCGGTGGGTAGTGGAAGTGGTGAACGGGAGGTTCAAACGAGATTTCAAGCTTTTGCGGCAAAAATATTTTAATAAAACACTACCAAAAATGTTCATTGATTTTAAAATCGCCGCAGCTATGTTTAATAACTTCCACATACCCATCGATGACAACATTCACGCAGAGGCCTTCCTAAACATAATCAGGGAGAAAATAGATTCCCCGAATCTACTTTATGATTATGTTGAAAGAAAACATTTGAATAACCGAAGAGCGGATTTTCAAAGAATAGAAAGTCACGAAATACAGAACTTCCCACTACTGACGGAAGAACAGATTATTTTACTTTCATTGGGCACCTATCAACTGAAGCTAGCCCGATCCTACTGCAGCGAGCATTTATCAAATGGACTATACATTCTACAAGTATATAGAGAAAGCGCACTCCAAGATTTAAATGAATATGGTATAAACGAAGATGCCTGGCTTTTACGCGGACGCATACAGTCGCGTCACGTACGGTCAAGAACTTATTATTGTTATGTATTAGTAAAAAACAATGTTAATGAAAACGAAACCAATATCCATAACATTTTATGCAATTATTACTGCACGTGTTTGACCGGACGACGAACAATCGGCACTTGTGCTCATATAGTTTCAATCGTTTGGTATCTAGGATATGCCAGACATGTAGGCAGCGTTCCTCAACGATGTCATTATTGTTGATAATAATGTTTAAAAAAATAAATAACGTTTCTTACTTTTTCAATTTTTTTTTTTATTCCTGAGTGTTTATTCATTTTAGTATCTATTAATCAACAAACACAGGATTCTATAGAAGAAAATTATATAATATCACCATTATCTTAACAAAATGAAACAAAAACAAAAAAATATATACTTAACACAAAATAACTCCGTTCCGACAGCAAATGGAGACAAGCGACTCGGTTATCATTAATCCTTGTAAAAAGACCTTTCCAATGATATATATATTATGGCTATTGGACCGAGTACCAGGCTTCATATATTTTTGCCCATGATCCTTTAGTTAAACTAATATTTCCATACAAATTTAGACGACACGTAAACTCATGTCGACTGAAAAACGGTGAAGCGCAAGGCGTAAACTAGTTTGACATCTCTAACTTAGTTAATAGCTATAGCCGTTCTTTTCTCGCGCTGCCTGTTCGTAAAAGATAGCGAATCTCTAATTTTAGTTTAGCTATTGAACAAGAGAATCGGCACCGTAGAGCTATTTAATGATAAAGAGCTTTTAATCGTTTTGGACTGCTCACAAGAGAACTGATATTTCTTTTCTTGTATTATTATTTGTATTGTTGTATGCTTATTGCTATTCTAATTACGATTCATGAATATGCTCCGTTCATTACCGTCCATATTACCAGGACCTAATTAAAATTATACAAGGCCTATAAAACAAATCAATACACCTAAAACATTTTTTCCGTTCCATAAAATCAATTTAAAAAAATACCGAAAAAAAAGATGGCGCCGTTGGTACGTCAAGAATTTCAAAATTGGAATCCGAGCTTCACCTTGTGATTGGTCACTCACGCGCAACGATATGTTTTATACCAAGACTTCGTTACTGTTCATTCATTGAATTTTAGACTCTGAGGCTTTGAAATAAAGATCGATGTGAGTGTATAAGTTTTTTTGTCAGGTTGTAAACTTTTGATAATGCCAGACCTCCTTGTAGAGACGGGTTGAGATAGTATAATCTTAAATATTTGTGAGACTTTAAAGGTCACAAAGGATGGCTGTTATGGTAAATGACCAGAGATTGATAGCAGTAAACTGGATTGAGAAAAATAAGTTAAGTGTAAGTGTGTTATTGGCCTCGTTCGTTTTATTTTACGATATAAAGCTCTATGGAGTCGCAATTTAGGTCTTGTATTCGCTAAACGATCTTTGTTACTTTACAACGACTGATTATACATATTTGTATAGGTTTTGGTGGGACTCGTAGTAAAGAGATACGTCACTATATGAATATGTTCAGAAATCATAAGTACTTCAACCATTTTTTTTTTTTTGTGGATGGGAAATCACGAATGACTTCTCCCGCTCTGGGCGGAGCGGTAGGGCGTGTCAGACTTTTACTGAGTAAAACCCACCCGTGTTCCTTCAGTTGCCCGTGCCAGGGCCACGGTATGTCTTTCGAACAACCTGCTAGCCTGGCAGGAAGTAGATCATGATCTCTGAATTTAAGATTACCATCAATATAATTCAATGTCTGTAGTCTGTACCCACAGACGAGAACTATTTGTCTTGAACGTGACGAAACGATGGATGAATAGCATAATCAGTCTATAATATTACCACTGCTGGAACACAGGCCTCCTCTCTTCGAGATAGAGTGGGCTGCAATCTACCACGTGGACCCAGTGCGGTTTGGTATATGTTACAAATGTCTTCGAATTTTGGTTCTAGGGCATGCCGGTTTCTCCGGTTTCCGGATGGATGAATAATTGTGTGAAAAATATAGCTAGAGAGGAAGGAATACTGAGATGACGGACACATAGATTTGTATGGCAGAAGAAGATATGCAACATCAAATAAATTGACAGAGATAGCACAAACAGACATCAGATTCCGCAAACCCAGTGAAATAGACCGAAGTGAGAACTAGTGCTTGATCAAATAGATTTCGAATACAAATAAAGAAACATATCTCCATGCATTTATGTCATCCAGCAAGACCATGTCAAGCTACTTACATCCAGTGTTGCTCCTACGCGTGATGTATGAAACAAATAGCGCCGTATTCTATGAATCGTGGAATGGTGGTGGTTACATTTCAACGAATTATAATGTCGTGTCACTACATGCGTGTCGGTACACGCGGGAAGTTTCAAACAACTCTCTTCTTTAAAAGAAAGGAAGTAATAATAAACAATGTTACAATACAACACTACAGTAATCAAAAGTTACCCGTAATGATCCGACGATCTTTCAATAAAATGTAACATGGGTCAAATAAATTTATTTTCTTTCTTTATATCTTTCTCCCGTGTCCACTCGTATAGCCAGCGAATGCTGCATTGGTCTGAATCAGCCTCATTTAAGATTCGAGTGCAAAAACAACAATTCATCTTTTCAGCTATGTTTTTTTTTTTATGCTTATTCTATTGTACTGATTTGTTTTTGAACTGTGTCTGTGTGTATTTATTTTGGATAAATAAACAATTTATTTATTTTTTTTTTTATTATTTTTTTTTTACTTGTTTCTGAAAAATCGCATACAATCAATCCAATCAATCAATCAATCTATTCTAATCAAGGCTATTCTGGCAAAAAAAACTGGTCAAGAGCGAGTCGGACGCGCGCACCGAGGTTTCCGTTCCGATTTCTGATAGTGTGCTAGAGACATAGTTTTATTTTTCCTGTAATCTTTACATAAACTTCTATCACATAGAATAATTTCAGATTTTTCTCTATGCAACCTTCGTAGATAAGGGGGGAGGAAACGTATTTTTTTTTACATTTTTCATCAAAAGTCGAAAACTATGCGGCCTAAAAAAAAGAAAAAAATTGTTTGAGAATGTGCAAACAGCGCTCTTTCATATGATATCCCACATGCCCTAGTAGCCCCACTTCGAATTTTTAAGACACCCTTTCAATCCTTGTTGCAAATAAAAATGTATTTTTATTTCTTCCTTATTTGCAAAATAGTTGGGCAAACGTCATCTAAACCTGTTCCAAATTTCAAATTGATAGCATTAATAGTTCATGAGATATCCAGCTGTGACAGACGGACAGACAGGCAGACTGAGTCGCACTATACGGGTTCCTTTTTACCGTTTAGGCACGGAACCCTAAAAATTACTTTGGCTTTGCGCTTGGGGCTCAAGGTGTTGTAGATCACAGAAAAAACAGATTCCGTAAATAGAGTGAAATTGGTCCAATGTTTTCTTGGACATATTTCACTAGCTTGAACATACAAATAAAAAACCCAAAATACAAATAAAAAAACTTAACATACCTCCAATACATTAATTTCATCCGCCAACATGTCAACCTACTTACAGCTAGCTTTAGCTTCTACGCGTGATGTATGGAACAAATAGCGCCGTATTCTATGAATGATGGATGTTACATTTCAACGAGTATGATATAATGACGTGTCACTGTTCGGTACACGCGTAAAGTTTCATGTTATTTTCATACGGTGTATACAGGCTGATGTTTATTTGCTACTGAATCGGAAGCTTCGAGTGAGTTCGTACTTTTGACACAGTCAGTTAATTTTAAATTTAGAATATTTATTTACTTATTGACAGTTGGTAGACCTCTAGAGTCTACATCGTGTTGTTTTTAGGATACCGATATTTCCAAATAATAGGTATCTTCTTTCTTTTATGTCGAAATTTTTACTGCTTATACTTCGTGATTATAAAAACAGATTATGGTAAACACAAGAGCAGTGATGGCCCAATGGTAGCGGCCCCAATTACCTACGAGCTGTAAGTCGTGGATTCGAACCCAGCCAGGCACTTTACTTTGTGTAAATAATTTCATCACCACTGCACCCAAAACGGTGAAGCAAAACATCGTGAGGAAACCGGCATGTCCTAGAACCAATAATTCGAATACATGTGACATCTACCAACCCACACTGAGCCTGCGTGGTAGATTACAGCCCACACATTCCACATTCACTTCCCAGTGGGAACATTATAGGCTGATTATGCTATGATAAACTGATTAGGCACTACAGTAGGCGCGCGATCTGAGTGCAGTTCTGAGGAATGCGCTAGTGATGTGACCTAATTAGCGACAATGAACGGAGTTCGATGTTTTTCTTTGACACCTTAAAAGTGGACGTTCAAACTGCCTGTGTCTGTTAGTATTTTAACACATTTTATTTATTATATTTGCGCTAGATATTTTTATTACAAGCTATGGTATAAAAAAAAAGAAAATATCATGCATATATTCCCTAGTTTAAGAAAACTGTGGGAAAGCCAGAAATCTTAATCAAACAAGTTTATTATTGTAAACCATCATCACTGTCATCGCCGACCTCAATGACAAATCGGTCTACGGTATCTTCCATTAATCCATCCCTTTGAGTAAAACGCTATCGATAAGCGCGCGGGCGAGAGACATCAAGGTCAGCACAGCACTAAACTACAGGCGGCCGCGGCGAGGTGTCGACGGGCGGGGGGAGTTGCACCCGCCCCGCTCCTCATACCCCGACTACACTCAGATCGCGCGCCTACTGTACAACCGAATAGAAGTACTGGTATAATATTGCTACAATATCACTAAACAGTACGTGTGCCCTGAAAATCTAAGCAGTAAGTACATTATCAAAAAGAAAATATTTTTCTTTTAATAACACTGAGTGTTTACTTCTGAACTGCTTTCAGTAGTGCTATTCTGTAAATATCTCACCGTGAAAACATGAGTGAAGTGATCTTAAAGTGAGCTGTCAATAGTGTCAACCCCTAGCGTCAGGTGGAATGACGGCTCACTTCACGCTCACTTCACCTGAGTTATCACGGTGAGATGTTTACAGAATAGCACTACAGTACTTAACATTATGTGTTAAAATACAAAGCCACCTAATGACTAAAATAATTCTTATTATAACATTTAACTTAAAGTTTAATCTAACATCTAAACACAGCATCCTGTGTATCGTCTCAGCGCCGGCGCCATGATTCATTGCCTCCGCCGGCCAATCGCGGCGCGTTCTAAATTCAAACGCGCTAATGGAAGGCGAGCATACGAGAGGCGCCTGCGCATCTATCCGGATCAGTGTTGCCAGGTGGTGGTGGATTTATTAGTTTCAGGGATAATTCACGTTTAAATATTTTGGAAATCACTCGGTGACTTATTTTTATAATGCAGTTGCAAATGTTATTTTCAAGATACAATTACATTTATTTTTGTCTTCGTCATTTTAAGAGAATCTTAGTTTTTAAAAAGGGCAAATATTAAAGTCACTTCGTAACTCTTGCAAACACCTATACTTATATCTACTCAACATAAAAAAATGGCTATAAACAACTCTTTTTTACTAATTCTCCAACATGTATTCAGAACAGAATATTTAAAACAAATCAAAATAACTTTTACCCACAACTTCAACCACAAAATAAACTCGCAAATTAAATACCACAGCTGGCAACACCAAAAGAAAGCACTCACCTAAGAAAAATTTATGGCTCGTTTAAAATGTTTTCGTTCTTAATTTCAGTTAGATAAACGACTCTGGCGCATTTCGGCGCCTTTTACAAGGTGAAATACGTATACCCATTAAGGACACTATGTCGCCTTTGATATTCTTCAAGACTTAAAACGTCCATTCTAAAAAGACCCGTATGATTTGACAAACATCTTCATTTGTTGGTGATTTTTGTTTGAAGGCAAGGGGCAGGGAAGGTCAGGGATTTTTGGACACGCATTAAAATCGCTGTGGCATTTTAAGTGTGTGAGGTATGTTAATTTTGTGTGTGGATTTATTTTAATTGAAGGAAGTCGGTAATGAAAGGAAGTTCAGTTAGCCGCTTCAATATGTTCGTGTACTTTATAGTGCGATTTTTTGTATAAAAAATATTTTGTATCATCTCGAGTGTTGGTTGGATTTATGATAGGTTTTGATGTTTGATTTATTGTTTTAATATATTGTGCGAAAGATAATATTTTAAGTACATTTTGTAATAATTCTTTCGTGAGATAAATTGTGGATGAATTTTCCGAGCTTTAATTTCGTTAAAATATTTTAAATCGACGCTGCGTTTCGTGGGATTTCTTCTGTATGTATCTTATTTTCAGACCAAATGTCACACATAATTCAGTCCTGGAAAAATATTATCAGAAAGCGATACTGATATTAAAATGCATAACTATCACATAATCTGGACTGACATAACTTGTTACAGATTATTAGATCATTAATTTATTTTTACGACTTTACTTTAGAAACCCAAGACTTTTAAATTAAAGACTTTCTTATCTTAATGTTAAGAGAAAATCAGAACTATTTTAATGTTTGATCGACTTTTAATGCTTAATCCAATTCCTACCTAATTTTATTAATCCCAATTTCTAAATAATCTAAAAATTCTTGCTTCATCGAATATAAAAGCCACAAGAAAAAAATCACAAGTAACAAAATTAATCCTCATTCTCAATTAAAATAACTCCAAATTTTAAATAACACTGGCAGCAGGTGTTTGCTATCATAAACCAGAATCCCATAAGTCCATATGGGTTTTATTTGACGTACAAGGGGGCACATTGAGACATCAAATTTATTTCACTTTAATAAACGCAAATAAATATGTAAATTTAGTTTAAACAAATTCGCGCGCCCCAACGAATGTTAGTTTAGTTGTGCGTGAATAGAAATGAAATGTGGGGCTTGAATGGATATTAATAGTTGAAAGGGTCCGTGTGGTAATAAAAATATTAAGTCAGCATTGGACTGATTTAGCACAACTCCTATTTTGGAGTGCTGTGGCGCAATTTTATTTAGGTTAAGTCCATCTGAAGACTTCAGGTCAAACCTTTTCGGCCTATGGATTTAGTAGATGAGATGGAGATATTAGAAGTTTGTATAATGAAATGATGATGAAATTGTGTTTATTTCTAAGATACGTGAGATGACGTCAATTTTTTGTCAATATTTTAAAACTATATGGACCGGCAACTTTAGGTACCTACCAAAGTTTATTTCAAATATACATATACATACATTAACTCACACGTCCTTCCCATGGGGGAAAGCAGAAACTACAGAACGCCACCTGCTACGATCCTCACATACAAATCCTTCTCCTAATCAAATATGACGATATATTTCCACAACATATGATCCTTATATTTCAAATATGACCATAGCAAAACCTGATAAGTAGGAGGCCTTTGCTCCGGTTAGGATAAAAAACTTTTTTACAAAAAAACACCACCGACTTCCAAAACCAACACTACAAAGTGAAAAATAACTTTAATTTCGGAAGTCGGTGTCTGGTTAAATGTGTTTTCGTTTTTTGCACCGACTTCCGAAATTTAAGTTATTTTTCACTTTATAGTGTTGTTTTTTGAAGTCGGTTGTATTTTTTTGTAAAAAAGTTTTTATTTTTCACTTTTTAGTTGTGGTACCTACCCCACACAAATTCTAATACCACTACCTGCAAAACAAACTAGAACATCATCCATATAAAAGTGGGGAAAAAATACGTGTTATTGAAGCTAACTCAAAAACTACCGAAGCAAAGTTAATCAATTTTATATGGGACCAACTGTGATGTCCAGCCATCTTCGAGTAATCGGGGAACATACATAAAGGTTCCAACGAATTGAGAACCTCTTCCTTTTTGAAGTCGGTTAAAAAGTAGGTTTTTAGATAGAGCCAGATTAAGATATAGTAGAAATGCAAGTGCAGTTGAGAAAATCCTAGAAAACAAGAGACAACAGACAGGTCTATGAAAAGAAAAACAGTAAATACGATTATGATAATGCAAGAAACAACGTCACAGAAGGGAGGAAGCTTTATATTCTTTTCAAGATAAGCTCCAATCGGATTGAACGGATTTATACTATCCAAAAGCTTAGGGGTTATTTAAAAACTGATGAACAGGGACTGCATGCAAATAAAAGAACAATACATTCAAACAAAATAGCAAATCTAATGAAAGAACAAAATGCGATCACCATTAACATTGCTAAACAAATGTTTATGTCTAGACAAGATTCTAGAACTAAACGAAAATGTAGATAGGAATGTCAGTATTTAAATGCAGTATGCCAATTAGTTGAAGATACGTGTTTTGCTAATTAGAGTGATAATCAGTTCGACATTAATCGGCTGTAAGTTACACACTACATTTAATTAGAGGCAAACGATTACTTACACTGCACATGTTAGGACATAGAACAATTAATAGATGCATGCATCAAAAGTATGTAAGAGGCTGTCAATAAGTGAATGTTATCTACGAGGTAAAAGATACGTGCATCATCTGAATATCGAAGGTTTAAAGGCAAATTTTTCAATCGTCAGATAACTTTTATTTATGAAATAAATATGGCGGTTCGACAGCTTTTGTATAGAAAATATGTCAAACTGTCAAGTTTATTCTTCAGATAAAAGTTATCTGACTATTGAAAAATCAGCCCTAAAGCAAATAAAGAACTAACTATAGCAAAAGGATGGTCAGTCGAATATTCTGAGTACCGAAGAATTCGCTAAGCATGTGAATGACGGCAATATATTATGCTAAAGATTTTGTCAAAATCAGAATATATGTCTGGTTTGGTAAAAAATATAGTTGATTAAATAATATGACGACGCGGCAAGTGGCGCTGCTTCGTTTTGTTACGAAGTTACTAGAATCAGCGAAGAGGTCGGATAAGGTGACACTGGCTAATAACAGAGCGTCGCATCAATAGTTGCGTGGCGGCTGTCTTCTGATGACAGAAAGGATGTCAGGGGAGCCGCTGTGGTACCAGGTCCACGACGAACTGCTATATTGCAGAACAATCCTGACGATATTGTAGCTGCTGAACCACTAATACGATGACAATTTCTGGTAAAGGCTATCCTGCGCCCCGTTATATAACAATAATGTCTAGCTAACTACGAGCAAATAATGATGGAGACGAAGAAGGACTGCAGAAAGCAGTAAAATAAGCCTATAATAAACATAATGTCCTTGAAAAAATAACGTTTAGTGACGATAATAATCTGCTATCATCCTCTCTTTGTCACAATGCAGCTAAAGAGCCACCTGACACTACACTACGCACAATTGAACAAATAGGGTCGAGAGCGGCTTAAAGTACAGCTCTACGGTGTAATTATCATTGCCATTTTATTTATACCTCTCAAAAGGGCATGACAACTGTCATTAATAAAACAAAATGGTTGTAGGATTTGTCCAATATTTATTACAGGCTTCCTGAATATTTATGAATTACTCAAATTTTTGTGACTTTTGAACTACTTTTGCTTTCATCTTCTGACGATGGCACATATTCTATTTCATCACCAAGCTATATTGTCACAAGTATGTCAGACATATCATATAATGTATGTATATGTGTGTGTATCATGTATGTGTTATGTATTATTTCATTATTTTTTGTTTGTTGTTTGTCGCTTTATTCAGCGATTACCAGTTCCTCTTGAGTGCTGGATAAATCGCTACTTCTAGTAATATAAATCTGCCTAAGTTAGCCTCTAACAATGCTAAGAAACTATGTCCTATCTCTAAATACATATACTTCATACTATAAATTCGAAAGATTTGGATGGCACACGGGTACACCAGGTTAGAACATGGATACATTTTTATCCCGGTAGTACGATCCCGTGGGATAATTTCCAAACTACACGCGAAGCCGCGGGCAAAACCCAGTCCCGAATAATCCAATTAAAAGTTTTCCTAACCACGTAAGACATTTAATTCCTCATCATTCCATAGAAAACAAGCAAACAAGCTATCAAATTCCAAACACGCTAAATGAGCCACTTCCATTAAATACTACGGCGAAGTGGTCACTAAACACATCAAATTCATTCTCCCACATTCTAAAACAATTTATACACCATTCAACTGTTATTAAAACTAGCTAATCGTCTATTCCTAATCATTATTATCAATTAAGAACTCTAATGAGAGAATGTTTTGATCCAATGACATGCTTTTAACGAATTTTTGGGTACGGTAAGGTATTCTTATTTGGCAAATGTTCAAATAGTGAGTGATCTCTTAAAATCTTGTTGGTTTGGATTTGGTCTTCAGGTTTTCTTTTGTCTGGAATGTCATCATGGAAAAATAGCAGATAAGCATAACAGAGCATAAGTATATTATTTCCTTTGTTTATCTATAAGCCAACGTTCGCACGGACGTAAATTATCGCGGCGATTTTTTTCACGCACTGGATTTTCAACACTCGGCTTAGCGCCGAGAGTTGAAAATCCAACAGTGTGTTTTTTCGACGCGCTGGGATGCACTCTGTTGTTGTTAGGTTGGATTTTCGATGCTCGGCTCAACACCGAGAGTTGAAAATCTCGTACGCGATAAAATCCTGCCGCGATATTTTTACGGCCGTGCGTACGTCGGCTTACCATTGACTTTATCTAATCAACACATTGCTTGACATCTTAAAACTTACAACTATGACAAACCTTTCGTTTTTATCTACAAACCGTTCTCTTAAATATTTAGCACATAAACTCACGCC
This sequence comes from Cosmia pyralina, assembly GCA_946251885.1. Classification (NCBI taxonomy): domain Eukaryota; kingdom Metazoa; phylum Arthropoda; class Insecta; order Lepidoptera; family Noctuidae; genus Cosmia; species Cosmia pyralina. The sequence continues at coordinate 1,872,084 of OX276365.1, forward strand.
TTCTTCCCATGTGAGTAGGCAGAAACTACAGAACGCCACCTGCTACGATCCTTACATACTCTTTTTGCCTCGTTTACGTCCATACATCTGGTCATAAACGCACGCCGGTTGCTAGTATTACGCACCTGACCTTTCTGAAGAACATCACCAATAAGGTATTTATATATCCTACTAAGGCGTCCCCTCCTGGCGTAATATAGCCATGGGGATTGTTTTGGTTTGAGCAGTTAAGTATTTTAGCATACTTGCTCTTTTGTTAACTATTATCATTGCTTTTATCTGATCAACACCTTACTAAGTGTCCAAGATGAATTAAACAGTCGTCTTAAAACTTAGGTAAACTTATCTACACATACCGTTCTTTAACATTAAATCTGGGAAAAACTAAAGATAAGCCATCAGCATCAATCAAAAAGCTCTTGTTTATCCAGTACACAAATCCTTCTTACATTCAATCTCAATACAAAGTAGAAAGCTCCAAAAAAAAAAAAAACTAATTCAGTTCCTCAGTAGGCGAAGTAAACAGAAGTACATGTACCGCCTTATCATATACTACTCAAAAATTCAGAACTCGTTGCTTATTTACATAAGAAAAGCGTCGAGGGGAGAGCGGGGTATCAGGGTAATCCGGATAAGTAATTCCCTCCCGGTAAGTAATGCGTTGATAAATGAAATTAAATCGCACAAACAAGCGTTGCCGTACGACCCGCCGTTCCCCTTTCATGTGTCCTCTTGAAAGCTTGAGTAGGGATGTGTTAGAAAATGTAGTATCGATAAATATTGGCAAGCGATAAGGCCGCCCATTGTATATTTTGTAGTTTGTGTCTTTTTTTTTGTTATGTATTTTTGTGGTGTACAATAAAGTATACAGTATGGAATTGGCATCTTGGCAATAATTGAAAGCTCAAGGAATATTACTCCATAGAAGTATAGAAAAATTAAATAATAAATAAAAAACCGAAAATTAAAAAAGTTAAATTTTCAAACAAAATAAATATCAAAATAAATTCACTTAAAGTAAACACTCTGTTTAGACAACGTACCTTGACCCCAGGAGCGAAGAGTGGCAACGGTGCACGCGGGCGGCATGGCGGCTTTTTTGTCGGCGCCGGCACTTTGATTCGTTTGACAATGTGCGACGAAAATAAAATCCACTAAGTTCATTTGTACCGCCACGTGTTTATTTCGCGATAACTGAACTGAACTAAATACTTCAATATTACACATTGGTTCCAAAAAGAATAAACTTAAATTTTCTCATTTTCAAAGTGTCCACCACGTTTTTGAATGCACAAGTTACATCGCCGCACAATGTTATCCCGAAGCCTGCTCAGCAAATTTCGTTCAGGATCCAGAGCCATGGTTTTTAATTTGTCAAAGGCGGCGACAATACGATTGCGCAGTTCATCTTCGGTTTCGGAGACACGCGAATAAACTTAATTTTTTATAAAGCCCCATAAAAAGAAGTCGAGAGGCGTAAGGTCGGGTGACCGAGCTGGCCACCTGCGGGGGCCATAGCGACCAATCCATTGCTCGCCGAACATGGTGTTAAGCCGCTCTCTCGCGAGGAGTACGGAATGTGGAGGAGCTCCGTCTAACTGGAACCAAACCCGCTTGTAAGCTACCACAGACAATTCCTCTAGATAATCGGTTATTGGGCCGTTAAGAAGATCCAGAAACTTCTGTGCATTGAGGTTTCCGTTGATAAAAACGGGGCCGATTATTTGGTCTCCGTGAATACCTGCCCACACATTAATGGAAAAGCTGTATTGATGAGCGAGTTCCGCCGTCTCTCACGATAAGTACGTAGAGTTAAGGCTGAATTTTGGCCGCATTCGCCATACAATAACACCATGTCTGTATACTCTGCAGCACTGTAAAAATGCTGTTGTCTTGGCATTTTGTTAAAAAGACACACGCGAACACAAAAGTCGTGTCAATTTCACCTTAAAAAATGTATACAAAAAACTTAAAAACACAATTTACACACACACAAAGTCAAATAACTAATAAACTAACAAGTGTCCATTCCACTGATAAAAAATTAAACTAACTAAGCACTAAATTTACTGGTATTTGCTAATCACGTTTTGAAGCAATGCGCGCAAGTAGACGAAATCTCTGCGCACACACACACTATCCCGGAAGACGCGGTGAACTGACAAAGCGGAACGCAACTTCCAAGATGGCGAAAAAATATTATAATGTAGGGCACATGGTGCAATTATCGTAATTAACGCTTATCGATAACTTTTTACACATAATTACTTTCTACCGAAACAAGGCATTAGAATACAAGTATCTTTGTGTAATTTGAATATTTATTTTTAACAATTAAAAATATTAATTGGACATTAAAAATACGATTGAACAGTTTACGAAACTAGCGTTAAGTTAGTGACTTCCTGAGTAATCCTGAGTATCAATCGGGTCTGTCGATCAACCGGAAGCCGGTCGGTAACTAACTATGTAACATGCGAAAACAATTCATAAATTGTTGTTGTTTACTTTTTGCATTTTATCTCTAAATCTACTTAATAATAATTAATAAGAACACACATAAACAAAAAAGCTGTTTAGCTTTAAATACTCAGGGCATAGTGGTTTTTAGAATTATGAGAATAATTCTTAAAACACCATAGCACCACCTAAGTATTTAAAGCTAAACAGCTTTTTTGATTATCTATCTTTATTCCTTTTAACAAAAGCTAATAGTCGATAACAGGTGTGCTTCCCTACGTGGTGCGAGCGCACCCCGCACCCGCGCGCCCCCCGCAATATTATTTCGCTGAATCGCCTTTCAAGAAAGCCGCGTGGCTCGTGCCGCTCTGTGTAAAGAAGCCGCCAAAAGACACCGCTGCCGATGTACACCCGCAGGAAATGTTGGCGCGTCCCAGTGATGGATTATGTTTGTGTAAACAAAACAAAGGTTCGACCATGGCAGGCCAAGGAAGTTGTTCAATAGGAAATTCCAAGTACTAGTATACCGAAAAAAAAACCACATTAACATTAACTTTCATAGTCAGTCTGTACTGGTCTTGTGTCTGTGAGAGGTAGTGGGCCGTACCGTTACAGTATTAATCGAATGTGGGTATCGTCGGGCGGCGCGGTCCGCGGCTGCGTCTCCCGTACACGCTTAGTTTTGCGCACGCACTCAAACGTTGAATTATTTTTTTTTTTACATTAAATTCCAGCCTGTCGTGCAGGTGTACCGATTTTACATTTCGGCAAATAAGTAGAATTGGTACGTAACAGCGTCGTGATAGTTTGCACTGAGTGGCAACGTCGCATTTTAAACGGTTCATTGAATCATTGACCTAGTGATCCAATTCTACAGAGTGTTTAAATTTGATCAAAATGAAAACTCTACTTTTTGACGTAATTACTGGACTGATTTCGTTCATTTTTTGTATATCGTCAGAAAAGGCGATACCAAGTGTGTCCTAGAAATTATTGCATATAAGCGGTCCCCATACTGTATATAAATAAATATTATTATGGTGACAAAGTACGATATTATGAGGTTTTCTGTAAGCTTAAATATGATAAAGTCAGACGCAATAATATAGGTACCTATTTTTCTGTGAAGTTAATGGAGTTAATAAGTTTTTTAAAGGAAACTCGCAATCTATTGCCTATTTCTCCAAATTCTTTTTTTTTTTTAGTATTTCAAAAAAACTATAATTTATAATTTTTGTTTTTTCACTTTATAAATTGCTAAATAGGTACCTTATCCGACATCATCATCCATACTTAACACTTTCCAAACCTTAACACCCACAACGAAATCATTTCGAAAACAATCAATCAAACTATCGACACACAACCCATCACTAAAACACACTTTGCAAAAAGAACATCGCAACTCGACATGTGCGCGCCAATCTGTCGCTGTTACGCGAATGCACTTCAAGCACATCTCCCATCTCTTTCACACACAGTGGTAATAGCATCACCGTCTCATTTACACGCCCTAGTCACAAGTATACCCTATTCGCGGCTGTCGTAACTACTTAGCGATGGCGAAGCGATAATCACTTGTTTCGATGTATTGGATTGTCCCGTCCGATTTGATTATTCGGTTAAAAAAACAACGGTCTCGAGTTACGTTGATTTGATTACAGAAGCTTCGTTTTGAAGCTAGAGGCGTGCTTTGATTGTTATGATGGAACGGAAAAAATATAGTTATAGTGAATGTTTGAAGTATTGGCAATCCAAAGGATTTTTAAATGCATTAAAAAGTTACTTTGTTGAAGATAGCTACTGATTCTGAAAGTGGGAATTAAAGGGAAAATAAATATTTCGTACAATTTTTTTTTTACACTTTCGGAACATTCCCGTGTCCTTCAGTAAAAAAATTTGCTCGAAAAAAGTATGAAACGCTATTTTATCTTTTGAAGCATCACAATTTTAATTCAAATACGTACTCTATAATCTCTCTTCAATTTGAATAGATTAAATCACCTCGACCAAAATCAAACAACACAACAGATTATTAATTTATTAACTCCTCTCCCAACTTTACGACCGACAGATCCAAATCAAAACAGAACTAATGGAAATAACAATTGAAAATCACTGACCACTGTACCCCCTCCGATCCCCAAAGAAATAATCTTAAAATCAAAACAGCAGTGCACATTTTACCCCCAATTTACTCCCGCAAGTGTGACATATCTCACGTGGGAGAGACAGGGGGGCGAGAAGAACACCTGGCTATTCGCACGGCACTTAACGCGGTCGATAAGACCGAGCCAAGAGTTTTGGAGGGTTGATTAGAATTTCGAGTATCGAAGAGATTCTAGAGAGAGGCTGAGCAAGAGGAATCTGTGATGCAAATCAATACTGTAGTTGTAAACGGCAAATAATTTGTTCGATACAGCACCGTTTTTTCCTGGAAATCTAATATCAAACATTTGACCATAAAGGGTTAAGGTCTCAGCCGTGGTTGGGTGAAAATAATAAAAAGCAATCATACTGTTAACCGACGTATCGGTCTACTATTTAGCAAATGGTTAAAATAAAGGCTTGTAGCAATTGGGATAGGATATTAAGATCGACCAAGAAGTCTTGGCCGATGCACTTTGTCAATACAAAGAACGAACCTAAGCATTTTCATTTAATTTCTTCCATACTTTAGTTACTCCCACATACTCGTACAGAAAACAATTTCCATTGCCACTCATCATTTAGAGAATATTTATATTTAAATAACCCAACAATAAAATTATATTCATCTCAACATTCGCTGCCCCAACACGGCCACACGGGGCGATCTATCAAAGGCGTTCGGTAGGCGTAAGCACAACAGCACAGCAGGCGACGCCGCGGGGCATCAATTGAGATGTTAGGCGATTGTATTATTAGCATGTTTTAGTTGATTACGCTTTGTTAGATTTGAGAGATTTGGTAGAATGTGGAGATTTTGTGCTACTGAGTGAAATAGAAAAGGAATTCTGCCTATGGGACTTATATTGGGACCTCCGGAGATCTGCTTTCAGTGTTTAAACTTCGGAAAATGTAGGTTTTAAGCTTTCAGTAAACCGATGGAATGCTGATTAATAATACCCTCTTACTACTTATGATTTAAGAGCCATATTGCAAGCTTACTTACATGGCACTGAACTTGTAAATTCCTTGGTTGGATTTCAGTTGGAAACATTTCAAGAATTCTCACTAAGAATTATTTAATATTTTTTTCAAAGCACCGCTAATTTATTATTTAATATACAGTAATAAACGCTCAAAGTTTCTTTATCAGCGAATGTAACTTCATGCAAATCATTAAGAAATTGGATGACACAGTATTAACCCCTCAAGTGTCGCATGATACCGCATAGGTTCATAAGAGCAAGCGTTCAAAGTGAACAGACATCGTGTTGCAAGTGCAAAATAAGTAAACGTAAAATACGATGGTCCAATGGCGATCGCAGGCTGACAGTAGTTGCGAACATATGAGGTTCGGTTGACATTTCGAGCGAGGTATCATGCGACACTCAAGCGGTAAAAAAAATCCAAAGTAGAATTTAATTCACCTAACAAGCCAGATGTTAATAAACTTTCTATTTATACAATAATTTTGGCGTATTATTTGGTAAGGACGAACACGTGACGCCCCTCGGTGTCAGTGTCATGTGACTGACAGACGTCATTGGGGACTTGGAGTCACTGTCACTACGAATGATTTTTGGAATGATATGGGCACGGGCAGTCCATCGAACGGCTGGTGAGTGTGTTCACTCTTAAAAATTAAAATACAGCTTTGGTAAGTAAGCATACCTTCACTTATGTTTCTTCATTTAAATCAATCAATCTGCCTAGCCTTTTCCCGCCTATGTTGGGGTCGGCTTCCAGTCTAACCGGTTGCAGCTGAATACCAGTATTTTACATGGAGCTACTGCCTATCTTTCCTCCACAACCCAGTTACTGGGTAATACGATACCCCTTGCTAAGACTGGTTGTCAGACTATCGGGCTTCTGACGACCCGTAGGCCGAAACGACTGTCAAAGATACACGAATGACAGCCGGGACCAACGGCTTAACGTGCTTTCCGAGGCACGGAGGGGAAGATGGCCACCCATCCACAGACCAACCACGGCAAGCGTAGCTTAACCTGATCGATCAGCCCGTGCGGCTGTTTATTTCTCAGCCAGGAGCCCCTCTTCATATAAATATACAGAATAAAGATACCTGGATGCGACTTCATTCTAACAGCTTCTAGAAAATAAACTGAATGACTGTTCGCCAAATAAACGGTGCCTTGATCACGGCAATTGACATCTACGGGCAAATGATACTTAGTACTCCCAAATTTGTTGATTTTAAAACCTACATAAGCACCTATTTCAATTACGATTATAAACTATAAGACTTGCTTTTCCCCGTAGCAATGCGAAATCTATCAATAGAAAGGGAAACCTGATATCTCGACAGATTTCGTCCCAAACTCGGCCCGCACGTGCGGATTCTGTTAGCCCATCACAGAATAGAAAAGAAAGTCCCAAACCACATCCCCAAACCCATCTGTTAATAACCTTTCTATTTTTACAATTCGCGCATATATTTATTACAAGCACCATGTGACGACCCTTGACACCGGTTCGTCATTGCATGATTTGTAACGAAATTAACGTTGCTGCCAGTTGACGCAGAAACCTAGCCCTCATACATATTTGCGTTAAATAGACGGTGATGTAGAAGAGCTAGGATTTCTTAAGGTGATATGTAATGAAATGAAAAGCAAACTGGGCGGGAATAAGAAAGTGACAGAGTCAATTACTTCCACATGCGAAAAAAGAGAGCGCAACAATGCGCTAGAACTAAAATAAAAGCGCAAAACCAAATAAAAATTGTTTAAAAATAAATTAAGCTATCTATCAAAAATATTTTCAGCCAGTTTTCAATTATTTATCAAATACGCACATTTTGAATGCAATTTTGCAGTGAAATTTAGAATTATAGAAAAAATATTATTTAAGTAGCAGTCTTTTTGGATTTAAATTCTATCGAGGTTCAACCCAATTGAGTCATCCTTTAGTCAGAGTATTAATTTTGATTAATACTCTGACTGAAGAAAGTCAATAAACATTATATCCAAAAACTAAATCCATACATGTTGTAATAGTGAAATAAATGGTTACGTAAAAGTCCCCAATTTATTTTGGTATCGCCTTAAACAATAACTTACAAAGATACAGGGTCAAATTGAATTCATGGGCAATATTTTAAGGGGTCATTATACTCATAATTATGAACAACTTTTACTATGGAAACAAACCCGAAATCGCGAGAAAAAATCAGCTGTTCCATACATTTTGACGAATGATGCGAGTATAATGTATGCAACAGCAGATTTTTTTTCACGTATCCAGGTTTGTTCCCATAGAAAAATTTGTTCATAATGATGAGTACAATGACCCCTTAAATATTGCCCATGAATTCAATTTCACCCTGTATTACAAAATGACATCTAAACATACCATGTGATTTCTTTGTCGATATTGAAAGTCCCAAACCACACCCCATCTGTTAATAACCTTTATATTTTTACAATTTCGCATTTTACTACCAAGGTCATCTGACACGACCCTTCGGACAGTGTCACTGTCAGACACTCCTCATTTTGGAGTAACAATGACACGAGTTTGTCATTGACAAATCTAGAACTACCTTCTACTATTTGTCTTACCACAGGAACATCCTAACTAATATTATGAATGTGAAAGTGAGTTTTGTTTATTTGTTACGCTTTCACGCTAAAACGTCTGAACGGATTTAGATGAAATTTGACAGAAAGGTAGCCTGCGACCTGGAGAAGGACATAGGCTACTTTTCATCCTTGATCGCAGACGAATTCGCGGGCAACAGCTAGTTGATCATAAATGCTTAATCTACAGTAAACAAAAGAGATATCTAGGCAGGGCACACCAACACATTTGTATGTGAATTGCTTCATGTTCAATTTTATCTAAATTACTTCGTTTTTGCAACACACCAACACAAAATTGTATATTTTCACGAAATTGAACATGAAGCAATTCACACACAAATATGTTAGTACACCCTTACCAGATATCTCTTTTGTTGACTGTACCTAATAATAATTCTATACTATCTATCCTATTCTATACTAGGTATCCACCATGTATCTTTTGAGTCATTAGATTCTTTTTGCTCGATGTCTGAATCTCTTCTTTCTTTACCAATTTACTTCAAAGAATTTGTAGCTCATCTATTGTACCGAAAATTAGTAACTTCTTTCATAGCTGTGATGGTAAAAATACTTATATTTTATCATGGCAATGATTTGTAACTCGTAGTCAAGAGCCCGAAAGTGTGATAACTAACTTTGACAAGGGGTATCGTGTTACTCAGTAACTGGGTTGTGGAGGTCAATGAATAGGCTGTCACATCAATCCCCAATAACCCAATTATGTTGGGATCGGCTTCCAGTCTTAACCGGATGCAGCTGGATACCAGCATTTCACATGGACCTCCACAATCCAGTTACCTACTGGTAACGATACCCCGTGATAAGACTGTTGTCAGACTCGGGCTTCTGACTAACAGTAACGATTGTCAAAGATCTACGAATGACAGCCGGAACCAACGGAGGCACGAGGGGCGTCTCGATTAATGGATGGTCACCTGTGATGGTCACCCACGCTCGTACCGACCGCGGCAAGCATAGCTTAACCTTCGATCGACCCGAACGGCTGTGATTATTAAGCTACGAGCCCCTCCTTATAGTAAGAAAGATCACAGAAAAATTCACAATCAGACATTCAAAAATATCATGTGGTTTTGACTTTTTGAGTTGAAAGTCCCAAACCACACCCCATCTGTTAATAACCTTTCTATTTTTACAATTTCGCATATATTTACTATAAGGACCATGTAACACGACCCTTCGGACGGTGTCACTGTCAGACTCCTCACTTGGGAGCTACAACGGCACGAGTTTCAACTCGCTCCCTTGAGCATACATAGAAACCGCATTTGTAGCACGCTTTATTATTATGAGTTTGGGAGTTGTACTTTTTCTGTAATGTTTAGTTTATTTTGCTTAGTGTACTCTTAAGAGCGGTTTTTTCTATTTAAGAAGAGACCTAAAATCTTAATTAGGTCGTCATGATTAAGCCGAAGGTCCTCCATTGCTGGACATAGGACGAGGATCCCATGCTAAGCATACCCTTAACAACCAGTCTTGCAGAAGTGGGGCTCTAACAGGGTGACATTATTACGACAAATTTTGAATACATATCAGCACAAAGAACCTGCCTCGATGAGCACCAAACCCAATTACAGGGCAAGCGAGCAATGTACTGAATATAATGAATGCACTTCTTTCATCCGATGTTTTGATTTAATTGCAGGGGTAACGCCCACGCATATGGCGTGATGACATTTTAAGGACATATTTCACGGTTAGATTTAAGTATCGCTTGACTGCTTGATCTTCCTTCTCATTAGCCTTTTGAAGACTAAACTAAAAAAACTTCGGGATATCTCATTTTGTGGTAAGACTTGTTGAGTCGTTACACGTTTCGCTCTACGTTGAGCTCTTTGTAAACATGTCGTATTTTAATCGTTGATCTAACAAAATTTACATCTGACTTTCCGTAAAATGTGAGAAATTTTACCATCACAACGATTAATTTATAGTTTTCGGAATTGTCATCATCTGCCTAGCCTTTCCCAACTATATTGGGATCGGCTTCCAGTCTATGGAGCGACTACTCAGACAGTCGGTTCAGTCAGTTCTTTGACAGTCATTACGGGTCGTCAGAAGCTTGAAAGTCTGACAACCAGTCGTACCAAGGGGTGTCGTATTACCCAGTTACTGGGTTGTGGAGGTCAGATAGGCAGTCCGTCGCTCCATGTAAAATACTAGTATTCAGCTGCATCCGGTTAAGACTGGAAGCCGACACCAACATAATTGGGAAAAGGTTAGACCGATTGATGTGACTGCCTATTTATTGACCTCCACAACCCAGTTACTGAGTAACACGATACCCCTTGTCAAAGTTAGTTATCACACTTTCGGGCTCTTGACTACGAGTTACAAATCATTGCCATGATAAAATATGAGTATTTTTACCATCACAGCTATGAAAGAAGTTACTAATTTTCGGTTGTGTGTACCCCAAAATTGGTATAAAGACTAGCTCCGTGAACGATGACTTAATTTCACGGGCAACGCTTGCGCATGTGACATTTAGAATGTGATTACATTTCTGCACAATTCTTTTACTCTCATGCAGGTTTAGTTTTTTTTTAACCTATACCTACGTACTATCCCACAGCTGTGTGTGGTTTAGAATAAAAGAGAATATTTATTTGCGTAGGATGTAGGTATTTAAAATTACATGACCCTGGATCCCTGACAATAAAGGTTTTTTTTTATGATTTTTGTGTCTGGAAGGCTGAATAAACCAACAGCGAAATTAGGCTAGTAAAAATAAAGCCATACACTGTTTGTCCACTGCACCGGGACTGGGAAGTCAATGAGGAAACAGCGTCATCTGTTTCCTCGCCATAGTAAATGACAGTCGCTACTTCGGCGCCGTCGTCATCTGTTTTCTCGTTGACGTCTCGTTCCCGGTGCGGTAGACAGTGTTGGTGTCATAAAGTCATAGTGATCTCAAAACTGACGTCAAACCTTATGATTAAAAAAACTATTGCTATGTTTTAACATGAGTATTATTTCACAGAAGCTATAGATTTTGGCCCTACTTACCCCAAAATTGATATAAAGACTAGCTCCATGAACATCAAGTCCAATTAAAGGGCGCAGCGCAATGTACCGACAATAATGAACGCACTTCTTTCATCCGATGTTTTGATTTAATTTCACGGGCAACGCTTGCGCATATGGCGTCATAACGACATTTATTTTATTAGGATCAAAAGCTTAATCAAGTGAAAGTGGTCGGCGTTTTTATACGAGGGTGTTAAAAATATGTTGAAATATGGTGAATGTTAGATTTTTTATAGGCGCACTATCTCCCGGCAAGATAGATGTATGACTTAATGAACTTGTCGGATAGATCTGAAAAATCAGGCGTATAAAGGGAAGCTAATTGAGGTCCTGAAGTGGGTTATTATAAAAGACTAAGGATGATGACAATAATAAAAAGTAACTGATGGAATTGGGCTGGACACATCTGCCACATGTCAGACGATCAATGGGCCAAGCTTACGACCCAGTGGGTCTCGCTTAGTGACAAACGATATCGCGGCAGGCCCAGACGGAGATCTTAATCTTTATTACATAAGGAAGTGATTACAAATTGTGTGAAGTCCCTGACACTTGTGCTAGGTGATTAACCTGTGTTATAAAAGCCTGTGTTAGAAGATGGCGGGATGAGCTGGACTCCTTTAATAAAGATTGGTCCTTGGCAGTTCTGGACAGAGAGAGATGGAAAAAGAGATGGGGAGGCCTTTGTCCAGCAGTAGGTAGAACAATAATGGCTAATTAAAAAAAAAAAACACCTGCATTGGAGCATAGTATGTTGTACTTGTCACGCATAAAAATATATCATATGCCACGCCGAAACATATCCTACAATTTGACCTCAGCAATGCTGCTTAAAGGCAGAAATAATGTACTTTCGTAGCACTTTTCGAACAAACTCTTTCATAAAGAGCATTTTTATTTTGTTTGAATGGTTAAAATGTTTTAAATGTAATCTGAGAACCGTTACAACCTCGTCATGGTCATGCATCATGACAAAACCGTTACTAAACTTTTTCTGTCAGTCCCAGAACATTTACAAAAACTCTTCCCTTCATCTTTATAATAAAGACATACTAGCATAACAGTCACACACTACATCAGTCGCGTGTCTATCCTCTTGGGTCACAGGTTCGATTCCCGGCCCAATCCCTAGAGCAAACATTGTCATTGAAACACGTGCCGATGCATTTTGAACAATTTTTTTTATTTTCACTTAACAAGAACTCTTAAGTCTGGCGTTATAAGGTTGATTTTTCTGTGTTATGGTGGATTTAAATGTGGTTGCAATTGCATTTAGACAATATTGACATTTACCATTCACAAGACCTCTATTTACTAAAATATAAGGTTGATATTACTTTGAAAAGATGTATTATAAAATGGTAGTAGCGAATAATTTTAGTTATTGGTCGGACACGTGTCAGAATATTATGTGAATTTGTATAATTGTATTAAGTTATAAGAGATATTATCATGCGGTAATTATTTTGTGGGTAACCGAAATGGTTATTGATAATAGGAGGTGCTTTTTGGTTGGATTACCCATAATTGTTGGGATATTTATTTAGGAAAAACACATGTGACCACATCGTGAGGAGCTCGTGGCTAAGTAATAACAGCCGCAAGGGTCGATCCATCAGGTTAAGCTACGCTTGCCGGGGTTGGTCCGTGGATGGGTGACCATCTTTACATGCCGAGACTCCTCCGTGCCTCGGAAAGCACGTGAAGCCATTGGTCCCGGCTGTCATTCGTGGATCTTTGACAGTCATTACGGGTCGTCAGAAGCCCGAAAGTCTGACAACCAGTCTTACCAAGGAGTATCGTATTACCCAGTTACTGGGTTGTGGAGATCAGATAGGCAGTCGCTCCATGTAAAATACTGGTATTCAGCTGCATCCGGTTAGACTGGAAGCCGACCCCAACGTAGTTGGGAAAAGGCTAGGCAGTTTGAGATGTGACCACATCGCAGTGGCTCAGTCGTTACGAGTTTAGAGGACCTGCATGCCTGCGTATTATGCTACAGCGTAATCATAATCAGTAATTTTTTTTGCAATAGCTATTGGTAAAGTGTAGGTCTTTCGTTGGCATCAGGCTAATAGACCGAGTTCTAAACGTCGAGATCCGGACACGTACGAAGGTATTCGATATCGGAATGCAATTATGTAACTCAAATTGATTTGGGCAGGACAATTGGCAAGGCGCAGTGATGACGGCGGAGTAAGGCTGTGACAGAGTGGCGTCCAAGGACTGGAAGACGAGATGTCGGTCGTCCGGCGGCGGCGGCGAGATGGGCGGGCGACATTGTTGCCATCGCGGGCAAAACCTGAATGAGGCTGGCACAGGAGCGTGGGAATTGGCACAAGAACAAAGAGGCCTATGCCCAGCAGTGGGTTAAGTCGGGCTGTGGATGATGACGATGATGGGCCTGGCAACTACCTATGTAGCGTGGTGATCAACTTTCTTTACTTCTCAGTTCAGGACAGGCGCTTTGTCTAGCAAGTCAAGTGGACAAATTCAGAGTGATACCTTTTCAGCCAGTTTTTGTATTTCGAACCTTATTCCGACTAGGATAAACATCTTAATACAAAATTGTCAAAATACGCTCTGGTCTAAAATCAGTTTTTTATGTTTACAACTTTATCGAGTAAAGTTGAAAATCAAAAATGACTAGTGTTTTTAGGGTTCCGTACCTCAAAAGGAAAAAACGGAACCCTTATAGGATCACTCGTCTGTCTGTCTGTCCGTCTGTCACAGCCAATTTGCTCCGAATCTAATGGACCGATTAAGTTGAAATTTGGTACACACATGAATTTCTGTGACCCAAACACGGACGGGTAAAGTAAATAAATGAATTTTGAATATAGAGGTCACTTTTGGGGGGCAAATAAGAAAATTTAAAAAAAAAAGTTTTGCAAACTACACCATGTGGCATGTCAAATGAAAGGGCTTACTATGAGGGTCTCAAATATATTTTTTTTATAATTTTAAAATAAATTGTTCAAACTCAAACTCAAAGCATTTATTTCAATTAAACCAATTACAGGCACTTTTGAATTGTCAAGGGGTCGGTCAGTCAGAAAGATGAAGCTAGGCGCCCATTCCAAAGCATAGTAGGTACCTATGGAGAAGAACGGGCAAGAAACTCCACGGACACTCTTTTAAATCAAGATATGGTTACAAAATAATGGTTACATCATTCATGTTGAAATTTTACATGTGAGAACGATGCAGAACGTTAAAAACGTCCTTAAATAAAACAATTCAAATATTTAAATTAAATTAAAATAAGCCGTGGCCGCTAAGGTATGTTTTAAAGTTATTTAAGAAAATAGACGAAAATTTACCATTCCCGCCCCCCTTATCTCCGAAACTACTGAGCCTAAAATTTTGAAAAAAATACAGAAAATAGATCTTTACCTGTAGTATTACAGGAAAACCTATAAGAAGTCTGTGGTCTTAAAATAACATGGTAAATCTATCAATATTGTGAGTACAAACTTACATTTACAGTTGGAATGTATGGGAGAACATGTTTTTCAACTACAATGTTAAGTTTGTTCTTAAGATAAATTCATCCCAACTACGGAACCCTTCATTGTGCGTGGTCCGACACGCACATGGCCGGTTTTTTTTTTTTTTTGTAATAAGGCCGATACTGATTAACGAAAAAAAAAAGACAAAGTAAATAGCAAAGTGATTCAATATCCGGACAAAATTACTGAGGTTTTTGTGATGTTTCTGTTTATATTTTGTTTTGTTCCTTAACTTTTTTTTTTAAGTATGGTTCGGAGCTGGGACAGAAAATAAAAGTAATGTAAGTATCGTTTTGTTTCATTTAAATATAGTTCTACAACAAAGCAAATATCTTGAGTTATACTTATTTAACATTTTATTCAAAACAGCTCCCTCACAAAACAGACGACCAATCCATCAAAAATTACAAAACGTATTCAAAAACATGGTACATGTAAAACAGCCCTCTGCCCATCAGAATTACAGTTTAATAGACAGTATGTGACATACGGACAATGGGCACAGATAATAATGTTGAACAAACACGGAGCGATACAGATGTAACGGTTGTATGTAGTGCTACTGTGGGGAGAGTTGACATTGATAGCAAAGCGATAAAGAAATAGAACACAAAAATGAAGAAGAAGTAAGAATCATTACAGATGTAAATGGAGATAAAGAAAAGAAAGAAAGAAATAAAGGAAGAACAAGAAACGAAAGTAAGAATGAATACAAAGAATAAGACAAACTCGCGCGTCTCACTTGTAAATATTGTAAAGTAATGCTGATATCATCATCTGTGTAGCCTTTTCCCAATTATGTTGGAGTCGGCTTCCAGTCTAACCGGATGCAGCTGAAAACCAGTATTTACAAGGAGCGTCTGCCTATCTGACCTCCATAACCCAGTTACTGGGTAATACGATAAAATTGGTAAGACTGACAGCTAAAACAACAACGACACCAGGTGAAGAATAACAGCTAAAAGAGAAACTAGCACCACTAACTTGCAAGTAATGCTGATATAAGCTATTTGAATAACAGTTTAATAGACAGTATGTGGCATAAGGACAACGAGGAGCTCGTGGCTAAGTAATAACAGCCGCACGGGTCAATACATCAGGTTAAGCTACACTTGCCGCGGTTTTGCCGTGGATGGGTGACAATCTTTACATACCAAGACTCCTCCGTGACTCGAAAGCACGTTAAGCCGTTAGCCGTTAGTCCCGGCTGTTTGACAGTCGTTACGGGCCGTCAGAAGCGTGATGAACAAACACGGTGCTATGACAGTTGACGAGGAGAATTGACACTGATACCGAAGCGATAAAGAAAAGAAAGGAAAGAAAACAAAGAAAGTAATGAAAACAAAGAAAGAAAAGCAACACAGGAAATAAAAGAGAAAAAAACCAAGAAATAAAGAGAAAGAAAAATGGGAAACAAGAAAGAGAAAAATTTGGAAAAAACAATAAAATGGAGAAGAAATAAATTCAATGCAATTTAAACCATATGGACGCATTGACATTACCGTTTTAAGAAACAAAATAACTAAAAACAAAACCAAATCAAAACAGCAGCACCAAAACCCATGATTACAGTCCCAATGCGCTTACTACCAACTACCCATCCATTACATACCAGGGGGCACAAACACAAACTATAAACGTCACCTGCCATTAAATCGAGCGCGCATCATTGACAACACACAAATTGAATACGACCCCAACGTCGAGCAGTGTGAGCACCCCTGCACCCCTTCGCGTTATTGAATAAATATTGTTCCCAATATTGAGTTGTAGCATGTGACAGTTGGATGGCCGGGTCATTTGCAGATGTTCTGTACTTGTTATGAGAGCTAGCTTGAAAGAAAATATACCTACACTAGTCTTAGTATGTGGCAAGATAAGTGTCGAGAATGTGGTCATGGGTGTACGAAAAAAGAGATGGATTGTGAGAAATATTAAGACTGGAAGGCGACCCCGACCTACGGGGTAATTACGTAACACACTTAGGCTGCGTTTCCACCAGCAATGAGCGAGGATGCGTAGCGAGGGATGAATGTAAAACACGAGCACAATACAATACGAGCACCAGCTTAACTCCAGCTATGAAAATGAAGCGATGTTATTTGTTAGTTTTACACTTCCCTCGCTACGCATCCTCACTCATTTATGGTGGAAACAGAGCCTTACAGTAAGAATCGGTTTAATTTTGACAGTTCAACAACTTTGCGTTATTTACGTTGTCGAGCAGAGTAATTTGTCGAACATATGAAGCAATGGATTAGCAATATGCTTCAGACAGTGATATACAGTGTGTTATGCAATTAGTGTGCTAACCGATAAGCCTACACGAATTTGGATGCCATAAAGATGGAATTACTTGTATTCTTATTGTTTGTTTCCTAGCTCAAACTAATATACTTGTTATTTCCAATTTAGTTATAGCATCCAATTTAGTTATAAGGCAACTGACATTTTCACTTAATTTTTTTTTTTTAGCTAGTTTTGTGGTCCACCAAAAATACGTATCATTTATAGTAATTGAAATAATTTTTAATTATTTATTATTTTTTTTACTAACAAGGCTTGCTATCTTGCATACTCCACACCCCCAAAAAATAATTTACAAACACTTTGTATATAGAAATACCTACTATCCATCCTTGTCAATCACATGTCAAAAAAGCTAGACGGCAAGAATAACACAATTTCAGTAATAAGACGATATGAAGGTAATAAATAACATAGTATATGGAAGGTCAGTTATAAAACTTATCAACTAAATTCGTCTTTAGTACTAGGAGTACATAAGCACCTCATATATTATACGAAAACAATCACCTAGCACAAACACTCGACGTCCAGATGCAAACAGAATGGACGCTAATAAAAAATAAATATTGACTTTGAATATCAAATAATCATCGGGCTCCGTTTTAATAAATTAAAAATGTCCCTGTGAAATTATAGGACATAGGGCGAGGTTTCACTGACAGCGAGTTACAAACATATTTCTGGGATATTATTAGTAGGTAATTTCAATAAAAATATTTTTTAAAGAAAGAATAGAACTCCAAAACTTTCCATATCTTCGAATGTGATTTCAATCAGATTGACGACAATTTTTGGGCAAAGGCGACGTGACTATTGACAGTCTAAAATAGTCTAAATGGATATACCTAGCATATTTGAGAAGAAAGAAAAGAAAGGTTGAGCCACTTCAGATGATTATTCGTGTGGAGTTAACAATCGGAGAGAGAGACAGATTAAGCCCACTTACACCACAAATAACTAAATTAATTAATTTAGCGCTAAGGTAATTTAAAACATCATTCTATTTCTGTCAATCGTTTGAAGATGACAGAGAACGATGTTTTGAATTTGTTTAGCGGTAGACGTAGTTAGTGATTTGTGGTACAAGTGGGTCTAAGTCTACGAATATGTACATGCACTGAAAAGGCCTATAAAGATCAGGCCGTAGGCGCTGATTATAGAAAAGTCGGGAGGTGACGTCGAACACCCGCTTGGAACGAAGTTCTTTTGCTGTATAATATGTGTAGCGGTTTAGGAATCGCAATTTGCTGAGTTGCATTCTTGACGAAATATGGGAGCGCGGGCGGTCTGCTCGCCAGTCGCCTACGTTACACCGCCCTGCCTTAACGCATACCTAGTACGTAGTTAGTTAGCCACCTAGTATAAAGTTTTAGAAGATAAAACTTATACTAGATGGCTCTTGGCTCTGAATTAAATTAAAAAAAAAAACGTTTTTACTTGAGACCTTGAAACTGACTTTTTTGGGCACAACGATTTTTCTTTACGTGACGATTTCTACCAGTCAACTCCTACCGTAAGCCACGTTAAAGAACTTCGTTCCAAAACTGAACAATAAATATTCCCACTCCGTTTATGATCCCGCTGTCACTGCACCCACATCCTACCACCACGGGGTACGGGGCTGTTTTCATTTACTTAACAAGGCGACTTTTTAATACCAATTGGTGGGCGGAGTTCAGTGATTGGTCGCAGGCGACATGCTGTCTAATTACAAAGCAGCTTATTGGCAGATAGCCAGATTGAAGCGCGTTCTCTTTGCAAACTGTCGTGAAATTAATTTAGAGAGTAATTATAATGAGTGGTTTAGCCTTGGCTTTTGAATTTATACATTACGTTATTTAATTGAATGTTTGGAAGGAATCAGGTGTACATTTAATTAGTATTGAGTGAGACTGGAGAAAGTAACAATACTTTTGAATATTACCTAAAGGAGATATTGAGGGGATATTGAGTGTTAACAAGACTTGTGAGTTTACCGGTC
The DNA here is from genome assembly GCA_946251885.1 of Cosmia pyralina. Lineage (NCBI taxonomy): Eukaryota > Metazoa > Arthropoda > Insecta > Lepidoptera > Noctuidae > Cosmia > Cosmia pyralina. The sequence continues at coordinate 1,891,148 of OX276365.1, forward strand.
CAGCACTTGGAAAGACCAATAAATGTCCAAATGAATCCTTCAAATTCAGAATGAGGTGTTAATAGAAAGATACAACCTTAAACTTTTGACAAGATTAGCCAGTCAGCAACGTTGATATAGTGTGCGCGCAAGAGCTAGACACCGCCTGAGGTACGTGAATGGTGATACGGGGGAGGACGCGCTTGACAAGATTGGCAGACTGAGTTAGCTTGACATTTGTCTACCTCCCCCGTCTCCCCGCCCACATATTGAGGACGGTGACTAGCACTTGCGCACACACAAAGATTGGTCCGTAAAAAAGGAGGCTGCTTAGGATATGACGAAGGCCCATAAGTATTGTCGCCATCAATCGTGGCTACTCTTTCAATGAAACCAGAGTCCCTGAATCAAAAGGATACTTTTAAAGTACAGTTTTTAGTATGCTTAGATGGTTGAGAGAATGAATGATTTACCAGGCAGATGTGAGTGGGGACGCCCTAGGAAGACATAATTATAGTGACCTTATTGGTGATGTTCTTCAGAAAGGTCAGGTTCGTAGTACTCGCAACCGGCGTGCGTGTATGACCAGATGTATGAACGTAAACGAAGCAAAAGGAGTGTGTAAGGATCGTAGCAGGTGGCGTTCTGTAGTTTCTGCCTATCCCCATGGGAAGAAGGCATGAATTTATGTAGTTTGTATGTAGTTTCAAAAACGTTACAAACACAATACCAACCAATATCTCAAAAGTACGTCAATTTCCAGTCCATTTAAAATCGAAAAGGCACCATCAGCATCAAATCAAAATCTCAGCATACCAATGAAGAACATAACAACGTTATCGAGTGCTCTGAAGAGTTTAATTCGATTCTGTTCACTTACAATGTTCTCGATACTCGTAACGAGTAGCCCTTTGATTGAACGGGGAACCCTTTATACAGGGCTGGCAATGGTAGTAGGTAAGTATGGGGTATCGAATATGTTGTTACTCTACTTGTTATGGGGTAGTGATGCTTTGATGAATGTTACTTATATCAATGACAAAAGAAGGGGTTCTTAGGTAAAATAATGTGAGCCACATAAAGGGAAAATATATGACAACGTTTCAAGCTTGTAAAAATTAGTGATACCGAAAAACGCATGATGCCCGAAGCTATTTTTAGTTCATTTTAATAGTCGCACCATGGTAGGATTATTCCTATGATAGTGAAAAATCTGGGGGCAAGGATTTGTGCATATAAATGCACAAATCCTTGCCCCCAGATTTTCAAAGGCAAAGTTACTTATGGTGATATGTAAATAGCGACCTGGGCGGGTCAATTCAATCAATAAGAGTCAATTACATGCGAAAAAAGTGAGCGCAACAATGCGCCGGAACCAAAATAAAAGCGTCAAACCAAATAAAATTGTTTACGTAATACACACATTTTTAATGCAATTTTTCTATGAAATTACTTAGGATTTTAGAATTACATAAACAAATATAAAAAAGTAGAGGTTTTTTGGAATTAAATAATATCGAGGAAAAACCCAATTGCGTTTTCCTTCAGTCAGAGTATTACTCAAATAGAACAAAACAACACACAAACAAACATAAACACACATAACAAACATATATCCAAAAATTTAATCCATACATGATGTGATAGTATAAAGAAAAAGAAAGAAAGATTTTTTTTTTTATTCTGCACTAACAAAACGCACATCAGAAATAAAATTACAAAGTACACACATGCAATATAAGCAAAAGCCTCAGTATCTATAATTTTAATACTAACCTAATAATCTCTATCCTGAAATAAATGTATGTACAGATGCCAGCACATTAAGCTTCCCTAATCTGTCAAATTTCTTTGATAGATTTTCAACTTTATAACAAAGGAATAAGTTTCATATTCATTTGGGAAAATTTGACAGATTGGGGTAGCTTGATGTGCTGGCTTCTGTACCTAATAATTGCACGCCACACTTGGCAGAATGTGATGATAACATTGACTAATATTTATACCGTTTAATGTACAATATTCTGACAAATAAATGATTATGATTATTATGAATAGTGAAACAAATGGTTACGAATAAGCCCCCAATTTAGTTTGGTATCGCCTTAACATAATTATTATCTCAGCTACTGCAGTCTTAATTAACTTCTTAGAAAACTAGGTTTTCAATTAATCATTTCACTTTGCACAGAATTTTACTCAGACTTAAGAAGACTATCATTGCATTGTATAGACTCAATCTCCTTTGTATTATATAATTGCATAGCACATGTGTGGGTACTATGTACATACTCTAAAGCTACCATTTACTGGGTACGTCTTTGTTTGACTTGAATGTGCCCTGGCGGCTGAGAGTATGTGACGCTCACTCTAATGTCTCGCTGATGGTGGCGCGTGTTGGATCATTTAGCTAATCCATGCGTCAGGTTCGTGAACAAGCGCTGTCAGTGAAGGCTGGGCATACCTTAGCGGCCACGGCTTATTTTAAAATTTAAATATTTGAATTGTTTTTTTTTTTTTAAGGACGCTTTTAACGTTCTGCATCGTTCTCACATGTAAAATTTCAACATGAATGATGTACCTAACCATTATTTTGTAACCATATCTTGATTTAAAAGAGTATCCGTGGAGTTTCTTGCCCGTTCTTCTCCATAGGTACCTACTATGCTTTGGAATGGGCGCCTAGCTTCATCTTTCTGACTGACCGACCCCTTGACAATTCAAAAGTGCCTGTAATTGGTTTAATTGAAATAAATGCTTTGAGTTTGAGTTTGAAGAAGTTATGTCTAACTTGCTGTACCTGACTGACAAAGAACACAAGATATCAAGATAACAACACACCAAACAAACGTTATCAATCCTCACATATGGCAACAAACACCGCTAATTTATTATATCTTGCAACCCTAACAGTGCCGGTATCCGATTGAATCGATAATCGTCTGTAATCTACCGAGTATCGATGTCGCACCCCAGCGCCACAGAGTAGGGTGACGTGACAGAGCGCACGTGGCGGTCATTTTAGTTTAATTTAATTATTTTGTTGATCTGATACCCTGATAACATTTTTAGTTATTTCTGAATAGACCAGCTGATGTCTTTCCGTTGGTAATACAAATACAAACAACTTTAAGATTTTTTTGGAAAGATGGGCAATACCAATAAAATTCAACTATAGATAAATACTGAAAATCTAAATCATTCTTCCAAATCTCCATCAAGTTACAACAGCAATTACCGCTACTGCAACCTGAACTATCACAATCAATGTGCCGGTATCCGATTGAATCGATAATTTCGTCTGTAATCTACCGAGTATCGATGTGGCACCCTTGCGCCACAGAGTAGGGTGACCTGACAGAGTGCGCGTGGCGGTAATTTTAGTATAATTTGATTATGTTGATATGATCTGTGGTAGTTTGGGAAGGCCAGCTGATGTCTTCCCTTGGGTTTCATAAGCTATTTAAACTGATTATATAAGAAGCGTGTGTGTGTTACACACGCATCATAATTTCATCTTATTACTTTCTATGAAAGTTAAAACGTAATCGATACAAAAGTTTCCTGTTTCAAAACGGATGCATTGCGAAAGAACGTGACAATATTTTTAAGCGAAACGGTTTACTGTAATCCAAGAGAGTCATCGAATATTTGTCTGCATTTTAATTATATGTGTTAAACTGTGTCAACAAAACAATATTAGACACGATCAAAGAGACACCTGCAAATAAACTATTGAGTATTGAAAACATCGCTCATTATAAATAAATAAATACATACATACACACATAACACACATAACACACACACACACACATATATATATTGTTTAAAAAACTTTTTTACAAAAAAATACAACCGACTTCCAAAAACAACACTACAAAGTGAAAAATAACTTTAATTTCGGAAGTCGGTGTCTAGTTAAATGTATTTTCGTTTTTTGCCACCGACTTCCGAAATTAAAGTTATTTTTCACTTTGTAGTGTTGTTTTTGGAAGTCGGTTGTATTTTTTTGTAAAAAAGTTTTTATTTTTTACTTTTTAGTTGTGTACCTACCCCACACAAATTCTAATACCACTATCTGCAAAACAAACTAGAACATCATCCATATAGAAGTGGGGAAAAAATACGTATTATTGAAGCTAACTCAAAAACTACCGAAGCAAAGTTAATCAATTTTATATGGGACCAACTGTGATGTATACCCTCTCGAATAAAACAAAAAAAATCCAAATCGGTCCAGCCATCTTCGAGTAATCGGGGAACATAATTGAGAACCTCCTTCTTTTTGAAGTCGGTTAAAAACAGCAGAGGAAATAAGTTCTCGAAGTCGCCGATCAATACAGACTTGTACTGGATGTGCTCCCTAGAATATCAAAATATAATACCTAATGAATTAAAATTATTAAATTGCAGATTATTCAAAATTAAATTATATAAATGGCCGAATGATAATAATAATAATAATAAATAATAAGCTGGCAACACTAAAGTCAACAAGTCACATTTGTTTTCATATCTGCACATTTTCAATTTTAATAATAATCGTAGTTTATTTTTATTTTATGAAAATCAACCTGAAACCATCCTGAAACCCAAACCTACAAGACAAAATTAAAATAGCAAAATGAACCAGAATCATAAAGATTTCCATCAAAAACTACCGAATCGGAGGTGACATCTGTCATCTCCGACAAAACAAACATGAAAATTAAATTAAAATGTTGACAAGATCAGCTGCAAGACGAGCACGCCCACCATCTCCGGACTCGCCGTTCAGCTCCGCCCCGCCGCCGCCGGTATCCAGCCCCACTATGAGCGCTGTGACGACACCGGCCGCGGCAGTTGCGTCGAGCTCGAGCGACGAGTATTTTTCCCCGCCGACGTCGCCAACACCTGTACGTCGGCAGGGGAGAGGCCGGCCACCGAGGAGCTTGGGACTTAGGGGCCATCCGGCCCCGAGCCGGGTCCCCGCTGCCGGTGGTTGTGTGCAGCGCATGAGATGGACTCAGTCAATGAACGAGAACGTCATGCGCGCATATTACGGGTCTACAGAGGGAGGAACTAATCTCACTGCGTACCGTGTTAGGATGCTGACTCTGTTCCAGGAACTAGAACCAACCGTCAACACCTCGGCCCAACGACTGTCGGATCAGGTGCGGGTCATCCAACGCAATCACAGGCTGGACGATGCCGCACTTGATAGGCTGCGCTCAGAGGTACTGAGCAGCCGTATCGTCTCGCCCCCAGCACACACCGCGGTACAAGCGTCAACTATAGATGCAATCTCACCGCGGTTCAATCATGTTGAAGAGGAGGATGATAGGGTTGACACAGTAAGTAGCCAGTGCAATAGCCGGTTGAGGAGCGCACTGGAGGATGCGTTTCGCGAGTATAGGTCCACTCCGACCGAACTTAGACCCCGTTTACCACGCCTACCTATGCACAAAAAAAATAGGGCGCTGGTGAGTGCCTTGGACTCGCAGCTTAAGAATTTTTTCGAAAGCAGCGAGGACCTCGTTGATACACACTCGATTCTGTATTGCGCGGCTGTTGCGGCATGTCGTTTAGCTAACGTCAATTTTCCTAGCTGTGACGGAGCTACTCGACCAAAACCAGCTGTACCAGCCTGGCAATGCAGGATCGAGCGTCGTATCGATGGGGCCAGGGTACTCATCGGCAAACTATACTGCTTCAGGGAGGGCAATACACGACCACGAGTGATACGCTTTGTGAGGCAGGCATTCTCGGGGACTGGAATCAGCCCTCGAGAATACATGTCCAGTGTCACAGAGCGCATTGACTTCCTGAAGCAGAAAGTTTGTGCATGGGCGAGCCGTATTCGGCGGTATAAGCGGCGGGTTGATCGTTACACGCAGAATCGCATGTTCCAGAGCGATGAGAGGTGGGTATATAGAACTTGGGAGCGACCTGAACAAAACGTGACAGACGTATGCCGCCCGGATGATGCCGCTACGAGTGAATTTTGGCGCAGCATATGGTCGGTACCCGTCTGTCACTCTGAGGCTGACTGGATGCAGGATGTCGAGCGAGTGTGTGAAACTATACCAGAAATGGGAAAAGTCGCAATTACACCATTAGACGTAGCCAGAGCAGTCCGTCCGTTACCGAATTGGAAATCACCGGGACCGGACGGACTGCACAATTTTTGGTTGAAATGGCTAAGTAGTTCACACACTTACCTGGCATCTCAGTTCCAATCATCCTTAGAGTCTGGGTCGCTACCGCCGTTTCTAACAACAGGCGTTACCCACCTGCTCCATAAGTCAGGTAGTCCCGTGGAACCCAAGAATTATAGACCGATCACGTGTTTGTCGACGGTCTATAAACTTCTTACATCCATTTTGAGAGCGAAAATTAATACGCACATTGACAGTAACACGATTATGTCTACCTCTCAAAATGGATGTAGGAACGGGTCTCGCGGTACTAAGGAGCTACTCCTCATCGACATGGCCATTAGCCAACAGGTTCGTCGATCCCGCAAGGATCTGTCGACATGCTGGATAGATTATAAGAAGGCCTATGACTCGGTGCCACATACATGGCTCATAAAGGTGTTGGAGTTGTACAAGATTGATGCGACTCTACGCTCCTTCCTTGAGTCGTGTATGGGGCAATGGAGGACGGTCCTTCGCTATCCTGGATGTCGACAGATCCAAGGGAATGATGATCCTGTATGGATTAAACGGGGAATATTTCAGGGCGACAGTTTGAGTCCACTTTGGTTCTGCTTAGCCCTGAATCCTCTAAGCACACTGTTGGAGGATTCAGGTCTAGGCTATCGGTTGAAGAGAGGTGGTCAGGTGATAACTCACCTCCTCTACATGGATGATTTGAAACTCTTTGCCCACAACAAATTGCGGCTGATGGAGCTACTTAAGGTTACTGAAACTTTCAGTAGCGCCATTAGGATGGAATTTGGTGTGGACAAATGTGCAATCATGCATGTAAAACGAGGTGAGGTTATGGAATCCGATGGAATTCAACTTTCGGATTCCATACATCTTAGATCCCTCTCCTCATCCGAAAGCTATAAGTATTTGGGTATGTCGGAAGCGTTAGGCATCAACGTTGCTGACATGAAGCAATCGTTGAAGGAGCGCTTCTTTGGTCGCCTGAAGAAGGTATTAACCAGTCTTCTTTCAGGCGGAAACAAGGTGCGCGCTTTCAACGGTTGGGTCATGCCGGTTTTGATGTACTCTTTCGGCATACTCAGATGGACTCAGACTGAACTCGACGCCCTGGATAGAAGGGTCCGTACACTGCTGACTGCAAACCGGATGCATCACCCACGATCATCGGTGATGAGACTGTACATCCCGCGGAAGTGCGGGGGTCGAGGCTTTTTAAATGCAAAGACCCTCCACAACCGCGAGGTGTGCAGCCTCAGAGAATATTTTTTAAAAATCGAAGTGGGTATGCACCGTGATGTGGTTGCAGTGGACAAGGGGCTCACCCCACTGTCCATGGCTAAAGAGAACTGGCGCAAACCTGTAGTACTTACTACCGATGACCGCAAGAAGGTATGGCAAAGCAAGGAGCTCCACGGGCGCTTCTATCGGGCTCTTCATGAGCCCGGTGTAGATTTCTTAGCGTCCGTATCCTGGCTACGTTTCGGTGACCTTTTCGGGGAAACTGAAGGTTTCGTCTGTGCAATTATGGACGAAGTTATCTTGACGAATAACTATCGGAAACATATTATGAAGGATGGGACGGTTGACGTGTGTCGGGCATGCCACCGTCCGGGTGAGTCCATCAGACATATTATCTCCGGTTGTTCTCGTCTGGCTAACGGCGAGTACTTGCACAGGCATAACCAAGTAGCTAGGATTATCCACCAGCAACTTGCTTTGAAATATAAACTAGTCGATTCTGAGGTACCATACTACAAGTATGTGCCCGACCCAGTTCTCGAAAATGACCATGTCACTTTGTACTGGGATCGGTCTATCATTACTGACAGGACTATTGTCGCCAATAAGCCTGATATAGTAGTGATAGATCGGTTAGTGCGCCAAGCAATGATAGTCGATGTTACCATTCCACATGACGAGAACCTCGTGAAAGCTGAGAAAGAGAAACAAATAAAATATCTCGACTTAGCTCGCGAGGTTGTTGATATGTGGAATGTGAGCTCGGCTGTCATTGTGCCGATTGTCGTAACGGCCAATGGCCTGATGGCCGAAAGCCTCGAACAACATCTCTCGAGGCTATCATTAGGCGGTTGGATCAAGGGCCTGATTCAGAAGGCAGTACTCCTTGATACGGCTCGCATTGTGAGAAGGTTCCTGTCTCTGCAGCCCTAACCACCGGTAGCTTGGACCCTGCTCCCGACACCGGCGGACCTCTATTTTTTTATATTTTTAAATGTTTTTTTATATCCTTTTTTTAAGAAATATTTAAAAATGTAAATAGATAAGAAATTAAATAAATAAACGAAATAATAATAATAATAATATATGTTTATTCATAAAAAATTACACATAGTTACAGAAATCAACGGGTAGAGATATACATTTATTTATGCTAGGTTATGTTGTAAAATCTGTACCAAAAAGTTTAAACCCTGCCTCTCAAACTAGGTTATAACCTGTATTTTGAGAGACAGTGTTCGGCCACAACATTTTTAGACACTATTACTGTAACAACAAAGAATGAACAGTGTCGTTCTACCGCACACTAATTAATGTGATTCTGTTGTGAGGTATGTACGAGTATATGTGAGTGAGGGTGTGTGAGCTTGTAGTGGAAGGTGAGTTTGTGTGTGAGTGTATACATCTGTGAAATGTGTTTGCATGCGCGCATGATAAAATGTGTGTGTATGTTATGTAAGTCGGGATGCGCGAGAGATTAGGTGATGTATGTTAGTAGAGACTCCGTGTAGGCATAGTCCCTCTCTAGAAGCCACTCTGTTACTTTAGTTTTTACCACGTGAGTGTTTAGTTTTATGATTTGTAATTCTTTATTAATTTTATTGTAAATATAATTACTTAGAGTATAAAATTGATGCGTTGCGAAGGCGGTGTTATGTTGATCTCCCCTGATAAGTTGGAGTCGCTTATTCAGATTTGGCGGCGGCAGCTTAGCATGAGTTCTTAAAATCGATCGGAGCACGTAAAGCTGACGTACCGTAAGTACTTTGCAGTTGGAATATAGTTCAATTGTTGGGAATCTGTAGGGTTTCCTAGTCATTACCTTGAGTATGGCTCTCTGCGCTCTTTCTACTCTTAACATTTTAGTTTTTGCTGCTCCGCCCCATGCAGTAATACAATATCCAATAACAGATTGGCAAAGAGCATAATACACCATCTTCAGAGTGTCAAGTTTGGCCGACTCTCTCAGCGACTTAAAGACGTGTATAAGGCGCATTGTTCTTGTGGTAAGGGCGTCAATCTGTTTGTCCCATCTTAGTCCATCATCAATCTGAACTCCGAGATATTTTATATTTTCAGATCTAGTAAGAGTAGGACAGTTACAAGATACTAATGGATTTGAGCATGAGTGAGCTGCAATGCTAAAGGTATGAGACGGTCTCGTGTTACGTCGGATTGCGAATGGGATGTAAGTGGATTTGGTTAAGTTGAGTGTCAGCAGGTTAGAGTTTAGCCATTTCATTATTTTGGACAGGGCTTCCTCTGCAGTAGTCTTAACCATGTCCCAAGTAGGTCCATAAACGAGGATCGCGGTATCATCCGCGTACGCATAGATGTCACAGTTATGAAGTTTCATCCTGCAGAGGTCGTTTACGTAGATTTGAAAGAGTATGGGGCCGAGTATACTACCCTGGGGGATGCCATATGTTATTGGCTCCTCGTCGCTGAAATACGTATCCACCTTGACCATCTGCATTCTATTATTGAGGTAACTTTTAAAAATTTCAAGTGGCATTCCACGCACTCCAATACGTTCCAGTTTGTCAATAAGCTTGGGAACAGAAACCGTGTCAAAGGCTTTAGAAAGGTCCAGACAGATCCCCAGGCATTTTGTTCTATTGTCAAGCCTCTTGGCAACCTGTTGCGTAAAGTCCAAAACCGCATCTTCCGTCGAAACACCTGTACGAAAACCGTACTGGTTTCCGGCAATGATGCGGTGTTTGTCCAGGAAATTCCTTAAAGAGTTTGCCAGGATCCTCTCTAGCATTTTGGAAAGGGCAGTTAAAACAGAAATTGGCCTATAGTTATTGACACAGCTTCTGTCCCCTCCCTTATGAACTGGGTGTATTATTGCCTTTTTCAGGGCATCCGGAAATATACCTTTTTGAAGGCTAAGGTTACAGAGAAAGGTTATAGGGGGAACCAATACATGTCGGCATGCTTTTAACAATACGGATGATATCCCATCCCAACCTACGGCACAGTCTAAATAATAATTAATAATAATAATAATAATAAATAATAATTTCTATACTGTTAAGAATTTTTTTGAACATAAATTATAATGTTTGTCAATTCGTTTATTCGTTAAGTTTGCATGCTTTAATTTTAAGCAAAACATGTATGATCTCCTGTGCTGTAATATCACCTATGTATACCATGTTTTACGCAAATAAATTATCTTATCTTATCATAAACTCACGCCTTCTTCACATGGCGCTAGGCAGAAACTACAGAACGCCACCTGAAGTGAATGTTGGGTGTGGCAAAAGAAGCATGAAAGTAGAATAAATGCTGTGGAAATGTGTTCCTTGCGAAGCATGTGTGGTGTGACTGTGAATGATAGGCTGAGGAATGATGTGAGAAGCCAACGGTGTAGTTTAAAAGAAGATGTAGTGACAAAAATCTAAAAGAGTATGCTTAGATGGTTTGGTCATGTTGAGAGGATGAACGAAAGGAGACTAACAATTCAGATTTGAATGGAAACGCCCTAGCAAGACATATAGTGACCTGACGTGTATTGGTGATGTTCTTCAGAAAGGTCAGGTGCGTAGTACTTGTAACCGGCGTGTGTCTATGACCAGATGGTTTGGTCATGTTGAGAGGATGAATGAAAGGAGACTAACAATTCAGATTTGAATGGAAACGCCCTAGCAAGATATATAGTGACCTGACGTGTATTGGTGATGTTCTTCAGAAAGGTCAGGTGCGTAGTACTTGTAACCGGCGTGCGTCTATGACCAGATGTATACACGTAGGTATACGAGGCAAAAGGAAATAATTATAGCAAAATACCAAAGAAGTATCTACAAAACCACTCCTAAGACAGACACACCAACATGCCTTTCTGTCAATTATCTCCAACATTCCCTACTCTATGCCGCCATACTTAATACGGAGAAAGCAAGTGAATTCGCGGCACATATGGACACAATGGAGTGCCATGCGCTATTGTTGGAAGGCACTGCACTGTTCTGTTGTGTATAGGAGCTGGTCAAGTGTATTAAATGACGTAGTGTTTAATTAAAGTATTGATTAATGGAGTGTTTTGGTAGAATTTCAAGTCTTTCTTTTTTCACACGGTTTTTTCTTGTGTACGCAGCGAGATATTGAAATGTACGTGCACCGCTTTGTCTGTCAAAAGCTTGTGGCTAAGTAATAACAGCCGCACGGGTCGATCGATCAGGTTAAGCTACGCCGCGGTTGGTCCGTGGATGGGTGACTAATGTGTAGTCACATACCAAGACCGCTCCGTGTCTCGAAAAGAACGTTAAGCCGTTGGGCCCGGCTGTCTTTCATGGATCTTTGACAGTCGTTACGGGTTGTCAGAAACCCTAGTCTGAGAACCAGTCTTACCAAGGGATATAGTATTACCCAGTAACTGGGTTATGGAGGTCAGATAGGCAGTCGCTCCGTGTAAAATACTGATATTCAGCTGCATCCGGTTAGACTGGAAGCCGACCCCAACAATCAATCAATCAATCTGCCTAGCCTTTTTCCCAACTATGTTGGGGTCGGCTTCCAGACTAACCGGATGCAGCTGAATAACAGTATTTTAAATGGAGCGACTGCCTATCTGACCTCCACAACCTAGGTAATAATACCCTACCCTTTGGTAAGACTGGTTGTCAGACCGTCGGGCTTCTGACGACCCATAACGATTGTCAAAGATCTACGAAAGACAGCCGGGACTAACGGCTTAACGTGCTTTCCGAGGCACGGAGGAGTCTTGGTATGTAAAGATGGCAACCATCCACGGACCAACCGCGGCAAGCGTAACTTAACCTGATGCATAGACCCGTGCGGCTGTTATTACTTAGCCACGACCTCCTCTCGAAGCCGTATGTTGGAAGCCGACCCCAAGTGTACCGCCTTGTCACGCCATGAACTTTTGTACAAGTCTCGATAGGAACGCAGAAATAAACAATGTTTAGTTAAATGAAGGCAACGTTCGCGTGCAACGTTCTCAAGTAAACATTTGAACATCGGCGAACTCCATTCCAGTTATCCAGTAGCGACGAATCAGCCTATTATAAACTAGGCAAAATTATACTACTGCAAGCAATCAGTTCGAACTCTGCGCACACTGCAGATTTAGTTCCTAACAAATGCAAATATTGGATGGCAAACCATGTGTCTGTCTGGTAAATGGTCAATCAACGACGGCTACAGACATCTGAAATACCAGAGAATTGCAGGAATGCAGCTGGGTTGCTAGCTTTTCTTTTATGAAAGACTAGCTTCTGTTCTGCCCCAGACTTCGTCCGCGTGAAATTTCTTGTCCCCCGACCCACCCCGTCGGCGTCGCATCACATCGCCTGCCCGCGCTATTACTTCGTTTTTGCTAAGCGTTCTTTCTGACGTTTTTTTTTATTTTTGCTCGGATCCTGACGGTCATAGCGTGATGTTAAATAGTCAATGGCCTTCCTCAAGAATTGGGCTATCAAATGCAAAATTTTCAAATCCGACTGATAGTTCTAGAGATTAGCGCGTTCAAACAAACAAAAAACAAACTCTTGCTTTATTATTAGCATAAATTAGGTGTATGCAGACATTATGCATTTGTACTGCAAGCTAGCTGCAATAAAGCAGTTGGGATGCGGTTCTTGTGCAGTTTATATAACTACATAAAAATTGACCGCTATCTGCGCGGTCACGTCTAGTACCTTACTTACTGTGAAACATATGATACCGTCGACTAAGCATTTTTACGTAACTTCATTAATTCATATTAATTGAGCTATTAGTATATGATTAGCTGTCATCGTGTGTGCTGCCTCGCTCATTTACCTTTGGTCCGTTAAATGCATTTATTTTACCTTTTAACTTCCAACATGGTCCTTCGAGCCGGATTAAGTCGCTAAGTTCAAGTTCCTCCATTTTGCTGCTAGTTAAGAAAACTTTTTTATTTTATGTTTTTTCAAGCTAAATTAAAGCTGCATTGAAGAATTGAAGACACCGACTCAGAAGCTGTTAAGTGTTTTATGAAAGTTATTTTATTCATTTTTGGTTTTGAAGTCGGTTTTTACTTTTTTTAAAGTAAATAATTTTTTTCATTTTTAGTTGAATATACAATTACATAAGTAGGTAAGCCCAAGTCACAAGAATAGAAGAATCATCAAAATCCGCTTAGCAATGCCGGAGATACAGTGCATTTATGCATATTTTGTACATAAGAATAATTACCTAATTTATTATATACTAAAACCTTACTGAAAGTATGTAGATCACGTTAGTGAAAGAATCATCAAAATTGGTTCATTAGTTTTTGAGAAAATCGCGGACAAACAAACATTTTACATACATACGGGTCGAATACAGAACCTCCTTTTTTGAAGTCGGTTAAAAATAATATCCTGTGTTTATGAATTGCACTATCAACAGGACTGATTCAAAAACCATCGCATTTAATTAAAACCTACACCAAACGCACCCCGGTTTCACTCGTTTACGCCAACATTCAACAGAGTACGTCAGTGCAAGTTTATTGTTCTTATTGTGCCTTGTCGGCTTTTTAACTTATTAAAGCTTTTTGTGAATTACTTTGAACAGGGAGAGAATGTTGGGCAAATGTTTGTTGACAGCTGGCTTCATACAGTGTCTCGTAATTAATGGATAACTTCTTAAGGGGTCATTGTACTCATAATTATTAACAACTTTTACTATGGGAGCAAATCTGAAATGGCGAAAAAAAAATCTGCTGTTCCCTTTTTTTTTTTTTTTTTGTGGATGGGAAATCATCAAATGACTTCTCCCGCTCTGGGCAGAGCGGGAGGGCGTGTCAGACTTTTACTGACTAAAACCCACCCATGCTCCTTCAGCTGCCCGTGCCAGGGCCACGGTATCTCTTTCGAACTACCCGCGACCCCGGCGGCATCGGCCCAATTGACCCCGTCACTGCTGACATCTCTTTGAGGCGCGCGTGGAACACAACGCGCCGTTGACCCGGGCCTGGTCCTTACCGGACGGCGAGCTGCCCATTACTCGTCGTCCGCAAGCCCGCGCCTACGGTGGCCGGGAATCGGCAATCGATTCCCGCCGCCCAGGGCGTCTCCTGCGGCGGCTAGGGGCGCGAGGACGCGGCTGTTGCCTCTCCCTCACGCGTTCCGCTTCCTCCTTCGCGAGCATTACTGCTTCGCAGAAGGAGGTGACGGCTTCCCATGCACTCTCGCTCCGCACCATGGCCTGGACCAGGTTTGAACGCGAGAGATCGCCGCCGCCGATCGCCTCCGTGAGATCTGCTGTTCCCTACATTTATGTTCGCATAACTCGTCAAAATGTAGGGAATACCAGAATACCTGTTTTTTTGCCATTTCAGGTTTGGTCCATAGTAAAAGTTGTTCATAATGATAAGTATAACAACCCCTTAAGAGGTTATCCATTCATTACGGAACGTCCTGCAGGTGCAGGGCATTATTTTAAACGTGGTGTTTTAACGCAAATATATTGTAACGGTTTCATCTATCATGATAAAGTTATGCTTGAATTTTTTTTTATAGAGTGGATAAATGCGAGAAAAACAAAACAAAGAAAGAATTTCTGAATAACAACCTGTACTGGTACCAGAAGAAATTATGTGTCGAGATTCCCTCAGTAGTTAAGTTGCTAAGGAGTATTCTAATATCTTCTTGTTGAATTTTTCCAAGTTTACATCTTCCATAAATACCACTAATTGCGTGACATTCATTCGAATCATAAGCAAGCTATCCCAACTTAAAGCTTAAACTATATTACTACAATTTGACAACATCACCCAAATTTTTATTGGAGTATTGGTGACCAAGTGGTAACGGACGCGACTAACAAGTTTTAGGTCGTAGGTTGGAACCCTAACAGGCGCTTTACTTTGTGTAAATTATTTCATCATCATTGCTCTCAAACTACGCCCAGTCCTCACCGAGAGGAGGCCTGTGTCCCACTAGTGGGAATATTATACGCTAATTATGCTATCCAAATCAATCAATCTGTCTAGCCTTTTCCCAACTATGTTGTGGTCGGCTTCCAGTCTAACCGGATGCCGCTGAATACCAGAATTTTACATGGAGCGACTGCCTATCTGACCTCCACAACCCATTAACTGGGTAATACGATACCCCTTGGTAAGACTGGTTGTCAGACTTTCGGGCTTCTGACGACCCGTAACGACTGTCAAAGATCCACGAATGACAGCCGGGACCAACGGCTTAACGTGCTTTCCGAGGCACGGAGGAGTCTCGGAATGTAAAGATCATCACCCATCCACGGACCGACCCCGGCAAGCGTAGCTTAACCTGATGGATCGACCTGTGCGGCTGTTATTACTTAGCCACGAGCTCCTCATTATGCTATCCAAATGTACATTTTAGAACTACCTTGAGCCTTCTAAATCATAACAAAACCATCTCCACCATTCTTTGTTATACGAACATAGTTCAAGATCGCTCTATCCATTTACTAGAGCATAATCTAATTTGTCTAATGCGTTCCCGCCTCCCCTGTAATTTGTGGAGGTTACTACGAAGTGGGTACGTTTTTTATTATTTTTGATGTGAAAAAATAAACTAGTTGGGAGTGTTTGCGTTTGTGATAGGAAATGCAGGGAAAATATTGCGTATTTTTTTTTTGTTTTTTTTTTCTTATAGAGTAGTGAAATAAATAGAATGTATGAAATATTTGACTATCCAACTGAACCATCAAGAAAAATAGTTATTTACGTTTTTCTAGGTTTCATTAGTGGGTTTCAGGGAGGCAGTTTTTATACTTGAGGATTTTTTACTACAAATACAGGATCAAATTAAATTAGCTAGCAAAACGCCGCAGGTGTAACGGGTATAGCTATCTCAACACGATAAAACAAAGAAAACAGAATTCTCAACTCAAGTAACAACAATACCAGGGGTAAACCGCAAAAAAAACTTTTTTTTTTTGTCGTGTTTAGGTATCGATACTCATCACAGTATAAATGGCCTCCTTTACAAAGCAAAGGCAGGCCCTATCCCCGTTATGATCCAGCCTGCCCCGTCTGGCTGTCATATTATTATTAGCGACGCTCAGTCGACTAATAATTTACCTTAGTTTTAGGCCTGGCCGGGGGCTTTAAGTTCGCTTAAAGAACCCACAGGAAACGCCCGGTTGAGCAGTCTCGACCCTCTGTGGTCAACTGCGAGATGCCATTTATAACTAACTAACTAACTAGCAAAGGCAGGCAATGAAAGTTATTCTTTACTTGAGGCTTCATACTGTTTTTGATTGAAAACTACCTGATGCCAGCTTTTATCAATAATCCTGCCTGAAGAATAGTTTATAGACTCAAAGAAAATCGCTTCTTAAGAAATAATTCCAAAGATCACGTCGACATTCCGGCAACACCCATTCTAAAGTGAGCCTACCATTTCTAGGCGACTACGTCAGAAAGCAAATCTGCCAAATTCAAGGGCCCGCAACGTTTAAAAGACGTACTTCATAAAAACACTATCTCCCTCTAACACGTTACCTGATGAGCATACGCGCCACGAAAGATGAGACTTGGCACACCACGTGGTTTGACTTGCGCAGTAGACAATTTTAGGTCTCTTTAGCGGTATGAGGTCTGAGCGCGGGAAGGGACCGGGCGTCATCGGTGCGGCGGAATGAGCGCGGGAGGCGCGATCAAGTCTCATCTTTCGTGGCGCGTGCACTCAGAGCAGTATTGTTCTAACAGTTCCATTAAATACTAGGTGTACTTTCATCTATCTATCAACTAAACTGTAAAGGAAATCGTAAGAAAACCGGTATTTCCTAGAACCAATCATCCGAAGACTTGTGACATCCAGCAACCCACACGGACCTCTGTAGTGGATTACGGCCCACTCCCTCATCTCTCTCTAACACGTTACCTGATGAGCGTGTGCGCTCTGTTCCGCAGCGCGGTGAGCAGTTCCACCTCGTCGGTGCTCATATCCTGGTGGTCTTCGTAGAAGCGAGTAGAGCACAGTACTGAGTCCAGTGCCACTGACAGACAGTCGCTCGCCTGTCTCGCTAGGTCCATGTCGCGCTGTTCTGTGTGGATGTCTTTTTCCTGTTGATGGAAAGGAATAGGATTAAAAAAAAAGTGCATTATTCATAAAAGCTTTTATTGGGCTGCATATGATCTAGACCGGAGCCCTTGTCAAGACGAATCAAACGAGCCTAAACTCGATAGGGTTGCGTCGTTTTATTACCGAGTTCCCATGGCTACCTTCCGGCTCCATCATCAGATCAGCAATAATATTGTATTGTCATCCGATTTACATATGCATGTAAAATTTCAGCTCAATCGGTAACCGGGAAGTGGGTCAAATTTAACTTGCAAGATTAGATTACAGACAGACAGACACCAGGACAGGTGAAACTAAATAAAAGCTTGTCAAACACTTCTACTTTTGCTGTCTTCTCTCTCAGGTAGGGTATAGCGCTAAACGCAACTCGCAAGTAAACTACGGTATAGGTATAAAATCTCAATGCAAGTTAGATTTTAATACATAACGGGGCGGCTGCTGCAGATGCGGATAACCTCAAACAGCGAAAATATTCAAATATCTTTGGGAGTTATATTTTCGAGCCGTTTGGGGTTGAAACACTAAGGCCATGGGGTCCGAGTGCCCACTTAGTTTTTCAAGACATCGCTATGCGGTTGGTAGACTCCTCACCTGATCACGAGAGGGCTGGCCTATTTTTTGGCTAAAGAATCAGCACTGCCATACAACGTGGCAATGCTGCCAGCCTTTTGGGCACTTTTCCTGTTGACAGCCGGACGCAAATCGGAAAAAAAACACAAGTTTTCTCTATATTCTAAAGTTTTATCCTCCTAATAGTGGTAAAGCTGACTATGAGCATCCCTTACAGTGGCTAAGCGAGGGCCACATAGCTGTAGTATGATTGCTCTGTGTATGTACCTACATACATACAAACATCAACGCCTCCGCTGACCAACTGCATGGAGTTACACTGTGGCATTACTACGACGCGTTTGAATGGGCGAGTATACTTGCTCCAGTACTAGCTAATCTCAGTAGAAAGTAAAAAAGTAGTTAGTTGTTCAATTTTTATTATTGTCATAAGCAAACTATTCGTTAAAAGAAATAAACCTTTACCTAACCTAAGGGGGGTGCGCTGTGGTAGCCCGCGAAATTTAAATTGTCTTGCAATTGGTCAGTGTCAGGTTGTATCTTGATCAAAATATGATTCGCGAAAATAAAAAATATGTATTTACATAATTTTAACCATAAAAATCATCAATACATATCTCGCAAGTTAGATTTCCTCCAGATTCGTCCGATTTGCGAAGTCAAACCAATCCAGAGGAAATCTAACTTAGAGAGATGTATTGATGATTTTTATGGTTGAAATTATGTTATTATTGTTATTTTTTACAGCGAAATCACCTTAACAATACGGAGATCATGTAAGACCATAAAATATATGCTACTATATGAAGGCCAACTATGCAGGGCAAAGGTGGGCAGAAATAGTCAAAATAGAGAGGTTTGGAAAGCAAAAGGGCAAGCCTTTGCCCAACATTGGAACACAATGTAGGCTATCAACAAAATTAAGATCCCGCTTCAGCTCGGGTTCCGGATACATCTTCTAACCAATGCGATAAACCCAACAGGCGCCTTACGATCCCGGACTTACGCCCGTGCCCTTACATATCATAAATAACCAAAGTTACAAAAAAATCGCAACCGAAATGTCGGCCAAAGATGTTATCAACACAATATCAATCGACCCTAATAAACAACTAGATTTACGAGAAAAAAAAAAGAATACATTTCGAATTTCGAAAAAAATCCAAGATGGCGTGAGCGATAACGACCAATTAACATTGCCGCGAGTGTACGAATCAATAAGCTGGTCTTAATTGCGACTAATAAAATAAATATTTTCGGGTCCAGTAATTCGTGTAAATGGCACACATTTAGTAAATCCGGTGGTACGGGCAGTTGTTCAGACCGCCTCTATTTTGTCTACAACTACTGTCTAAGGAGAAAGTACGAGTATTAAAAAGTGCAAGCAATTAGGTACAGTCAGCAACAAAAGTCGATTAACACTTCAGTTTTTTAAATCTTAATTATTGAGCAAGATATTTAACTAAAATCGAAACAGAAATAAAATTGAAAGATCTACTAGACTCTTAGGTATTTGCGGAAAAAAGGAGATAATCAAATCATTTTGTATTAATTACATGATGTGTAAAAAAGTAGCAGTGTTAATCGACTTATGTTGCTGACCGTACCTCAGGGTGACAAACATTTCTTGTCCACGACTGAACATCAAATTATAATAAAATTGTGGTGAATTTTTAAGTATTGCGCGTTTGCTAAAAAGGACCAAAAGTACTCAAAATCAGTCACTTATCCAAAATAGGCTGAAAATCAACACTTTTTGAACGTGGAAGTTCCATAAAGTAGACAGTCCCCCAAAATGCTCATCCTTCACCAATTCCTAGTGATTTAGCTGAGAAGTGGCGCAACAAACTCCCCAGCAGCACAGCCGTCTGTTAAGGCGAGTAGTGCCGCCAACTAGCGCCACCATTGAGAAAAAATCATAAGTCTGGAGATATGGAACATTTTGAATTTTGAAATCCTTTGCTCATTTTTAGTCAGATGAGGTAGAAATTTTTGTATCAAAAAAATCAACACTAAACCTCCTAGGTTCGAAGCCTTAGCAGTTAAAGCCAAAAACTGCCGTTTTTTTCCCAATTGCGGAATTCTACCTCATCTGACTAAAAATGTGAGCACAGGAAATTTCAAAATGTTCCATATCTGCAGACTCATGATTTTTTTCTCAATGGTGGCGCTTGTTGACAGCACTGCTCGCCTTAAATTAGAAGAACTGGCATAATTATAATCAGTCTATACTTGCATATTAAAACACCCAACAAACACAGGTGAATAGCACCTCAAATTTACACCTTTTCCTTTATACTTGACGCTTAAAAAACTGACACAGCCTGGCGACAAAACAAAAACCGGCCAAGTGCGTGTCAGACCACACACAATGAAGGGTTCCGTAGTTGGGATGAGTTTATCCCAAGAACAAACTTAACATTGCAGTTGAAAATCATGTTCTCCCATACATTCCAACTATAAATGTAAGTTTGCCCTCACAATATTGAGAGATTTACCATGTTATTTTAAGACCACAAACTTCTTATAGGTTTTCTCGTAATCTACAGGTAAAGAACTATTTTTTGTATTTTTTTCAAAATTTTAGACTCAGTTGTTAAGGAGATAAGGGAGGGGGTAATGGTCAATTTTCGCTTATTTTGTTAAATAACTTTAAAATAATTTATTATAAAAAATAAATATTTGAGACCCTCAAAGTAAGCCCTATTATTTGATATGTCAAACGGCATAGTTTCAAACACTTTTTTTTCTTATTTGCACCCCAAAAGTCCCCTTAATCAAAAGTTATTTGATGTGACCCGACCGTGTTTGGGTCACAAAAGTTCATATGTGTACCAAATTTCAACTTAATCGGTCCATTAGATTCGGAGCAAATTGGCTGTGACAGACGGACAGACACACGAGTGATCCTATAAAAGGGTTCCGTTTTTCCTTTTGAGGTACGGAACCCTAAAAACGTGTAATATTAAACACGGAATACTCGTATCTCATTTATTTTATTTAGCAAAACATGCCGCAGTAGACCGAGCCGCGTTTTATCTGCAAAGCAATTCTGTTACGGAACTGCATAAGATTAAAATTCTCAATTTTATTTTTATTACAAAAATGCAACAATTATTATACTTTTTGGCGAGTTTTTAATAACATTTTTATAGCGCGACATTGTAACAGGCGGTGGGAAGTCGTAAGGAGGGACATTAAAAATTAATCCGTTAATACGCTTCTTGTGAAACAATGCGAAGTAATAATTAGTATTTTAAGTAATTTGAAAGTAAGGGCACTAGTGTGTACTGTTAGAGAATATCTCAAAAACAAAACACTTAAGAATTACATCACGCTCAATGTCAACATCCAGTCTCTTCCCGAAATATTAGGGTTCCGTACCCAAAGGGTAAAACGGGTCCCTATTACTAAGACTCCGCTGTCCGTCCGTCTGTCTGTCCGTCTGTCACCAGGTTGTATCTCATGAACCGTGATTAGACAGTTGAAATTTTCACAGATGATGTAGGTATTTCTGTTGCCGCTATAACAACAAATACTAAAAAACAGAATAAAATAAATATTTAAGGGGGCTCCCATACAAAAAACGTGATTTTTCTGTCGTTTTTTAACCGACTTCAAAAAGGAGGAGGTTCTCAATTCGTCGGAACCTTTTTTTTTATGTATGTTCCCCGATTACTCGAAGATGGCTGGACCGATTTGGATTTTTTTTGTTTGAAAGGGTATACTTCCCAGGTGGTCCCATGATCATCAAGTCAGGATCTGATGATGGGATCCTGGAGAAATAGAGAGAACTCTTCCAATTTTATAGGCACACTTGAAGCGATTTGGATAGTTTTTGGAAGAGTACTTTCTCGGAGTGGTCCCATTTCAATTTGGTGAAGATATGATGAAGAACTTCTGAGATAGGCAACGGAACTATTCAATAAATGATAGCAAATGTACTGGGATTGCTTTAATCTCATGTCTGTCTATTGTTTACACCAGTTCATAATATAACATCACGCCAGTACGCTGTGAAGGGGTAAGCACGTGTGGGTAACCACTAAAAAGTGAAAAGAAAGAAAAAAGTTGGAATTTAAAAAACTTTTTTACAAAAAAATACAACCGCCTTCCAAAAACAACTGTTGTTGTTTTTGGAAGTCGGTCTTTGTAGTGTTCTACAAAGTGAAAAATAAATAAAATTTCAGAAGTCGGTGGCAAAAACGAAAATACATTTAATCAGACACCGACTTCCGAATTTAAATTTATTTTTCACTTTGTAGTGTTGTTTTTGGAAGTCGGTTGTATTTTTTTGTAAAAAAGTTTTTTTTATTATGTTCACGTACATATTTTACATTAGTACTTAGCTTTATTATCCAAAGCTAGAGATCAGATTTGGCTGACCCTTTTTTAATGTCTTATGGTCTGTAAAAAATACCACTTAGGAATTCAAAATACAGGTTTATAAGAATCGAGAAAGAGGAGCTCGTGGCTAAGTAATAACAGCCCACACGGGTCGATCCATCAGGTTAAGCTACGCTTGCCACGGTTGGTCCGTGGAGGGGTGACCAGCTTTACACACCGTTACTCATCTGTGCCTCGGAAAGCACGTTAAGCCGTTGGTCCCGGCTGTCATTCGTGGATCTTTAACAGGCGTTAAGGGTCGTCAGAAGCCCGAAAGTTTGACAACCAGTCTTATCATGTGGTATCGCATTACCTGGTTACTGGGTAGTGGAGGTCAGATAGACAGTCGCTCCATCTAAACTACTGGTATTCAGCTGCATCCGGTTAGATGGGAAGCCGACCCCAACAAAGTTGAGAAAAGGCTGGGCAGATTGATAAGAGTCGAAGAAGACGAGTAAGAACTGGCCATTCTCATTACACACACCAATAGCGTCGATGTACAGCTTAAATTACGATAAATCGACCCCAACGTAGGTAGAAGAGGCTAGGCAGATGATTATCATGAAATCGAATATTTACTACAACGAGTGATGGATTGACAAAACTTTAATTTTGAATACCAAAAAATCTCGAAATACTTAAACAAAAACATCACCACCTAAAACCTCAAATTTATACGTCCATGTTCCCTCAATATCTTAGACCCGTCCCTAAAGATAACCGAAGATAAAAAGCGAAAAAAAATACCTTTTTTATTTATATAACGACTACAGAATTTGTATCAAAGAGTCGGTAACTGCCTAATTAGGGGTCGGAGTTTTATTTTTTTATTTTATTTTATAACAAACTGTAAAAGCTTACGGTAAGATTATTCCGGGATTTTTATTTCTGTACACGGTAGCGAATTCAGATAAAATCTTTATAGTTTTGCGGAGATTGTATTGTGTGTGTCATTGTCTGTGGTTCTTTAAACTTCTATAGACAAACATGAGTGCAATTCTCAAGGGTTTAAAATTATTTTATGACAGTTGAATTTGAAGTTATTGATGTGAAAGGAGGTAGAGGCATAAACACGAATCTTGTTTCCAAAATTATTGTAATATAAAGTTACATAAACGGTAAGAAATATTATTTGCAGACTGTAAGCAAGTTACTCGACGAATGCTTGTGCATTCGTCGTCACGGGTCGTCAGACGCCCGAAAGTCTAACAACCAGTCTTACCAAGGGGTATCATGTTACCCAGTAACTGGGTTGTGGAGGTCTAATAGGCAGTCGCTTCATGTAAAATACTGGTATTCAGCTGCATTCGGTTAGACTGGAAGCCGACCCCAACATAGTTGGGATAAGGCTAGGCTGATTGATTTTTTTTTTCGATTTCAGGTTTTGTCCCATAGTAATTATTCTTCATAATTATGAGTACAATGACCCCTTAAGAAGTTGTGCGTTATTTGTTACATTGTATAACTACATATTTCCTCAGTCACACTTACTATCCACGACTGTAGATAAATAATTACAGCTACTAGCGCAAGTAGCTACTAGCTAGGCAAGTTATAAAGGACAACGTGAACGGTCGCGTGAGATGCATTAGCGGCGCTTTTAGGGCGCCCACCCACTCAACGGCTACTGGCGGTAGAGCACAGGGCTGGCGCGAGGGGTGAAACTTTATTTATTATAATGATGATTAGATATTTTGGTAAGCATTTACAAGTAGGAAGTTTACTGAAAAGTAATAATGCTAGCCCACGCTGCGTGAATGAGTGATTGCGAAAAAAAAAGTAACAAAATATTGATTTTAAAATCAGCTTTATACAGGTGTATCAGAAACAAAACTCAGGATGGATGAAATGGCGACAGGTTATAGGAACAACTTGCGACCCACGGATGCCCTTCAAGTTGAAGGGGAAAATTTACAAGTCCGTGATAAGGCCTGTCGTAGTTTAAGGATCGGAATGCTGGGCAGTGAAGAAGACGGATGAAAAAAAATTGCATGCAGCGGAGATGAGAATGTTGAGATGGATGTGTGGAGTGACGAGAATGGATAAAGTGAGAAATGAGTATATAAGAGGAAGTTTGAAAGTGGCGCCAGTGACAGAAAAGTTGAAAGGAAATCGTTGGTCTTGGTATGGGCATGTAATGAGGAGAGACGAAACGCATGTGACTAAAAGAGTGATGAATATACATGTGGATGGATGGAGAGGCAGAGGAAGGCCAAAGAAAAGATGGATGGATTGTGTGAGGAATGATATGAAAGAGAAGGGAGTGAATGATAGCGTGACGGTTGACAGGGGAGAATGGAAGAAGAAAACGTGTTGCGCCGACCCCAAGTAATATGGGATAAGGGCAGGAAGATGATGACAGGTGTATCAGAAAGGTGTGGTCAAATTTAAAGGTGTGCAGACCATCAAACTGAACAACTTTCTCCACGGGACCAACATCGTAATTGAGAAAAAATGATTAGCTGTCCCGTACAAAACTTCAATACCTACTCGGCCCAAATGTATGTGACGGCTGATAATTTTTTCTCGATTATGATTTTGTTTCCATGCAGAAAGTTGTTCCAACACTTAAATTTGACCATACCTTTCTGATACATCCTGTGGTAACCTAGATCAATGAAGAGTCAATGAAACTGCAAGAGAGTAGTCATATTTTGTTAATAATAATATCATTTATTTGCATGAAATATGGTGCTTACAGATCTCATAATACAATACATAGTACTTCATATTCCGCTTACTAAATTCAGCATGCAAATTTAGATTGTGCCATAATTTTAATGACTTAAATAATAATAATTGTAATAATTCAATTATGTTACGATGGGAAAATGTCAAGAAATTAAAATACAAATGTCAAACTATGAATATTACAAATGTCAAACTATGAAAATTACAAATGTCAAACTCTAAAAATACTAATGTTAGAACTATAAAAATTACAATGTCCAAAATAAGCAACAGGAATGTCAAAGTTAATTTAATTACAATAATCATGTCTGTAATCAATTCCTCTTCGTATTATAATTCATAAATTCATTAATAGAATAGAAACAGTTTTCAATAAGCCATGTTCGGAGTCTTTTTTGAAATAGATTCGTTGGCAGTTCTCTAATTATCTTAGGTATCTTATTAAATACCTTTATTGCCATTCGACTGGTGTTTTTATGGCAAAATGCTGTTCTACACCTAGGCATAGCCAATTTGGTTGGATCCCTTGAGTGTTTACCTATTTTATAAATGTTTACACTATCGGCTTTACTAAATAGGTTAGGGTGTTTTTTTACAAACACTCCCATTTCTAATATGTATAAGCATGCCAGTGATAATAATTTATGCTCTTTTAATATTGGTCTACATGAATCCAACGGACCTGCACCAAACACAGCTCGTAAGCACTTTTTTTGAACAATAAAAGCCTTGTCACTGTCCGTAGAATTGCCCCATATTATTAATCCGTATCTAAGCACTGATGAGACGTAACCATGGTAAGCCATTAGAGCGGCATTTACTCCAACAGTTTTCCTTAGATTTCTTAATGCAAATGCAAAGCTGTTTAGCCTGTTGCATATGCTATCTATATGTTTTTTCCAATTGCAATTCTTATCAATTACTATGCCTAAAAATTTTGTATCACTAACTTCTTCAATGTCATTATTACGCCCAATAATTTTCATTATTTTATTTGTCATCTTGTTAATAGAATAAGGTTGCCATAAGCTTCAAACTCCTCCGTGCCTCGGAAAGCACGTTAAGCCGTTGGTTCCGGCTGTCATTCGTGGATCTTTGACAGTCGTTACGGGTCGTCAGAAGCCCGAAAGTCTGACAACCAGTTTTACCAAGGAGCATCGAACTACCAAGTTACTGGGTTGTGAAGGTCAGATAGACAGTCGCTCCATGTAAATTTTTGGTATTCACAGCTGTGTTGGAGTATTGTAGCAGGGCTGGTGCTTGCAGGTTGTGGAAGCAGAAATAAAAGGCAGAAATCTATCGCCGATTCCCGGCCACCGTAGGCGCGGGCTTGCGGACGACGAGTAATGGGCAGCTCGCCGTCCGGTAAGGACGACAGGAACATGGGTGGGTTTTAGTCAGTAAAAGTCTGACACGCCCTCCCGCTCTGCCCAGAGCGGGAGAAGTCATTTGATGATTTCCCATCCACAAAAAAAAAAAGGCTTTAGCGATATTTGAATGGAGCGGACATCTGGTTAGACTGGAAGCCGACCCGAACATAGTTGGGAAAAGGCTAGACAGATTGATTGAAACTTTTTAGAGTATTTAATGGGCTGCCTATATCACTTGGTTTTAAGCCACAATGCAACCGACGACACATTTGCGAACAAGAAACTTTACCATTCACTAATTTAAATTGCACAAATGGAAAACTGGAATCCTATACGTAGGAATAAACGAATAATTATGATGGGATTTTGACAATCACACTAATATAAAGGCGAAAGTTTGTGAGTGTGTGTTTGTATGTTTGTTACTTCTTCACGGTCAAATGGCTGGACCGATTTGGATGAAATTTGGTATGTAGATAACTTTATACATTAACACATAGGCTACTTTTTATCCCGGTCTACGCGGGTGAAACCACGGGGCGTAACTAGTATTATTTAAAATTAAAATATCCACCAAAAATCATTTTCTACCACGTGACACCCCTCAAAACCACGTTCGTCATACGTCTCATGGCGCGGCGTCTAGCGGCGTCTAATACATACCTACCTACACCATACACATACATACGTTCGTATATAACATAGTATCGTATAGAAACGTCACGACCTCTCCCTGTAAGGGGGCGAGCTGAGTTACAGCGTGGTTAGAATAACGGGACGGTAGTGGAGTCGTGAGTTTGACTGTTTTTAGATCGGAAAGGAGTACTTATAATGGTTTGGTCTTGCACGATATTAAGGTCTATAAAAAATTGTGTGAAAAGGCCAATAATAATTTTCGTCGTCAGTCAGATTTATTAACTATGCATAAATGAGTCTGACTATTGAGGAGCTCGTGGCTAAGTAATAACAGCCGCACGGATCGATCCATCAGGTTAAGCTACGTTTGACGGGGTTGCGCCGTGGATGGGTGACCATCTTTACATACCGAGACTCCTTCGTGCCTCGGAAAGCACGTTAAGCCGTTAACCGCTGTGTGATCTTTGACAGTTGTTACGGGTCGTCAGAAGCCGGAAAGTCTGACAACCATTCTTGGATGGTTATTAGACTTTATTACCCAGTTACTGGATTGTGGAGGTCAGTCACTCCATGTAAAATACTGATATTAAGCTGCATTCGGTTAGACTGGAAGCCGACCCCAACATAGTTGGGAAAAGAAGGATTCCTAAAACCAACTTCCATGTTCTTTGAAAGTTAGCTGGGTGTCTGAATGTTATAGAAATAGTAAGTACCGCTTTTCCGTTTTTTTTTTTGTTTTTACATTTAGGTACATGAGGGTTTGGTAAACACGACACAGTCTAAATTTTACTACACCCTTCACTTCAATAACAACAAAAACACTTCTATTACTTCACTAACAAAGCCGACTATAAAACTATCCAATAAGGGAGGATCCTAGAACATCCCTAAATAATCCAAATTCATAACAATTTTCCATAAAAAAAACACCAATAAACCGAAATCAGCCGAGCACTTTCGGAGATTACAACAAAAAGTTCGGACATACACATAAAATATCAACCCTTGCGATATCACTGTGTAGGCACGTGAAAGGGTAACATTTTCTGCCTAGTTAATTTTGATGTGTTTCAATCTGCGTACTGGTCTTGATTAACTTTGGTAGTAAACGTTTTGGGACTAAAGTTTTTTGTAATTTTGTACTTCGTTTTGAAGGGATACTGAATACTGATGTTTTTTTTACAAATACAAGCAAAGGAATTCTGTTATTTGATTTATGATTTATCTGAAAACAGATAATCACTCTACTGCAAATTCCTAGGATAAATGATTTTATTTCTGTAAGTAGGTTTGCACAAAACTTTTACACGTCAATCATATTTTAAAAATTAGATGAGCTCGGCGTTCCCTATCTGACTACCCTGAGAAGAAAGGCCGAAACAAACTCAGAGGTCACAGTCTCTTTTAAAGTCCAGACGTAATCTTGGTCAGATCATGTGAAGATCATGTAGATTAGTGTCTGAAATGGTCTTTAGAGGAAAGCACCACAGATTGAGTGAACCTGTCCAGTCAGTTCACGCATTTGTCAGTAATCGTTCAGCTCAACTAAGAACGTAAGGAGCTCAACGATTACAATTTGCCTTAAGTACCTCATTGAACTTATCACCGAAAGACAAACGTAAGTCTCGTGAGCCTGTGATATAACCGGTACCTTTTTCAAACAAAAACACTTGAATGGCTGACGGCTTCGGAAAAATTCTCATTTATTTATTCTTTTTATTTTAATAAGTGATGCTTGTTACGCCATCTAGTCTTCAGCAGCCGTAAACAATAAACATTATTTTGCAACAGAGCTGTGGAACGCAACGCTAGGTGGCGCTGTAATAAATTCTTGCTCCCGTTTATAGTTCACGCTACAATTGATAGATGGCGTGTTTTCAACGTCTTCGTATCATCACGACTGCATGAGGTAGGCAAATAGGGGTATTTTAATACAAATCCAACTATTCCTAGTCTATCAAGAACAAGAACCATATTTTTTACTCTATAATTACTTGAGAGCATTATGTTTAATTATTACCTGTAAAGATAGAATAGAATAGAATAGAATAGAATAGAATAGAATAGAATAGAATAGAATACTCTTAGATAGTTGTAAGGAGAGTCCATACTTAATATTATAAATGCGAAAGTAACTCTGTCTGTATGTCTATCACCTTTTCATGCCTTAACGGCTGAAGGAATTTAGCACACGAAGAGACCATGACCTGGGTTAGGACAATAATATTTTTTATCCCGGTCGTACGTTCCCGTGTGATAATTGCCGACCTCCACGCGTGTAAAGCCGCGGGAAAAAGCTAGTAAATCCTACTAATATTATAAACGCGAAAATTTGTGAGGATGGATGGATATTTCTTACTCTTTCACGCAAAAACTACTGAACGGATTTCGAAGAAATTTGATACACAGATTGTTGTTCCTACGGATTCGAGACTTACGAGGGTGAAACCGCGCGGCGCTGCTAGTACATAAATAAATAAAAGGACTTACCAGCTGTATACTAAGCAGTTTGACAACGTAGACACACGTGCAGGTGCTCATGAAATATGACGCACTCATTGTGCACGTAGAAATTGTGCGGGAGAGAATCATCACTGATGTGTACAGGGACCTGGGGAAAAAAGTCATAGTACAAAATGGTTCAGATATTACTAGCAGTGTCAAAAAGTGTACATTTTTTGTTTACTTAGTTCTAGTGCCACTAGTTTTATACTTATTCTTATGGCGACTGTGTAAGTCCAAGAATAACATTATTACCAAAACTTGGGTTATTTTAAATTGGCTAGCTAAATTCCGCACACGCGATAGGTTCGATATCTAATGTCATTCATTCATTTTAATTTTCAAATATCTTTAATTAATCCAAAGAACACATAACAAAATGCACTTAACCTAAGCTACATTCACACATAAATTAAAGCACTTTATGAGGCTAACGATTTCAAAGTTTTCGAGGCTTGATCATAACAACAACAGTTTACAACATAAACTCGACACTCAATCAATGGGAACATGGTTTTAATAACGCAAATTATAGGTAACATATCATCATCTTCCTGCTCTTTTCCCATGTCATGTAGGGTCGGCGCAACACGTTTTCTTCTTCCATTCTCCCCTGTCACCACGCTATCATTCACTCCCTTCTCTTTTATATCATCCCTCACACAAACCATCCAACTTTTCTTTGGCCTTCCAATCAATTATTGGTAACATATAATTTTGCTAATTGCATGTAGATATAACAAAAAAACTTTTTTAAGTAATTTGCGCTTATTTTTATCTCGTGGCTAAGTAATAACAGCCGCACGGCCATCAGGTTCAGCTACGTTCACCAGGGTTTGTCCATGCATGGGTGACCCTCTTTACACACCGACACTCCTCCGTGCCTCGGAAAGTACGTTAAGCCGTTGGTCCCGGCTATCATTCGTGGATCTTTGACAGTCGTTAAGGGTCGTCAGAAGCCCGAAAGTATCTAGGGGTATCCTAACTGGGTTGTGATCAGGTAAGACTGGAAGCCGACCCCAACATAGTTGTGAAAAGGCAAGGCAGATTGATTTTTAGGTTGTTTTCTCTTATCATTAATTTGGTCTGAGTTTACACTTTATGTAGACTTCATCAATATCAATCAGCACCAAAACGTCCTTAGGCTTCCCCATAAGATCGCTAAATCGACCGGTCCCATACTACGTGTACTTACTTGGTAGTAAACTGCGATGACAGATCGTCGCGGTCGCAGGCGATCGCTAGCAGCTCTCCTAGTACTTTGATCATGTGAATTTTGTGTATGGACGTCTTCTCATAAGGTGCCTGTAACAAAGCCAACATAATAAGTGGATTATTTACGTTCGTTACTCTTGCTTACTTCGTATACAGAAGTGCAGTGGAAAGAGTAAAAATTCGGCGGAGGAGATATACAACATGTCCCAGAATTGATAGCACAACCGCTTAAGGACGCTGTTACAAATGAGTAGTCAAATCATTACTTTTTTACACAAAAGTATGTTTATTAAATAAAATGTTTTGCATTCTTAAGGACGCTGTTACAAATGGGTAGTCAAATCATTACTTTTTACACAAAAGTATGTTTAATAAATAAAATGTTTTGCATTCTTAAGGACGCTGTTACAAATGGGTAGTCAAATCATTACTTTTTACACAAAAGTATGTTTATTAAATAAAATGTTTTGCATTCTTAAGGACGCAGTTACAAATGGGTAGTCAAATCATTACTTTTTTACACAAAAGTATGTTTATTAAATAAAATGTTTTGCATTCTTAAGGACGCTGTTACAAATGGATAGTCAAATCATTACTTTTTACACAAAAGTATGTTTATTAAATAAAATGTTTTGCATTCTTAAGGACGCTGTTACAAATGGGTAGTCAAATCATTACTTTTTACACAAAAGTATGTTTATTAAATAAAATGTTTTGCATTCTTAAGGACGCTGTTACAAATGAGTAGTCAAATCATTACTTTTTACACAAAAGTATGTTTATTAAATAAAATGTTTTGCATTCTTAAGGACGCTGTTACAAATGGGTAGTCAAATCATTACTTTTTACACAAAAGTATGTTTATTAAATAAAATGTTTTGCATTCTTAAGGACGCTGTTACAAATGGGTAGTCAAATCATTACTTTTTACACAAAAGTATGTTTATTAAATAAAATGTTTTGCATTCTTAAGGACGCTGTTACAAATGGGTAGTCAAATCATTACTTTTTACACAAAAGTATGTTTATTAAAGGTTTATTTCGGGCTTTTTTTTTTGTTATGTATTTTTGTGGTGTACAATAAAGTATATATAAATAAATATATATAAATAAATAAATAATATTAAATAAAATGCTTTGCATTCTTAAAATGTGTTTTGCCCAAACTGTTGGTAGATGTGCATGGTACGATTCTGAACTATAAATATAATTTTAGATAGGTACATTTTCTCAATAAATGTACCGAAGTAAAAATTTTCACTTCGGTACATTTATTGAGAAACTATGCTTATCTAAAATTATATTTATAGTTCAGAATCGTACCATGCACATCTACCAACAGTTTGGGCAAAACACATTTTAAGAATGCAAAGCATTTTATTTAATAAACATACTTTTGTGTAAAAAAGTATTGATTTGACTACTCATTTGTAACAGCGTCCTTAAGCGGTTATGCTATCAATTCTGGGACATGTTGTATAATATACAGGTGTAACAGAAAGGTGTGGTCATGGTGTGACACAGACCATAAAACTGAACAACTTTCTCCATGGGACCAAAATCGTAATCGCGAAAAAATTATCAACTGTCCCATAGAAAACTTCAATACCTACGAGTACTCGACGCAAATGTATGGGATGGCTGAATTTATTTTCGTAATTGTATTGTGCAGAAGAGTTAGTCAAGAAGTATTGTATCATTTTATCTTACCGCAGTTTTGTGACGCACTCCGAACCCGGGAGCGAACACACGGCCCAAACCGCCGAGCTTGGCTCGCTGTTGGGTTGCGCACTACATTCGAATAATAAAAAAAGAAAACAAATAAAACAAAAAAAAAAAAGAACGTGTTTACGCAAACGCCAAACTTTTTACACTTTGGTGCATCGTGTATTATCATAAATTTTATGTGCTGTTTCGAAACCAAGAAATCGAAAATTAAAAACAAAAAGAAACACAAAGATATAAACACAAATACAAAAGTTTAAATAGTAAGACTGCGATTGTAATACAGTTTACAATATAGTTTGACCGCTACCGCTGTACCGCGGGGAGCGGGACGTCGTGAGCGTTGACGAATGAGCGGCCTGCACTGGTCCCCCGTTTCGCCGCGCACATACTTAAAGCGCGGTACTACGGTAGCGGTCAAACTTAAGTAGTTCACGGTTCATAGGTCGATTCACTGCTTTTTCTCAGTATCATGTATGCAGCCAAAGGAAAAGTCGAAAAAGCAAAAGCAGTCACATAGTAATGAATCTAAATCTTGACCACAATTTAATGATGCTTATAGTTGTCACAATATTATGATCATATATTTTTGACGTTCATATATTTTTAAAGCCTGAAACGGCCAATATATTAATGAATTAGATTGTACTCATCATTATGAACAACTATTTAATTACTATGGGACCAAACTGAAATTGCGTAAACGAATCAGCTGTTCCCTACATTTTGACGAGTTATGCGAACATAAATGTAGAAGACAGCTGATTTTTTTTCGCGATTTCATGTTTGGTTCCTTAGTAAAAGTTGTTCATAATGATGAGTACAATGACCTTTTTAGAGATATTCGTGTATGAATAGATAGACCTTACATAGAATTTATTTACAGCGTGTATCACAAAGGTGTGGTCAAATTTAAGTGTGTGGAACAGACCATGGGACCAACATCGTAATCGCGAAAAAATTATCAGCTGTCCCGCACAAAACTTCAATACCTACTCGGCCCAAATGTATGTGACGGCTGATTATTTTTTCGCGATTACGATGTTGGTCCCATGGAGAAAGTTGTTCAGTTTGATGGTCTGTATACCACACCCTTACATTTGACCACACCTTTCTGATACACGCTGTAGATGTAGCACAGAAATATCGATGTTTGATATGTCGCCATTGCACCCGTCCGAAGCAGGGGCGAGTCGCTAGAAACTTTTAAAAGGACGACTAGCTCCTACACAACTTTGTCACATGAAGACCATAAACAAAACTCACCGTCTTCTCAACCATGCGATGCAATTCATTCAGCTGCTTCTCGAACGCTTGTATATCTATGACACTCCGAGTCTTCTCGAGCTTGCCCGAACCGAAACTCATATCACTTAACGACGAACAAACCGAATTAGTCTTACTTAGCTTCGGTTTATCTTTATCTCCATTCTTTTTCTTCTTTTTTTTATTACTTGTAGAATTAGTTACTGCAGTATTAGTTTCTACTTCTCCATTTTTCTCAGTATTATTATTATTTTCAGTTTTTTCTTTAACTTTTTCCTTGCTTGGTTGTCTTTCCAAACCTCCATTGATGATAATTTTATTTTTCTTTCTATTATTTTTCTTGTCTGGGTCGTCGTTAAATCCGCTGATTTCGAATGTTTTGTGAGCGACGTCCCAGGAACCCATGCCGATGGGATGTTCTAGGAATGGCGTCATCATGTGCGATATATTGTGGATCACTTTGCATGTTTTAGCTGCAGCTGGAGAAAGGGCGTCTATTACATAGTTGTTTTCGTCCATAACTATTGTTTCGTTGGCTCTGTAAATAAAATATGCAAGCAATTATTTTCGGATTGCGCACATTGCGTTAACAAGTTCACTTCCACTCTTTTTATTATTTTTTTAACTGTCTGGCAGTTAACATGCTTATTTAATATTTGGGGTAGAAATGAAATACTATAAGAAACAGAGAAAAGTATTTGCAACAGTTGATTTTGATAAGCTTGTCTAGGTTTTTTAAGGTCTTGGTTCAGCCACGTATCGAATTCGATCTTGTTTGGCGAAAAATACCAGCCTGTATAATTGCACTGAACAATAACTATTGATAAACTTCAAAATAATACTGCAACGAAATGGTACAGTACGGCCGATTAATCTTGGCAAGTCCGAACTTCGCGCAGAACATTTTTTAGGAACCAAATGGTGACATGAGGCGAGTGCGAGTGAGAGAGCATGCGCGAAAGTTCATAGTGCCTCTGTTCAGACTTGCCAAGATATTTCGGCCGTAGTGTAAATTAGTACGTCAATCAATCAATCTGCCTAGCCTTTTCTTAAATATGTTGGGGTCAGCTTGCAGTCTAACCGGATGCAGGTGAATACCAGTATTTTAAATGGAGCGTTTGCCTATCTGATCTCCACAACCCAGTTACTGGTTAATACGTTACGCCATGGTAAGACTAGTTGTCAGACTTTCGGACTTCTAACGACCCGTAATGACTATCAAAAATTTACGAATGACAGCCGGGACCAACGGCTTTACATGCTTTCCGAGGCACGGAGGAGTCTCGGTATGTAAAGATGCATCATCCATCCACGGAGCAACCCCGTCAAGCGCAGCTTAACCTGATGGATCGACCCGTGCGGCTGATATAGCTATTGAAAGTATCGATAAAGATTAAAATAATAATTTAATGAAATGGTACTTAATTAATTATTTAACGTATTAATAAGAAATCGTTTATTCTTGAAATTATCGTAAACTCTGAGAGATGCATGAGTAACTTGTTTGTAGACCCATGCAAAATATATAGACAATGTCTTCATCCATCCACTCCACATCCACTTTGACCGACACCGCTTCACTGCGGGGGGCCGTGAGCATTAACGATTGAGCGGCCTCCACTGGCCCCCCGTCTCGCCGCGCACATACCTAAGGCGCAGTACAGCGGCATCGGTCAGACTATAACCAACACTCTATAGTTCTCTCACCTTCTGTTATCATTTCAAACATATTTTTTCACAATACTCACGTGCTTAGAAGCTTCTGTTTAACTTTCCGCGCCTTCTTTTTGACAGCTTTAAGTTTCTCCCTCTCTTTCCTGTCTTGTTCGAGTCGTTCCGCTTCATCTTGTATCTCCTTCTCTTCTTTAGCTGTCTGGTCTTGGCTTTCCGAGGTTGTCTGTAGAAAAAATATAAAATTAGACAAGCTTCTTTCACCTTTACACATGGCATGGCATGTTTTTATTAACTCGTCGCGCGCTAATTAGCAGACACAATAGAAATTCTATTGTTATCTGTACACATGGTGTGCAATCGACATTTTAGGAGTTAAAGCCTTTTTTCGCCTTTTTAGGGTTCCGTACCTCAATAGGAAAAAATAGAACCTCGTGTATCTGTCTGTCTGTATGCCCGTCTGTCACAGCCAATTTTCTCCGAATCTAATTGACTGATTAAGTTGTTTGATACACTTATCAATTTATTTGTGTGACCCATGACGTGTTACGTAAATAAATTAATTTAGAATATAGAAAAAAAGAAAATACGTTGTATTGCGGTAAACATGATGCAAAGAAAACAAAAAAAAAAATAATTAAAGGAACAAGTTGAGGGAAAATATGCGTCACATCCACGCAAAACGTAAACATGGGGGTCACTTTTTTTTTGTGTAACAGGCTTGCTCTTGACCTTGGTTTTTCCTGGTGCAAAGCGATGGATGAGGTATATGATGGAACGAGCGTGCCCAGAAGATGCCTGTTCACTCTTGCTTTGATGGCAGACAGGTTATAAGTGGAAGGGAACACAGACGCTGGCATAGAGTTCCACACTTTCTCTGTGCTCATAATAAATGTGGAGGAGAACGATGAGTATGACTGGTCGGGATTTAAACCAAGTGGGGATGGCAGCCTGCAGTACGTCTGGTAGTCTGGTAGTGACAGGGAGATGGTTAGATCAGGTCAGGGTCTATAATGATCTCATCAAATTTAAGTTACCACCTATACTCCATTTACAATAAGATTAATCATTTAAACTAACCTTTTTTACAGTCCGTTCAACAAATTTTGACTTCTATTCCGTAGGCTTAATAATGGCATTAAAGGCAAAAAAGTGGTTACAATATTGGTATTGGAAACACATTTATCAAAAAAAAAAATCGATTATTAATAATTTATTAATCGATATTTTAACGTTAAGTCACATCCCTAGATAAAATTAACTCATCGTCCATGTACAAGTATGCCATTCGCGCGGATAACTCTGCTTGCGCGATGTAGGAATTTGCATGCCGTCAGAAGAGATTATTTCGCATGTGGCGTTATAGATGCCGCCACAATACTATATTTCTACTTACTGCTTGTCTTGGCCCTGTCGCCTTCTCCCGTATAGCTTGTAGGTGAGATTCGAGACGTTGTTGACTGGCGTCTTGTTTGTCTCTGATGCGCGAGCGAAGCGCGTCGGCTTCTAGCTCCGCGGCCGCTGCGAGGGCTGATAGGCGGGATTTTACGCCTTCCGCCTGTGGAGATAAAGCATGTTTTTATTTGTACTGGCTGAGTTTTTGTGATGTAACTGCAAGGTGAAAGATCTATCTATGGGATAGGATTTTGATGGCCACGATGCGATGTAGATTGAAAATGGGCCAAAGAATTGTAAGTAACACATACTTACGTCATCAGTAATCAATTATGTAGGTTCAATAGTTCGTCTAGCTTTTTAGCGGTACGTTCCTATATTGGTACCTAATTATAATTGTTTTTAGCTTTGATATTCTGTTGTTTTCTTTTAGGGGCTCGTGGCTAAGTAATAACAGCCGCACGGGTCGATCGATCAGATTAAGCTACGCTTGCTGCGGTCGGTCCGTGGATGGATGACCAAGGACCATCTTTATGTACCGAGACTCCTCCGTGCCTCGGAAGCACGTTAAGCCGTTGGTCCCGGCTGTTATTCGTGGGTCTTTGACAGTCCTTACGATTCGTCAGAAGCCCGAAAGTCTGACAACCACTCTTACCAAGGGGTATCGTATTACCCAGTAACTGGGTTGTGGAGATCAGATAGGCAGTCGCTCCATACAAAATACTGGTAGTCAGCTGCATCCGGTTAGACTGGAAGCCGACCCCAACATAGTTGGGTAAAGGCTAAGCTGATGATGATGTTCTGTTGTTTTTGCCAGTGCAGTGTTGTAGATAGACACTTTTTCATTATTGTGGTTTTTATAAGTGAAAATTGTGACTTGTGAATTAGCTAACACCTAACTTACTATTTTAATTGTTTTGTTTCGCTGTAAGCCTACTAAAGAAAATAAATAAATAAATATAAAATATTACGCGCTTAAAACTTTCCGGGACACTGAATCAGACAGAATAGAAGTTTTATTGTTGTTGAAAAAACAAGATCTTAATTTACATGACGCTCAGTTCTGTTTTCGAACTGGGCTGTCTACTGAAACAGCTATATTAAGTCTCAAGCACACTATCCAGTATTACACCAGCAGGAATACACTGGTCTACGCCTGTTTTTTAGACCTTTCAAAGGCGTTCGACCTAGTTGTGTACGACATGCTGTGGCAGAAGTTGTCGAGTGAGACTGAACTTCCTGACGAATTCACGTCGCTCCTTAAATATTGGTATGGCAATCAGCGTAACAATATCAGGTGGGCGGGATCACTTTCTGGTGCGTATAGGTTGGAGTGTGGCGTAAGACAGGGTGGTCTGACTTCGCCAAAGCTCTTTAACCTGTACGTGGATCGGCTGGTCCGTGAGCTCAGCAGCACTCA
This sequence comes from Cosmia pyralina, assembly GCA_946251885.1. Taxonomy (NCBI): domain Eukaryota; kingdom Metazoa; phylum Arthropoda; class Insecta; order Lepidoptera; family Noctuidae; genus Cosmia; species Cosmia pyralina. The sequence goes on from OX276365.1 coordinate 1,929,426, forward strand.
GGTGGGTTGTTCGATTGATGGAGTTTTTGTTAACAATATAAGTTACACCGACGATATGGTGCTGCTGAGCCCATCGATCAGTGCCCTCAGGCGCTTAATAAAGGTATGTGAGTGCTATGCGGAGAACACGACCAAGAGTGAAGTGATGATATTCAAATCCGGTACGGAGAGCTACGACACCGTACCTCAGGTCACATTGGGCGGCAGTACTCTCAAAAGAGTGGCGCAGTTTAAGTACCAGGGCCACTGGGTCACCGAGGCCCTCACAGATGATGTGGATGTTGAGAGGGAACGCAGGGCACTGTCAGTCAGAGCCAATATGCTGGCCCGTAGGTTTGCACGCTGTACTGCACAGGTAAAAATAACTTTATTCAAGTCTTTTTATACGTGCAGCCTATGGGTAAAGCATACGCAGAAAACGTACAGTGCCCTGCGTGTCCAGTCCAATAACGCATTCAGGATGTTGATGGGGTTGCCACGGTTTTGTAGCGCATCAGGTATGTTTGCAGACGCTCAAGTAGATGGCTTTCAAGCGATACAGCGCAAAAGAATGGCGTCTCTGATGCGCCGCATACGGGGCAGCCCCAACAGCGTCCTGCAGCTTATTGCAGGGAGAATTGATGTGGATTGCTCCTTAATGCAGCATTGGACAACACTACATCTGCGAGTATTGCGGTCCTGATTCAATGTTTTTATTGTTTTGTGTCTTATGTCTGTTTCTTGTGTTCGTATTATATTGTTTTAATGTATGGATAGTTTTACACGAGTGGCCTGTGGGTGTCATACACGCGCCGAGCCTACAACGTCCTGCGTGTTCAATTTAATAATGCTTTTAGGATGCTGTTGGGACTGCCGCGGCGGTGTAGAATGTTCGCAGAGGCTCGCACAGATGGATTCCATGCCATTATGCGAAAGAAAGCGGCCTCCTTACTACAGCGCCTGCATAGTAGTAACAACAGCATTCTAAAAATGATTGCTGCCAGAGCGGACTGTCCCTTTCAGGGACACTGGGTGGGGACAGTCCTAGGTCTGACATAATATTACTGTACAAAACTAACAATACTAACCTATGTATAAGCATTATTGTTACTAACACCAATGTACTAACATATTTAATATGGACCTAGTCTGAAATAAAGTTTTATTTAATTTAATTTATAGTTACAATAACTGTGATGTACTTGTAATTTATCTGAAATAAAATTAATTGAATTGAATTAATAAATTAACTGACGAAAGTTCACAGATCCATCACGTCTGCGGAGTTTTCACTAGCTAAATTAATTTGACCTGATAAAACAAAATCCTCTTCAACTTACCTTTTCCCTTGCAGCATCATCTCTTTCTTGTTTCTTCAGCTCCTTCAACTCCTCGACTCGGGCGTCTCTCTCCTTTCTCTTCTCGAGTAGAGTCTCCACGTGTAACTTCCTAGCTGCCTCTAGAGCTTGTCGGCGAGCGCCCACTGCTGCCTCGCGAGCTGCTTTTTGTTCCTAGAAAGAGAAGTTAAAAAGTTAGTTATACAGGGTGTAAGTGTAAACAGTGGCAATATTTTAAGGGGTCATCGTACTCATCATTATGAACAACTTTTACTATGGGACCAAACCTGAAATCGCGAAAAAAAAATCTGCTGTTCGGTACATTTATGTTCGCATAATTCATGAAAATGTAGGGGACAGCTGATTTTTTTTTCGCGATTTCAGGTCAACAACCAACAACAAAAGCAGCAACAACCAGCAGCAACTGCCTGTCTGACCTCCACAACCCAGTTACTGGTTAATAAGATACCTCTTGTGTATACTACGCACTACGAAAGATGAGACTTGACGAGCGCCGTGCCGCGCCTCGCGCGCTATACCTAGACACCTCTACTGCTCAAGTCAAACCACGTGGTGTGTCTAATCTCATATTTAGTGGCACGTATTGTACCTATAATATCTTTAATTATTTATTTTTCCCTTTTGTTTCGCTATTATTTCTTTCCACAAAAAAAAACTAGCCATTTTTTGCCACGTCCATCTCGAGTATTACTATTCCTATATTTTACGGACCGTAATTGATTAAAATGAAGACTCTTGTATCTTTACCAATAATGAAGCAAAGACCTCATAGCTCTGCACTCTCCTTTATGGAAGCAGCTGTCACAGTTAAATTTCGCTTACGAATCTATTTGTATGCCCAGTTTGGCAATAAAAAATGTTACTATTGGTAAGCAAAACGATTCGTTTTTATTTTTAGGAACCAAGCATAGGACGGCGACTTTTTTTCAACTTATGACGGAATTAAATGTAATCACTGAGAATGCGACCTTAGCAAGTATCCAGCATTCTTTTGGCACATCCCAAGGGTGACTAAATTGCCTATAGCTAAAATAAAGCTAATATTGACCAGAGAGCCTAGACAAACTAACATTCGATTAGCGATAACGCTAGTAGAATTGCCAAAAAAGCGAAAAAAATTATGGGGTTGACATAAGCTATCGAAATGTCACGTGATCATGTCAATCGAATCGCTGCGAAGCGAATGTCATTTGTTATAACTTCAGTGACATTGACATGATCAAAGACACGTGACGCAGCAATGTAAACACTCATTTCCCTTGACGTTGCCACAGCAATATTTAAGGAAATATTTCCGGCAGCGCGAATGGCAATGGCTGAATGTAAACGGGGTATTATAGTTTAAGATAAATAAAAGCTAATACTGACCAGTTTAGATAGGTGATCCCGTCTCATCTGCCTCAGCCGCGTGGTGTGCGAGCGACACTGCTCCAGGAACTCGTGCCGACGATTCTCGGCTTCCAGCTGCTTGATGAACGCGATCTCACGGAGTTTCTCTTCTTCATCGTGTGCTTTGCGGACTATGTCCTGTAAAAACAATAATAATCGATTAACAAACGATGAAAAATATTTGTTTGAGTAATTTATGCGGCCTACCCAAATCAAAGTCAGTCATTTATTTTTGCAGAAAACACTGTTACAATGGTGTTATTGAAATTTACAGGTTTCAAGTGATTCTACCGTAAGGCATGCAAAAATGTTTGCAATCATAGAATTAAAAAATAAACAAAAATCATAAAATTAAATCAACAAATAAATAAAAACAATCATAAAATATTATAAGATATTCTAAGATTTCTTGGTCTTTTCTTTGGTATTGTTCGTCAAATCGTTGAGCTCCTTAAGTTTTGAGTTGAGCTGCACGATTACTGACAAATGCGTGCATTGTCTGGTTCACTCAATCTGTGTGATTCTTTCCTCAAAAGACCATTTCAGACACGAACCTACATGGTCTTCACATGATCAGACCAAGATTATGTCTGGACTTCAAAAGAGTTACCTCTGAGTTTGTTTCGGCCTTTCTTCTCAGAGTAGTCAGATAAGAAACGCCGACTTTTACCGCAATAAAAACGACAGGGAATATTCTAATTTCGTTATAGCACATGCTATAATGATTAAATTTCGATCAAATCGATTGACAACGAATTTAATTGCCCAGGGAACCACAAGTAAGGTATTATGTCAATGGCGTTTTTTCCCGGAAACTTCGCAGCCAGAGAGCGCTATGTGTTTGTCACTTGTCAAAGTCATCTTGAAGTCAAAGCGACCAATCAGCGACAAAAAAAAACACTTAGCGCCATCTCGCGGCAAAGTTTTCAGCAAGGAACTCCATTGACAACTGAATGAAAGTAACAAACACTTAGCGCCATCTACGAGGAACTAATTTGGCAGTTTTCTTCCCCATTACATGACCATACACGAGATTTTACAGTAACAAACTGAATGACTGCTTATTATAAGCAAATAAAACAGAAGAACATGTAAGGATCGTAGCAGGCGTTTTATAGTTTCTGCCTACTCCCATGAGAAAAAGGCGTGAGTGCGCGTGGGCGTGTATGTTAAACATAACCCCCGTCTTTTCTGTTGCGCAGTCGGGTAATTAGTATAACAGCGGAGGCTTTAACTATTTTTAGTACTATGTACATACTCTAAAGCTACCATTTACTGGGTACGTCTTTGTTTGACTTGAATGTGCCCTGGCGGCTGAGAGTATGTGACGCTCACTCTAATGTCTCGCTGATGGTGGCGCGTGTTGGATCATTTAGCTAATCCATGCGTCAGGTTCGTGAACAAGCGCTGTCAGTGAAGGCTGGGCATACCTTAGCGGCCACGGCTTATTTTAATTTAATTTAAATATTTGAATAGTTTTTTTTTTTTAGGACGCTTTTAACGTTCTGCATCGTTCTCACATGTGAAATTTCAACATGAATGATGTAACCATTATTTTGTAACCATATCTTGATTTAAAAGAGTGTCCGTGGAGTTTCTTGCGCGTTCTTCTCCATAGGTACCTACTATGCTTTGGAATGGCGCCTAGCTTCATCTTTTTGACTGACCGACCCCTTGACAATTCAAAAGTGCCTGTAATTGGTTTAATTGAAATAAATGCATTGAGTTTGAGTTTATCGGTATTCCTGGTAGGGTCTCTCAGACCCACCTCTGCACATAAACCGTTGTTTTTAATTCAAATTTGTATTTCGGGCGTAACCACACTCTGTAGCTGGCCATTATGAATTGCTAGACGCCCTCCGCCCACTACCTCCGTCCTCAGGCATACCGTATAACTTTTTGCCGAGGGTTAAACATCACGTGGAGACAATTTATGTACAGTCAACAAAAGAGATATCTAGGTAGTGTAGAGTAACATATTTGTATGTGAATTGCTTCATGTTCAATTTTATATATATTACTTTGTTTTTGCAATACTCCTACTGTTAGCGCTGTGTTGGGCTTGCTTGAGGACAGGTTGCGTTGTAGAAAATGATACTCCGTGACTAAGTTAATATTTAGTGTATAATCAAATATAAAACAAATAGTTGAAACAAAATGGCTGATGGCTGTTAGCGGTGTGAGATCGCTGCTGGCGCGTGCGATGTGCGTGGACTCGCTACGGCGCACAGGCAACGACTGCGATCTCACACCGCTACTGTTAGCGCCCATAGGCTGTCTATCAGCCATTTTGTTTCAACTATTTGTTTTATATTTGATTATACACTAAATATTAACTTAGTCACGGAGTATCATTTTCTACAACGCAACCTGTCCTCAAGCAAGCCCAACACAGCACTAACACCTACATTGTAACACACCAACACAAAATTGTATATTGTCACGTAATTGAACATGAAGCAATTCACATACAAATATGTTAGTATACCCTGCCTAGATATCTCTTTTGTTGACTGTACCTAACGTTATAGTCCATACCTTGAGATGTTGATCTCTGTTTTCAGCTGCCTTCTGAAGCCGCCTCTCCATTCGGAGGCGTTTTTCTTCAATCAGCTCATTCTTAGCAACCTTTGGAACAAACGAACAAAATAAATTAAAAACCAATATCGTGTATTTTACACGCTACTTATGACGCTTTGTAAATATGCTCCTTTTGCACGTTATCGTAATCACTAAACTATATCACGTTAACGCGGCTTTGGCGCCGCGTTTACGCTGCCTATGCGTTCCAAGAATGCTCACGCTGTATCAACGACAGATGCGAAGGTATCCATAAAGCTCCATTTATCTGGTGGAAGTTTCTGGAACGTTCAAGAGTAATAAATAATTCATGCCATAAAGCACGGCCAATATTATTGCCAATCAAGAATTGCATGTGTTTGCACGCGAGCGATTTCCATAAAATGGCATACAATAATCGAACGCAAGTTTTTCCATTCAATAAAATTACATGCGACTTAATTCAAAGCAATAAAATTGCCTGGCGATTACGCATGAAAGTTTTGCCTCGTCTAAACACAGACTTGCACGTCCTTGTACAGTTGATTCAAGTATTGCCCGTGTTTGAGCTGTCAAATATTTCATAAAGATTTTATTGAACGATTTCTCAAGATTTTTTTAACTTATGCGATTTATTACACGTGCAATTTTATTGTATGTGCTGTTTACATCTATACCAGTTTTGAACGGTAACTAACTTGCCGGTATTGTGAAACAATATTGTACGTGTTGTTTAGCCGGTGCCAGTTAATTGCCCTTCAATTTTATGGTATGCAACAGGCAATAAACTTGCACCATGTAAATGAAGCTTAACTCGGAAAAAAGTCTGGAAAACCCAACTTACCTACTATCGGAACTATCTACACCTAGTATAAAACAAAGTCGCTTTCCGAATCTGTCACAAAATTGATTTTGATGCGGTTTTCACCATCATTTAGAGAATTTAATCTAGTTTAAACACCTTACCTTAACTTCCTCGACTCTCGCCAACAGCTGATGAATCTTCCTGGCGCGTTCGGTCTGGTACTCGATCCTCTGTCGTTCAGCGCGCGCTTGTTTTAGTTGAAGACGTCGTAGCGCGTCTTGTAAGCTACCACGACGTTTTATGCCTTGGGAGAGTTTGGCGTGAAGTTGTTGGGCGCGACCTAATGACGGACAGATTGTTTACAATTTTGATAGACACATAGATAACTCTTTATTCTATGACAAGGCGGAAAGACATTGAACAGAAAAATAAAATGTACAACGGGAAGTCTTATCGCAGATAACGATGGTAAATTATATTTAGAACCTTACTGACTGACTGAGATTTATTTGAAACCAGCTGACCCGACAAACGTTGTCCTGTCAAAATTTCAACAATTCACACAAAATTCCCATACAAAATGCATTTTCAGTTTTCCTGAATTTTCTATTTTTCCCGGCAACTTTTCAAACATTTTCTTTCATAAAAACCTTGTCCTGACAATTACAAACACAACGAAAAAAGAATTAGCCAAATAGCCGTTCTGAAGCGATGCAAATAAATAAAAAACCGGCCAAGTGCGTGTCGGAACACGCACAATGAAGGGTTCCGTAGTTGAAAAGAATTTATCCCAAAAACAAAGTAAACAATGGATCCCAAAAAAAAAATGATGTTATAAAACTACCTATTAACAATTTTCGAACTTTTTCTTTTATTTGTGCTGGAAGACCTTGCTTCTTGCCAAATTTCATTATTCTAGGTCAACGGGAAGTACCCTATAGGTTTTGATTTATTTGCGACAGTTGCGAGTATCAAAATGTGTCGCAAAATGGCCGTATTTTTTTATTGCGTTGACTTAGAAGCTTGTTTTTTTTTAGAACTCTAAGGGACTATAGACTTACGTATTCGATATTAATTTCAACTTGATATCTTCACGCGTCCTTGAGAAATAGGATCTTGACAGACTGACAGACTTGAATTTTTTTTTTGAAGCGATAGAATTATAAATTAACATTTTTCAGACTGTTTCCTTTATTTGTGCTGTGAGACCTTGCTTCTTGCCAAATTTCATTATTCTAGGTCAACGGGAAGTACCCTGTAGGTTTTGATTTACTTGCGACAGTTGCGAGTATCAAAATGTGTCGCAAAATGGCCGTTTTTTTTTTTATTGCATTGATTTAGAAGGATGTTTTTTTTCAGAACTCTAAGGGGCCATAGACTTACGTATTCGATATTAATTTCAACTTGATATCTCCACGCCTCCTTGAGAAAAAGGGTCATGACAGATTGACAGAGTTGATTTTTTTTTTTTATATGATAGAATTACAAATTAACAAGTTTCGGACTTTTTCCTTTATTTGTGCTGTGAGAGCTTGCTTCTTGCCAAATTTCGTGATTCTAGCACAACGGGAAGTACCCTATAGGTTTTGATTTACTTGCGAGTATCAAAATATGTCGCATAAATGGCCGTATGTTTTTATTGCGTTGACTTGTTTTTTTAGGACTCCAAGAGACCATACACATAAGAAAGATCATACCATCATCATAGATCATAGATATTTGATATTAATTTCAACTTGATACCTCCACGCGTTCCTGAGAAAAAGGGACACTACATACTAGACTAGTTAGACTAGTATGTAGTGGAATCGTAACTAATATGATATAACTTCTTATGGATTCGCTTGACTATCGAAAGGTACGGTTTCGGCGGTTTATACAGGGTCAAATTAAATTAGCTAGCGAAACTCCGCAGACGTGATGGGTAAAGAACTAAAAACATGATAAACAAAAAATAAATTAATTTGATGTTTTTTTTTTTTTGGTGTCATCAACCGGTAGTGTATAGACACATCAGTTTAAAAATCAGTTTTTTTTTTTTATAAACTTCACAGAAGTGATCGGTTTCGATATCCCAACACGGTAAATCAGATTTTATTAACTCACACTTCAAATAACAACACTACCAGCGGTCATTGACCCCAAAAAAAATCATCAAATGTTTTAATTTTTATTTTGCCGTGTTTAATACCAACACATCACATCTGCGGAGTTTCGCTAGCTAATTTAATTTGACCCTGTATTTCTCAGCAGCCACTGTTAAAGTTAAAAGTTTCAAGAACACTTTCAACCATAAAAATAAGCGTGTGTGAGAAGTGTTTGCATGCATGGTAGAGCTCGTCTAATCTGAAATGACGTACCCCCTACTGCATTTACCGTAGTGTACGTATACTAATTTAAGTAGTGGGGCGCGTCATTTTGTAGTGGACAAGCTATACTAATTATTATTTTTCGTAACTTTTTTTTTTGTTGTAGAATTAGCTGGTGGCGAAGGCGCTCTGTAGTTTCTGCCTTACCTCATCGGAAAAAGGCGTGCCTATTATTACATTTTTTCTTTCTTTCTTTCTTGTTTAAATAAATCCACTGTATCAACTATTTACCTGGATCCCTAGCCACCAACGCTTCCAAGGCACCCAGGGTATCCACTCGTTCTGCCCAGGACATGCCGGCTAAAGCAGTCTCGTACTGGTCTTCAAGGCTTGCAGCTAAAGATAGGTTCTCCGTGGATTGGCAGGAAGCGCCCGCTGATCTGTCCTCGCAGAGAATTTCTGCGTCGGTCTGTTTAGGAAAAATGAGGGTTTTCATGAAAATTCTCGCCACTAGTTGGCACCACTTTGACAAGAGGTCCTCCGTTTCGAAAATTAAGTACATCATTCAGTTACGACTAAAGAAAATATAGGCGCTTTGACATTTGACAGGTGCCCGGACCTGATGTCTCAGTGCTGCCAAAACACTCTCATTATATTGATAAAACAAAAACCTATGTGCACCACAAATCACTAAATAGAGTGCACAAGGTACAAGGCCCTTTCGGCGCTCGAATGACGTCGACAGAGGGGCGCTGTTGGTGAACACTTGTGCAATTGTTTTGTGAAACGTATTAAAAAAACAAGATGGCGGTTTTAGTTCCGATTTTGGCCTGAAAGAGCCTTATAGCGTTGTACAATCCACAACACATCAGGTTATACAAAACTGACAAATTTCTCCAAATAATTTTAAACCTTAAAATGTTGATAGTTAAGTTCAAAATCGTATGAGAAAATTTGACAGTTTGTGGTAATTTGATGTGCTGCTGTGTGTATATTTGTCGCTTAAAATATTATAGTTTGACCATAACTCAGTACCGCGCCTTAGGTATTTAGTTTATATGATTTGGGGCTAAAAAACTTTAAATAAAACCGATGTAAACAAACCAGTGACGTGGTAAATGACGTCACATCATGACCCCAACAGAAACGGACGTTTGAACTGTAGATGAAAATTGTTGGAGTTTCATAATTTTTTTGAGCAACAAGCAGTAGTTGAATTTAACTTTCAATACTTTTCTTGGCTTTATAATATTAATTTAGTGAGAAAAAAAAATTACATGCATATTACCTTTTGTTTTAAGTTGGCGGGGACAAAATTATTTTTTTATAGATTGACCGCTACTGTGGGGTGCGGGAGGCTGTGAGCACTGCCGTCCCGTCTCGCCGCGCACATGCCCAAGGCGCGGTACAGCGGTTACGGTCAAACTATAATTATTACTGATCTAATTACGTTATCCATATGAAAGGGCTTACCTCAGTATCATCAGTCTCCGTATCCAAATCAATATCAGAAACTTGTTGTAGCTCCATGATCTGCCTGTTCAATAAATCCTCTTCCTCACACAACTTCCTTTGATCTACTTCAGATTGGAAATCCAACGCCCAGCTTATCTTCCTCTCATTCTCCTCAATCTGTGACGTCATCTCCGCTATCTCCGACATTTCTGACGGATCAGCTGATTTGAGTATTTCATTATGATCATTCATTTGATCATCGTCTTCCAAAAATTTGAAAGTGGACATGAATTCGGACTTCCATTTGTCGAAGTCGAAAGTTTCTTCGGTTTTTTCTTGAGATCTAGCTAGCCCTGTAGTTATACTTTCTAAGGACGAATGTAGACGGTTTTTACTCAACTCTGAGCCGTCGTCTTTAGGAGTATTTTTGTTTTTCTCCCGTTTCAAAGCCTTGCTTCTAGACGAACGGGTTTTCAAACCAGTCACGTCTGATTTCTGTCTTATAATTGACAAGTCTTTCTTTACCTCTTTGATTTGAGGTTTTGGTTTCACAACTTTAGGTTTTTCTGGTGTATTTTGCGGCTGTTCTGATTTAGCGCGGTCTAGCTTTGAGGCGTATACTATCTCTTTGACTTCTTGTTTAGGCGATTCAATCATGTTTAGAGTTGGTAGGCTTGTAGTTGCTGACGGTTGATGGAATCTGTTAGCCCAGTGTGATTTAGATTGCTTCTTCGATTCGCGACTTAGTCGTCGAGATTTCACAGTAAGCCAGCCATCGTTATCGGTCTTAGCGTTATCAACGTTCAATACTTCGACTGAGTTAGCGAAATCTCCCTCTTCTGGCACTAGAGTTTTTAAACTCTCACTGGATTCGATTCTTGACATATCAATTTGAGTGACAATAGTATCTGAGCTACTATATTCCTCGCCATCTTTCTTATCAAATGAAGGATTGATTTTCCCTGTTTTATCTCCTTTTGCATTGATTTTCAGAGTAGCTGGTCTGGGAGGACGTTTCTTTAGATCAACTTTAAGTGTAATCTTATTATCTCCTGAACCCATTTGGGCACGATTGGGATTTGGAGGTTTCTTAGATACTGCTTTATTGGCAGGAGCATCAAAAAGACTAGTCCTGCCTGTTGTAAGGTTGAAAGGATAGCTGCATTTACTTGTCTGATTTCGTTTAGGGAACGCCCTTTGGGCTTTTGAAGCGGAGTTAGGATGCATTTCAACAACAGTTTTTCTTCGAGCTATCAACCTGGTTGGAGTTTTAACTTCAGTTTTGGTTGTAGTCACAGATTTTGGCTTAGCCGCTGCCTGGGAGTAAGCCGGTCTCAAGTTCGGCTTTTCAGCTGCAGTTTTGAGATCAGTCTTCTTTGAATCGTGATCTTTTTTTGCCTCTTTTACTTCACTGAGTGGAATTTCTTTGTTTGTTGTGACATCAGCTTTAGTGCCTTCAGATTCTTTTATATCATTTAATTGTTGGTCGTTTTTTACCTCCTGCGTGAGTTCTTGATTTTTGGGACTCACTTCTTGATTTTTGATCTCATTTTCATTGATTTCTGGTGAATCAACAGCTTCTTTAACGTTTTTTGTAGCATCAAACTCTACTTTTTCTTCAGTTGGTGTAAGTTTTTCATCGCTTGACATGCAAGAGCTCTCATTAGATACGTCACTAGAGTTGTCCTTGGATTTAGCTGGAGACTCTGTGGACACGCTTTGTTTTTCATCTGTAGCGGTATTTTCGTTGACCGTTTTAATTTTTTCAGCAATAGCTTTGATTTGTTCGACAATTTTTACTGCATAATCATTTGCGTTAGTATCTTTTACTGCACTTTCGATTTCCTTGTCAAGATTTAGTTGATTTTCGTTTTTAGCTGCATTTTCAGTAAGTTGTTTGTCTAAGAATTCGTTTTCCATAGCATCCAGTTTGGCAATGGTTGCCTTAGCTTGACTGGAAATATCTCCGTTGGGTACTGTCTTAGCGCCACCTTGTAATACAGTGCGTTTAGGTGACTTTATAACAACCATTTTTGGGCACGTGTTGGGACATTCCTTTGCTTTACCTATTTCAACAACAGGTGCTTTGATTGGATTATCTTTCTCGACAGCTGGTGGTATCACATCGGTCACTGGTTTTTCTTCCTTTTCATCTACTGGTGGCGTAATTACATCTTCTTCGGCTGTATCCTTAACCTCCTTCTCCTTTATATCAGAGAGTCTAGACAACTCTTTAGCAGATTTTGGTTCAGGCTTAGCAGTGATTTTCGAAGCGATTTTGTTGCTGAAAAACTCAATGCTTGCTTTAGGACTATTATGTCCTGAAACTCTTGGACTGACTTTTCCACTTCCAGGACTGGCTTTGCCAGTTAGATTTGGGCTGTTCTTGCCACTTGGGGTATTGTATCCTGATAGCAAAGGGCTGTTTTTGCCTGAGACTGACGGAGAACTTTTGACTGAATACCCTTTTCGAGATTCTGGGCGTACAAAATCAGTCTTTCTGATCTCCCATGCCAAGCTCTGTGGTCTTTGAGGTGGAGGCGTGTTGTCGTATTCCCACTTCAATCGGAACCATTCGCCGAGAGCTTTGAAATCGCGAGTGTAGTTCTCTAACACTAGAATGACTTCTTGGCACTCGTTTAGATTCTCGTGAGCCTCAACTGTGTTGTAGATTTCGCCAATCTGTGAACAAATAAGTTTATTGTATTTATAGATTATGACGACACAAGGTAATAGGCGGATTTCATAGTGAATATTATGCGTAATTTGGAAGAGCGTTGAAAAAAATGGTATGTTTAAAAACTATGTAAATTCGCTTTGAAAACAAGTAGGTATAGCCAATACTTAGAATTGATAATCGATATTGACTACATACTCGTAAGTTATCTTTACAAACATAAAGTTGATCACTACCGCTTCATTCATCACTAATCACTAAACTATCGGGAAGGCTTTACACGATTCATAACGTCGCATTTATTGCATCAACATTAAATACATCACGATTTATGTACAAATAACACTTCAAAGAGTCGAGGTAGCCAATTTAATCAAAGGTGTAAATATACATACATACGGTGCAACGCCATCATATTGAATTCACAAATTGAAGCGTGAAGCTCGACAGTACTGGCACAAAATAGATACAAATACAGAAGGTCAGCTCCATGCAACGATCGAAAACCCACGTACACATAACTGGTGTACTAAAAAAACGCTTATCGAAGCTGAGAGTCCCTTATTATTTAAATTTCTCGCACACACTAATAATACAGCTGAAGAGTTTGTTTAAACAAACTACCAGTCGGATTTGAAAAAATGTTTTTGCATTTGATAGCCCAATTCTTAAGGAAGGCTATAGGCTATTTAACATCAAGCTAGGACCCTTTAGATGCCAAACGAAAAGAAAAAAAGTCAGAAAGAACGCTAAGTGAAAACGGAGTAATAGCGCGGGCAAGCAATGCGATGCGACGCGGCGAACAAGAAATTTCACGCGGACGAAGTCGCAGCAGCTAGTAAGGTATAAAGGCGGACTTGCCTTAGGCATTTTCTAAGCGTCAACCAAGGGTGATGAAAGATAAGATGGCAGGTCCTTATACTCTCATCATCGTGACAATTGGTTACGGAAATATTGAAGATCCAACGCTTTTGTACTTTTTTACACAAAAACAAGTTTTAAATGTTATAACTTAACTTTAAATATCTTCACAATTCCTGTACTGTTGCTTGCACCCAAAAGCACAATGCTGCCGTAAGCAGCGCCCTCGCGACTTCATGACGTATCACGTACGTGTGAAAGTGTGCGCGCACGCGCACCTGCTGCCGCCTAGCTCGTTGCATGCAGCCAGCCTTCTGTTACCTATCTATCTAGTGGTACTGGGCTCGAGCAATATTGATTTTGCCTCGCAAAGGGATGATATTTCTAGAATGAAGCTGAGGTCAGCCCGCCTGTGCTATATCTACCTGTGTTGCATTGCATTCGAGAGCTTTCGAAAGATATCGTTTGAAATATTTAATGTAGATGGAGGTTGACTTTGATAAGTGTGTTTTAAATGGGATATGGAGTCTTGTTACGTTTTAGGGAGTAGGAAGGAATAGCTATGGCAGTTATGCCCGTTTTCACTAACACTAGGCGACATCTAAATGAATGCCTAAATAAAAGCGCACTATTGGATTTTCAACGCTCGGCTCAACATCGACCGTCTTATTACAAAACAAGGTTCATCTTCAAATCAGGTTTAAACCATGGACCCTTTTTTGAATTTCGAACTTTATTCCGACACATTAAGATGTCAGTTTTACAAAACTGACAACTTAGTACCGGACTAAGTTGTCAATTTTGTATAAAGAACTGTATTTCTATCACAGCTAGGTTCTTATTACAAAAACTGGCTCGATGATTTAAACCGTGACAGAAAAAAAACCTCGTTTTGTAATAAGACCGCGAAAGTTTATTTATGTTTTTATTAAGCACTAGCTGCGCCCCGCGGTTTCAGCAGCGTAGACCGGGATAAAAAGTAGCCTATGTGTAAATCCAGGGTGTTAGCTATCTCCATACCAAATTTTATCAAAATTGGTCCAGCCGTTTGAGCGTGACGAAGTAACAAACATACAAACACACACACACTCTCACAAACTTTCGCCTTTATAACCTAAGCCTAACCAATCGGCTAGCCCAGTTGATTGAGCGGTTGAGCGTGTTGGATTATTAACGATTGTTCGTATTTATGGAGAATAATTAAGTAATTTGAATAGTTTATTGATAATCTTATTACGAACGTCAGTGTCACTCTGTCAGAATGAATGATGACAGTGACGTTCGGAAACGTTCCATTTCAATAACATTTGAATAAACTTGATAAACGTAAATTAATGTTTCACGAATAGAATAATTAATGTTGTACTTATAATAATAGGTTGGGGAAAAAGTTTCTTCGCATTTTTTAAGAAAATTCAAAACATTTTTTAATATACATTATTTACATTTATCTAAAGTATGTAGGTACCATTTTGTTCGGTAACTTTCTGCCATCTTGTAGGTAGGGACATGATCCCATTGCTATAGAAATTTTGGGACTTCTGATCAAAATACCGCGACGAGTGGTTTTGGCAGTCCTCTCGTGATGTTAACCTGACACTGCCTAAAGAATCTGAAGAGACCGAAACAGGTGGAAATCTGAAGGTGCAAGGTCAGGACTATACGGCGGATGCATGAACACCTCCCAGCCAAACTCTCTTAATTTTTGCTGAGTGGCTAAAGATGTGTGAGGTCTAGCGTTATCATGATGAAAAACCACACCCCTTCTGTTGATTAATTCCGGCAGCTTTCTCTCAACTTCTTGCTTTAATCTCATCAGTTGTTCGCAGTAGAGTTCAGAATCGATGGTCCTGCCTGGTGGTAACAGCTCATAATCAATAATGCCTTTCCAATCCCACCACACACACAGCATCACCTTGTTGCGAGTGAACCCGGGTTTCGCCACAGTCTGTGAAACCTGAACGGCCTTTGACCACGACCTTTTTCGCACGTTCTTGTCGCACGTGATCCACTTTTCATCTCCAGTTAGTAGCTTCTTCAAAAATGGTTCGGTTTCATTACGTCGTAATAAAGAATCACAAATGAGTACACGGTTCATTAGGTTTCTTTCAGTGAGCTCGTGAGGTACCCAAATATGGAGCTTTTTTGTGTACCTAGTTTTTTTCAAATGAGCCAAAACTGTTTTGTGGTCAATTCCCAGTCCTTCAGCTACGTTGTAACTACTGATATGCCGATCTTGCTCCACTTTTTCAAAAATGGCATCCATTTTATCCGTGATAGGGCGACCAGAGCGTCGTGCATCTTTGGCATCAAAATTTCCGGATTGAAAACGCTTAAAACAAATTTGTGCTACTCTCACAGACACTGCACTGGGTCCATAAACATCACAAATTTTTTTCGCGGCTTGCGTTGCATTTTTACGTTTTTTGTAGTAAACTTTTAAAACGTATCGAATTTCTTCATTAGATTCACTCATCTTAACAGTACGAAAAACAAATGAAAATCACACTTTTTCCTAATTTGAATTTGGAATTATGTTCTTTAAAATTTAAACTTTCAATGTTACCAAAACCAGCCAGATACAAATAGTATAACCAAAGATATTTTATTTTAAGTTCATACATACTATAATGCGAAAAGACTTTTTCCCCAACCTAATATAATATGATATTGACCCTATTAATCAAAACAGTCATAGAACGTCAGCTATCACTTTAAAGATGATAGTGACGTTCGGAAACGTTACATTTCAGTGATAAATTTTATTAAACGTAAATTAATGTTTTGTATTTAGAAATGTACATATTGTTATTTGCATTTCTTTAATTGATATTTCATAGACAGATGTATTTTATATTAATTGTTTATATTGCGGCTTAAAATACTCGTATTACCAACAACGATTGTAGAGTTGTCGCACAATAGACAATTATGGTGGCTACTGATAGTCAAGTTTATACTTGATTATAATAACAATACTGTAAATGAATAAGTAATAATTAATATGATACTAATAATGTTTCTCATGATTTTACATTGCAATTTCTATGTACCAAGTTATATCTAAATAACTTGTAACAATAGTCATGACCTGTGATTGGCAGAAATAAATCATGACCCTTGATTGGTTGAAATTAATATCGTAACAGATCTTACTTCTAGATTATAAATAAACAATAACTGTATTCCTAAATGATCCCTTAATGTTTTAAAACAGTCTCACAATATATGATTTGTTAATTAATACCTATTTTAGAAGTTATTTGGCAATTATGTATAACCATCTGTGATTGGTCAAAAATGGCGCCAAGAGGTGGGAATAGTTGGTAGTAGGTACCCGTAATATTTAAAAACTATAAAAGACGGGACTAGCCCGAAAGGGGACTCGTTATGCTAGCTGTCGTACGGTAAAGACCCTCTGGTGTCTGCCGTAAATATAAAGCTCCTATCATCCAAGTCTTTTGGTTACAACTGTTAAACGGTACAGACAGACCATGAGTGGTGTCCCATGTCCGTAATTATTATGTTGCTAAAAGTTATAATACGTCATTGGCTAAGCTAATGTAAAACACCACGCTGCATAGCAGAAGTTCTGTGTAAAATGGATTCTCTTGGATCTGGTGAAAGATCTAACTACAATGTTCATGTAAGTTGATTGATAATATTATATCTTGATTATTGTTGATAACTATGTTGTTCTGTATGTGTTATAATACGACTAATATTGCTCATGATATTGTGCAAATTCCTATCTATTGTTATAGTTGCTAACTTTGAGAAAAATGATCTATGATGATCTGATCTATATTTATAAGGTAATGTGATACCTAATTGAGACTGATCCTAATGTAAAAATGTAAGGATAAAATACTAAAGTTCCCATGGAGTTTCTTGTCCGTTCTTCTCCATGTCTACCTAGTTTTGCGAACGGACAAATAGCTTTCTTAGATAAATAATTATTGACAAGCCTAATTGAAATAATAAATACCTAGTCTTGTCTTTCTGTGCTTTTCTTCATGAAACCCTTTCCTTACACACCATGTTCATAACTAGTTTCATACACAGTAAATAACTAATAATCATCTTGACATACAAAGCTTTTAATTAAGTGGATATATATATATATATATACCTATAAGGTTAGTGTACAATCTACTTTCTAACAAGCGCTTCCCCGCCCGCGACCCGCAAGCCATCAGGAGGGAGTTTACAATGGTTTATAGTGTTATTGAAAACAAGTGTTAATGTGGGAGAAATAATACATAAAGAAGGACACGAGTTCCATACACCTAACGCCTGAAAATTTCAAAGCCCAATATTTAATTTTAAACTTAAAGCATGCACTGGCGGGCGAGAGTTTGTGTGTTTGAACCCCGACCTTTACACCACTGTCGCCAGTTTAAATCCCAGCCGTTGCACTTGACGTAAATCCATTTCTAGGAAAAGCATATTTTGCATAGTAAGAGGAGTAAACAGGGCAGGACAGGATATACGTAAATCTTTGACAGTCGTTACGGGTCGTCAGAAGCCCAAAAAGTCTGACAACCAAGGGGTATCTTACCAAGGGGTATCGTGTTACCCAGTAACTGGGTTGTGGAGGTTCTGACCTCCAATCGCTCCATTTAAAATACTGGTATTCACCTGCATCTGATTAAACTGGAAGCCGACGCCAACATAGTTGGGAAAAGGCTAGGCAGATTGATTGAGGAGTAATGTCGTAGGTCGTGCTGGGTTCGGACCTTAGGCAGGCAATTTACTTTATGTAATCTACCACCACAAATATGTATCAGAACGATGAAGGAAAGAGCATGAGGTAACCTACATGTCCTAGAACCAAAAATTCGAAGACATGTGACATCCACCAACTCGCACTGGTCCCGCGTGGGGGCCCACTGCCTCCCATAGAGAGGCCCTGCTGTGTCCCAGCAGTGAGAACGTTGTAGGTTGATTATGCTTTGATGCAGCTGACCCAATTTTCCGAGTTATGTCCAAAGTGGAGCATTAAACTTTTGGCAAACAAACATACCTACCTAAAGCCACGTTTTTCCATTAAAACATACGCTGTACTTGCACAAGCCATTACTTTCATGACGATGGCTTCCAACAAAGGATAAAAAAATATTTAAGTAGCTTTTGCCAGCGGCTTCGCCCGCGTGGATGTCAGAAAATATCCCACGGGAACGTACTTCCGGGAATTCCTTTCTTATTCCTTGTCTACATTATAAAGGGAACCTCTGTGCAAAATTTTAGCTTTCCAGGTCCAAGGGTTTGGGCTGGGCGTTGATGAGTCAGTCAGTCAGGACTTCTCTTTTTAACCAACTTCAAAAAAGGAGGTTCTGTATTCGGGTATGTATGTATGTATGTTTGTTTGTCCGCGATTTTCTCAAAAACTAATGAAACAATTTTGATGATTCTTTCACTAACGCAATCTACATACGAGTACTTTCAGGAAGGTTTAAGTATATAATACATTATGTAATTATTCTTATGTACGAAGTTATATTCATAGATGTACTGTATCTCCGGCATTTCTAAGCCGATTTTGATGATTGTTCTTTTCGTTCGTCTTGGGCTTACTTATGTAATTGTATATTCAACTAAAAATGGAAAAATAAATTTACTTTAAAAAAAGCAAAAACCGACTTCAAAAACCAAAAACGAATAAAATAACTTTCATACAAAAACTTAACAGCTTCTGAAGTCGGTGTCTTCAATTCTTCAATGCACTTTAGCTTGACACCGACTTCAGATGCTGTTAAGTTTTTTTACCAAATTTATTTTATTCGTTTTTGATTTTTGAAGTATTTTTTATTTAGATAGATAGATAGTTTGTACCTACTCTCAGTCCAAGTTAAATAGCAAATCGATATATATATATAGCCATGGATATATTATAGTAATAGAGGTCATTCAGTACCATATAGTATAGAATTCGATCAATACAGATGTCACTTACAAGAGCAGTGGAAATACACGAGCGCTGTAGCGAGAATTTACTATTCCGATGATATTTTACTCAAACTGAAAGCATTTATTTCAATTAAACCAATTACAGGCACTTTTGAATTGTCAAGGAGTCGGTCAGTCAGAAATATAAAGCTAGTTGCCCATGCCAACGTGTAGTATGTTCCTAAGGAGAAGAAGGGGCCAGAAACGCCATAGACTCTCTTTTAAATTATATTTTTACAAAATATTGGTTACAGTAGGAAACCCGATAGATTTTCAACATAAACTCGTGACGGCGATTTGACTCCCGTTTCCAAAAGCCTTCAGTTTTATTGGTAATCAAATGTCATGCCAATTTGATTGGTTGCTGTTAATTTGATTTTTGGTCAACCAATCTGCCTAGCCTTTCCCCAACTATGTTGGGTTTGGCTTCCAGTCTAACCGGATGCAGCTGAATAGCAGTGTTTTACATGGAGCGACTGCCTATCTGACCTCCACAACCCAGTAATACCCCTTGGTAAGACTGACGAGCCGTAACGACTGTCAAAGATCCACGAATAACAGCTGGGAACAAGAGGCAAGGAGGAGTCTCGGTATGTTAAAGATGTCACCCATCCCGGACCGTAGCTTAACCAGATAGATCGACCGGTGCGGCTGTTATTACTTAGCCACGAGCTCCTCTATTTTTGGTCAACCAATTACAGCAATTTATTTATTTAATCACAGCAAGAGTTTTGTCAGCAGATTTTATCAGGATTTCAAAAAGTGGGGGTTGAGGAGTGTTCCTAGTTCAGGCAGAAGAGCATAAAAATTCACTTGTCACTAACTCCCGTCGTAACTCACATGACTACCCTTCGGCATACATAAGTAGAACACAGGTACTCGCGTACCGGCACAGAGGCGCACCGATTAGGGTAGATAGATGCTCCTGATTAATGTTGTAGATACACTTAAATTTTTAGGTCAAAAGTTACTGCGTTGTCTTCTGCGAAGATCATGCTTGAAATACGCAAATAATACAAAACAGCATTATACATCCGGGGACACGTTAAAATTAAATATTTGCCATTGCAATATGCCGCGCAAAAAAAATTTTTTCTTTCTACACATAGACTCACCTAAACCAAATCATCAAGAGAAAAATAAATAATGTATAATTGTCGTAGCCACATCTTAGAATTGATCATTTTATGAAGTGTTTGACCATTTCATGAAATAGAACATCGACCGCTGATCACATCATCACAACGACCATATAGCCCATAGACGCCTAATGCTTGATTTAACGCATCAAAACAATTCTGTCAACTAGCTGAGGTATGAGGAAGCGGGGTACTGCGTTCTGATTGGCCCTTCCAAGGTCATTACGTATCACTAGGGATGGGACAGGTTTAAATAAAACACGAAGGTATCGATATTTTTTTGATAATAATTGTACTTTATAAAATGTTAAATGGGCTTTTTCACCTTCCCATTTATTAATACTCCATCCATTCATCCATTTATTTTTTTTCGAGTACTTCGTAATTGGCGTAATGTTTGGTATAATAATTTGTGTTTGCTTACTGTCAGCTGTGAAGTTACCTTATATAATAAATAATAAATAAATAATAATAATTAATATTATTTTAACATGTAATTACTTAAACATAAAATGTAAAAAATAAAAACAACATACGAGTATCAAAATTCTTTCCGTATTTATTTAAAAAGATATCATACAGTCATACTTTTTTCGGAGGTTGGTAATAGTTAAACAAATGTCTTAATTAATAAAACAATTGGGAAACAAACAAAAACAAATCTTGGGAAATCTCCTTTCCAATAAAAAAATAATCATCAAAATCGGTTCTTAAACGACGAAGTTATCCGCGAACACACATAAAAAAGTCCAATTGAGAAACTTCCTTTTTTTGAAGTCAGTTAAAAAGATTTTCAAATTTCGTTTAGATAGTATAGGTTTTTGCTTTCTCGATAACTTTGGTCATATGATTTGGTGCATCACTATTATTCGTTAGGTATGTTTACCAAATAATAGAGGAAAAGAGATAGCTAAAAAAATACTTTCAGAAGAAAGGGACGCAAACATGAAAGACATCAACGAGAGACCTTGCACCTTTCGTCCACCTACAAGTTTGACCAGTGTAGGATGAACTCCGATAAATAATAACGGAACATAAATGTAATCTAATTATGAATATATAACTATTTACTTACCGATGAAATGTTATGCCATCTTTTCGGAAACTCGAAGTCTGGCTGTTGTTACCACACCAACGTATTGTGCAAGGGGCCATTATATTATTTTGAACAATTTTTAATCGACTAACGCGGAAGTGTTTACAGCTCACAGAAGTGGTTGAAACTGAATCGAAATTGTTGACTGGCGACCTATATCAGATCTATAAGTCTGATGTGTTGACAGACATCGGTCGCCTGTTATTAGGCGTCTATGGGCTATATGGTCGTTGCATCATCATGATGTTGTATGGCCAAATCATTGAATGTTCAACGTTTGACGATGAGAACAGTTAAAGGCACGACTAGAGCTTGTCCACTCTGAAATGACGCGCCCCGCTACTTAAATTTGTATACGTACACTACGGTAAATGCGGTAGTGGGGCGCGTCATTTCAGAGTGGACAAGCTCTACTTCATGATTTGGCCAAACATTAATATATTTTATCGTAAAAAAGTTAGATTATCCAACGGTAGAGGCGTTGATGTCGCTGTTTTTGTTGTGCATCGATCCTAAAAATACTAAATAGCCATGTAACTACGAGTCTGCAACCAACTTGGATGTAGCGTTCGCCGGCCGCTGCCGTGGCACCGCTTGCTTCGCTCGTTCGGTTCGCGCGCAGTTGGTCACATTTACTAACCTAACCTAACCCATTCGGGTCGGGGTGCCAGTAGCGGCGTGAAATGCCACTACTTTGCGATATACCCAGTGGTCAGCTGGGAGGTTGCTTTCGTCACGATATGGCCATTTCTACGATCGGACCACGACAAATTAATGTTATGGCGAAACTGACAACTGTCGACTGACATAATCATTAAACATTGACGTTTAAACAATTCCAGCTAAGATCGACATTTTAGCTGGCCATTTCATGCAATGACAGAACACTTCATGAAATGATCAATTCTAAGATATGGCCACGATATACTCATAGTAAAGGATAGATTATGTGAAGATCACGAAAAAGGGGTTCCTACTCAGATACTTCTTACATGGAAGAAGAAGACGTGTTGCGCCGACCCCAAAGAGATCGGGGTAGGTAAAGCCACCAGGATATCACCTGATATCGTGTCCTGCGTGCCCTGATGCCTGCATGATCAGGAATTGATGCTACTGATGGCGGCAAACTCGTAGCTAAGTTCTGGGCCGACTCAGTGTAGATTGCCGTCGACACGCTAAGAAGAATAAGGGGTGGGAGGATGATGATGATGTTGACAAAGGTATACTCACAGTCACATCTCGCTGCAGACACAATAAATATATGGACAGTAAGTAAACTACGTACAAACGGTTGAAACCGCACACTCACACACACGCGCGCACCGACGAGGCCCCAAGCGATAGTCGCGGTGCTCTCAGTATGTTTATTGTGGCTTGGGGGTGTCGTTAATGCACGCGTCTGTGTGTGTGCCACTTCGTACGTTTGTTCGTAGTTTCCCTACTGTCCATATTTATATTGTACTGCAGATCTCCGAACAGCAAGGCCCAGTATCTAGCAGGGTGGAAGGATGTTGACACAGTTATACTCACAGCTCGCTGCAGATCTCCGAACAGCAAGGCCCAGTATCTCGCACGCAGTTCTGACCGCTTGTCTCTGCCGGCCGAAGCTGATCTGAGGCGTGTGGGGCCGCGGGGAGCAGCGCGACGGGGCGGAGGGGCTCCGGGCCGAGGTGGCTTGCGGGAGATGCGATCTGTGTAGGCGTAAACGGGGTATACGTTAAAATGGGTACAAACTAGCTTGGTATGTTCTGGACGCGACGTCAGTTCAGTGCATGCGTAGTTCATGAATAGGGCTCATGTTTAGTCCGTGGGTAAAGCTGTGTGTGCATACACACAGCAGCAGGTCAAGTTACTACAAAATGTCTTTTCTTATTCGATTTTGAACTTAACCATCAATATAACGTTTTACAATCAAACATCGTGAGGAAACCATGTCCTAGAACTAAAAATTCGAAGACATGTGACATCTACCCACCCGCACGCGCGTGGTGGATACGTAATCCAGTCCGTCTCACAGAAAGAGGAGGCCTGTGTCCCAGCAGTGGGAACATTATAGGCTGATTATGCGTATGCTCGTGGTCGTAACGTGTTAGCCTCCAGATGCAGGATGGATTTTGTTATAATTATATAACACTAGCTTTTGCCCGCGGCTTCGCCCGCGTGGATGTCGGGGAAATATCCCACGGGAACGTACTACCGTTAATTCCTTCCTTATTCCTTGTCTACATTATAAAGGGAACCTCTGTGCAAAATTTCAGCTTTCTAGGTCCAAGGGTTTGGGCTGGGCGTTGATGAGTCAGTCAATCAGTCAGTCAGCCAGTCAGTCAGGATTTCTCTTTTTATTTATATAGATTAAACTTGCTGGGATCATACAAGATTGAATACGCTTGTCGGTTAAAAGCACATTGGATTTTTTTTAATGGATTTAGTTATTTCAACACTTGAAAATAATAAGAAGTTCAGGGGTAAATTCGGATAGGGGCAGGAGAATGATGATGATAACTGTTCTATACAGGGTTACTGGTAACTCGACGTATTCCTTGCAGGACGTCATAGTAGGGTTAAAATGCAGCAAATTAGGCCACCAAATGTTCTACCGAAATTCAGTAGTTTTTGAGTTAATTCGATTTTTAGCTTTTCTATGAAAAATCCCAGATTAAATCATTTGGAGCCAATTTAAAAATGAT
Organism: Cosmia pyralina; assembly: GCA_946251885.1. Taxonomy (NCBI): domain Eukaryota; kingdom Metazoa; phylum Arthropoda; class Insecta; order Lepidoptera; family Noctuidae; genus Cosmia; species Cosmia pyralina. The sequence continues at coordinate 1,953,689 of OX276365.1, forward strand.
TTACGGCGCGACTGTACTGAATTTTAAGTTAACATCATAGCTGACGCCGTAGCAGATCCTTGTTAATAATTCAAAGTTCAAAAATGCCAAAAACTTTGGCAAATATCACTAAAGAAACATTTAGTTTTTTGTGAATTTTGCTATTACTTCATACAAAATGTTGTCTAGTGAAAATAAAAATTACTACGCCTGATGTACAAATTACTAGGAAAATATCCTTGTCTTATCAGCTATTCAGAAAGGTATGATTGTCAATACTTTTGCATGTGTGACAGGGAAAGAATGAGTTTTATGAGGAGCAGGTAAAATTGCGAGACGGTCAACCTATTGTTTCATATTCGTATTATTCGTAGTTTTTACCTGCGCTTGAACCCCAAACACTCGGCAAGCTTTGTGATTGGTCACTATTGTTCTCCCGGCATGACACGGGGTGCGACTTTACAAAATCTGGTCGTCAGAGTCAGTTAGTTTCAACTCTACGTCGCGCAAGCTCGTGTTTTGTTATCTGGCTATTTCCTTAACTGATACTGCGTATCTTGCTCTTGTGCTGTGCTGTGCCTTCATAAGTGCTGACTATGGCTGCATATTCTAACCTTGAATACGCTGACATAATGTACTGTTACGGACTTAGTGACGGTAACGCTGCTCAGGCGCGGAGAGAATATCAACTTCGTTTTCCCAACCGCCGACTCCCACACGTTAGTGTTTTTGGATCGACTTATCGGCGATTATCTGAAACTGGCAGCGTCCAAAGAAGCAGGCAAATTGACACTGGTCGTTCTCGGAGATACACGGCTGAGGACGAAGAGCTGATTCTTCAACGTTTTATTGACGACCCCAACATATCGACAAACATCGTAGCGCGTGAGCTTGCTATGTCACAGTGGAAAGTCTGGTCTGTAGTTCACTTATCAGGCCGACATCCATACCACTATCAACCTGTCCAGTCATTAGAAGAGGGAGATCCGCCAAGACGGCTTGAATTTTGTCGTTTTATGCTAAATTCCGACGCCGAAAGCGAAAACTTTTTAAAAAACATTCTGTGGACCGATGAGTCATGTTTTGACCGTGATGGTATCACAAATTACCACAACTTACATTACTGGGCACCGAAGGCAGAAGCAAATCCTAAGAAACTGAAACCAACCGCATCCCAGCGTAGATTCTCGCTTAATGTTTGGATGGGTATTATCGACGACAAATTAATTGGCCCACATTTTTTACCCCAAACATTAAATGGGGAACTTTATGAAGATTTCCTAAGAAATCATTTAACACCACTGCTCACGGATGTACCGGAAGACAGAAGAGCAAACATGATGTATCAACATGACGGATGTCCAGCCCACTTCCGAATCACAATTCGACAATTGCTGGATGAAACCTACCCAAACCGATGGATAGGGCGCGGTGGGCCAATTCCGTGGCCTGCTCGTAGCCCTGATCTTACGCCACTAGACTTTTACGTCTGGGGTCATATGAAAGACCTAGTTTATGTGACCCCAGTAAATTCAATTGAAGAACTAAGGGAAAGAATAAGAGATGCAGCGGACCAGATGAGGGCAACAATCACATCAAGAATCACAAAAACTGAAGTGAGGAAGCGAATAAGAACGTGTATTAGAAACCGAGGGCAGCACATCGAACAAGACGTGTGAAAGTGTAGTAAAAGTTTTTAAACTGATATTTTATTATTAAAAATAATGCTAATATTCACGAAATAGTTTTATTGATTTTCCGAATAATCACCTTTTTGTGAGACGCACATAATGTAGTCCTTAACTTTGTATTAACTTTCATACCTTTCTGAATAGCTGATAAGACAAGGATATTTTCCTAGTAATTTGTACATCAGACGTAGTAATTTTTTTTTTCACTAGACAACATTTTGTATGAAGTAATAGCAAAATTCACAAAAAAACTAAATGTTTCTTTAGTGATATTTGCCAAAGTTTTTGGCATTTTTGAACTTTGAATTATTAACAAGGATCTGCTACGGCGTCAGCTATGATGTTAACTTAAATTTCAGTACAGTCGCGCCGTAAATCATTTTTAAATTGGCTCCAAATGATTTAATCTGGGATTTTTCATAGAAAAGCTAAAAATCGAATTAACTCAAAAACTACTGAATTTCGGTAGAACATTTGGTGGCCTAATTTGCTGCATTTTAACCCTACTATGACGTCCTGCAAGGAATACGTCGAGTTACCAGTAACCCTGTAGAATCAAGTTCTTCTCACTTAATAGACGGCTGTGCTGCAGGGGAGTGTGTTGCGTCACTTCTTCTCAGCTAAAGCACTAGGAAGTGTTGGGAGACTGTCTTATGACGTTCGAAAATTGCTGATTCTCTGTCTAGTTTGAATAAATAACTTTTGATTTTGATGTTTAGAGAGCCTATCAATCAAAAGGTTTATGGAGTTATTAAACATTGCTTTTATCATCGTTTATTTTATAGGAAAGTAAAATGTTACTCATTCAATAAATAGGTCAATCTGGGCTGTGATAAAACCAGCCAGCTCGTTGCTACGCACCTGACATTTTGCCTGCATCTATCTATACTACTAGTAATAAAGCTGAAGTGTTTGTTTTGTTGTTTGTTTGTATGTTTGAACGCGCTAATCTCTGGAACTACCAGTCGGATTTGCAAGATTCTGTTAGCCCAACTCTTGAGGAAGGCTATAGGCTGTTTAACATCACGCTATGACCCTTAGGAGCCGAGCAAAATGAAAAAAAGTCAGAAAGAACGCTAAGGAAAACGAAGTAATAGCGCGGGCGGGCGATGCGATGCGACGGGGTGGGTCGGAACAAGAAATTTCACGCGGACGAAGTCGCGGGCAGTAAGCTACTAGTATATAGCCCTGCTGCAATATCGATCATGAATATTGTCGGTAATGCCCGACACACGAGGCTAGTTTTTCAAGCCAGGATAGTCAGCTTGCAAGCTAGTATCTTTGGCTTCGTGTATACAGAACTTAGCTTCATTTTTAGGCTAGTAAGCTAGCGTCTCAGGCTAAGATAGTGTAATAGGATGGGGTTCTATTTTTAAAACTTTATGCCCGAGATGCACCAGGCTAGTTTTTCAAAGCTAGGTCGGCTCGGTATATCATCCTGGCTTTCTGTCCTATTAAACTATACTAGCTTGAGACGCTAGCTTACAGTGAGAAGCTTACTAGCCTAGAATTGAAGCTAGTTCTGTATACACGAAGCCAGAGTCACTAGCTTGTAGCTTACTAATACTAGCTTACTATCCTAGCTTCAAAAACTAGCCTCGTAGTGTGAAAACTAGCGGAAAAAAAATCTGCTGTTCCGTAGGTACATTTATCTACATCAAACTCGTCAAAATATAGGGAGCAGCTGATCTTTTTTTCGCGAGTTCATTGGGCACGCCACAATTGCGGCGATAAGTCCCCTCTTTGAGGAGTGGTTGGAGAGGCGCCACGGCGTCCTCACCTTCCGCCTGACGCAGGTCCTCACCGGACACGGTTGTTTCGGGAGGTTCCTGTTTCGGATAAGGCGGGAGGAAACGCCCGGGTGTCACCATTGTGTAGATCGCCCGGAGGACACGGTGGAGCATACAGTGGAGGTCTGCCCGGCTTGGGCGGAGCACCGCCGTGTTCTCACGGAGGCGATTGGCGGCGGCGATCTCTCGCGTCCAAACTTGGTCCAGGCCATGGTGCGGAGCGAGAGTGCATGGGAGGCCGTCACCTCCTTCTGCGAAGCAGTAATGCTCGCAAAGGAGGAGACGGAACGCGAGAGGGAGAGGCAACAGCCGCGCCCTCGCGCCCCTAGCCGCCGCAGGAGACGCCCTGGGCGGCGGGAATCTATCGCCGATTCCCGGCCACCGTAGGCGCGGGCTTGCGGACGACGAGTAATGGGCAGCTCGCCGTCCGGTAAGGACCAGGCCCGGGTCGACGGCGCGTTGTGTTCCACGCGCGCCTCAAAGAGATGTCAGCAGTGACGGGGTCCAATAGGGCCGAAGCCGCCGGGGTCGCGGGTAGTTCGAAAGAGATACCGTGGCCCCGGCACGGGCAACTGAAGGAGCACGGGTGGGTTTTAGTCAGTAAAAGTCTGACACGCCCTCCCGCTCTGCCCGGAGCGGGAGAATTCATTTGATGATTTCCCATCCACAAAAAAAAAAAAAAAAAAAAAACAAAAAAAAAAAAGGTTTGGTCCCATAGTAAAAGTTGTTCATAATGATGAGTACAGTGACCCCTTAAGAGGATATTGGTCAATAACCAGTAACCCTGTATACACGAAGCCAGAGCTACTAGCTTGCTAGCTTACTATCCTAGCTTCAAAAACTAGCTTCGTGTATCTCGGGCATAAAGGATGAGCCCGGATGTCGAGCTAGCTCGCTCCCGCCCCGCACTAAGTAGGTACCTATATAATATAGGTAGGTACTGCCGTGTGACCTAGATAGATTTTGTAGTGTTAACATCAACTATCACCTTTACTTTGTGAATATTCACAATCATTTTGCTCTGTGTTGTTATAAGGCAAGTATTCAGGAAGCTCGCTTTGAAAAAACGGGTCAAAGTAAACGTCAACGTATTTTCGTCATTCACCAAGAACTCAAGCAAACCGACTCAACTTCTTTTTTTGAAAAACCTCGATTTGTTGGTCACGCTACGTACATTGAGGAGATTCTGCCACACAAAACTCAAAAGCCATCACCAAATACAACTTGAAATTGAAAAACGCCCTAACACATCTAAATTCGGAGATCATTTTGCAAAGCAAATAAGATATCTGTAATTTACTAGTCACCTGCAAAGCATAATCAATCATAGCCGTCCATGAAAGCCTTGTTTATCAAATACCAATTGCATACACACATACGTACTATGGGCCAAACTTCCGCATGATCACCTCAAAGGCGATAATCGCATAGCACGGCTCACGACTCGATCGCACAATGTTCGTTTGTCACTAGCTGCGCTCTCACAGGAATATTTTCTTAAGTGAGCATACTGCAACAGAAGCCTTTGATGAAATATGGGCGGGAAATGCAACCCCTGTGAGCGTACCTAATGTTTAATAACATTACGCTCACAGCGGTATCATCTCACTATCACACTAATATTATAAAGGCGAAAGTTTATGAATGTGTGTTTGTATATTTGTTACTTCTTTACACTCAAACGGCAGGACCGATTTGGATGAAATTTGATATGTAAATAGCTTATACCCTGGATTAACACATAGGCTACTTTTTATCCCGGTCTACGCAAGTGGAACCGCGGGGCGCAGCTAGTAATATTATATTAGGTCTTTACCTATGAAATTGCCGTTCTGCAGTACTGGCCATTTCTAATCAAAATAATTTTTGTTTGGCTAAGAATTCTAATTTGAAATTAATTTTATTTTAAAAACATGGATTTTTTTTCCAAAAGTAGTCATTTGTTTATTGATTAGTGTAATTTTCATCGCATTTCAATCTTTTTCGTCATCATGGATACGTTAAAAATTCGAGTAATTATGGAATATGAGTACCGTCGTGGCAGCAACGCGGCACAAGCGGCACGCAACATCAACGACGTTTACGGAGCTAACACTACAAACCAACGCACCACTTGTTATTGGTTTGCTCGCTTCCGTTCTGGAAATTTCGACCTGAAAAATGAACCTCGCGGTCGTCCGAAGACTTTGGTCGACAATGACGAATTAAAGGCGATTGTGGAAGCTGATGATACACAATCTACGGCTGAATTAGCAGCAGCTTTCGACGTTAGCGTCAAAACAATATTGGTCCATTTGCGTCAAATTGGCAAGGTAAAAAAGCTTGACAAATGGGTGCCCCACGAACTCAATGATCGCCAGCGCGAAGTACGCGTCGAGACGTGCCTTGCACTGCTCAACAGACACACAAATGAAGGAATTTTGAACCGCATTGTTACCTGCGATGAAAAATTGATTCTGTTTGATAACCGCAAGCGCTCAGCAAGTTGGTTGGATCCTGGTTCAGCACCTAAACAATGCCCTAAACGAAAACTTACCCCTAGAAAAGTGATGATCACTGTTTGGTGGTCTAGCGCCGGTGTGATTCATCACAGCTTCTTACCAAACGGGGTGAGCATTACTTCAGATGTGTACTGTGAAGAACTGAACACAATGATGGAGAAGCTGGCACATCTCTAACCAGCATTGGTCAATCGCTCGTCTCCGCTGCTCCTGCACGACAACGCGCGACCTCATACTGCACAGTAGACGGTCTCCAAGTTGCAAGAACTGGGGTTGGCAGCTCTCCGTCATCCGCCCTACTCACCAGACCTTGCGCCTACAGACTACTACTTTTTCCAGAATTTGGATAACTTCTTGGCGGGAAAAAAATTCAATACCCGAGAGGCAGTACAAAATGCCTTTGAAGAATTTGTTGCCTCCCGTCTAGCTGATTTCTTTAAGAAGGGCATCAATAAACTGCCACTGCGTTGGCAAAGATGCATTGATTGCATGGGTGATTACTTCGATTAATAATACAAATAAAAAATGCATGAAAAAAATTCGTTTAAATTTTTTCATACAAAACGGCAATTTCATAGGTAAAAACCTATTATTCATATCTCAAAGGGGAGATTTCTCTTACAGGTTTTCCCGGACCATTGGTTGAAGTAAATTCTTGGTAATTTTGATATTCTGCAGCTCATGGCTAAGTAATAACAGCCGCACGGGTCGATCCATCAGGTTAAGCTACGCTTGCCGGGGTTGTCTGTGGATGGGTGACCATCTTTACATACCTAGACTCCTCCGTGCCTCGGAAAGCACGTTAAGCCGTTGGTTCCGGCTGTTCTTCGTGGATCTTTGACAGTCGTTACGGGTCGTCAGAAGCCCAAAAGTCTGACAACCAGTCTTACCAAGGAGTATCGTATTACCCAGGTACTGGGTTGTGGAGGTCAGGTAGGCAGTCGCTCCATGTAAAATACTGGTATTCAGCTGCATCCGGTTAGAGTGGAAGCCGACCCCAACGTAGTTGGGAAAAGGCTAGAAAGATTGATTATTGATATTCTGGATCAATCAATCTGCCTCTGCCTTTTCCCAACTATGTTGGGGTCGGCTTCCACTATCTAACCGGATTCAGCTGAATACCAATATTTTAAATGGAGCGACTGCCTATCATCATTCTCCTGCCCTTATCATAATATATTTGGGGTCGGCGCAACATGTCCTTTTTTTCATACTTCTCTGTTAGTCGTCTCTATGGAGCGACTGCCTATCTGACCTCCAAAACCCAGTTACTGGGTAATACGAATTTCGATACCCCTTGGTAAGACTAGTTGTCAGACTTTCGGCTTTTGACGACCCTCAACGACCACCGTAACGACTGTAATATTGATAATCTGGATGCAAAGCACTTAGGCAGAAACTCACAGATACCTTTGTTCTAATTAGATACCCTCGTTCCTTTGCAAAATGATCCCCGAAATTAGATAATTTACGCCCGAAATTAAAAGTGTATCTTATTCCCCAATCCGCTTCTTGTGTTTCGCTCTCTTGCAAAGGTAATATTTTGTGCATAGCTAATAAGCTAAGCATACCTTTGAAAACACACATTTCTAAATATCCAACTATGTTGAGATCGGCTTCCAGTTCAAGCTTTACCCGATGTATATCTATTTGTAGGCCCGAGCTGCAACTTGGCTCTCAACCTGACAATCCACTAAGAGAAACAGCGCAACAAGCAAATGCAATATCTGCCTCCATATCCGGGATTGGCACAGGGCCGGATATTTGATGCCAAGCTGCCAAGCCGGGATATGACAACTACAAGATGGTTCACGATTATCAGTACTGAAGGACCGAGTATAAACTAACTTTTTTTATAGTATACCTACTTATATACTTACAAAAATATGGATCACTGTGTTGTGATTATAAACGTAAAATACGGAGTCACTTATAGACAAATATTATCTTCTACTTTAAAATATTCAATTCATTAATTCACTGACAGACAAGGCAAGGACCTAAACTGTTGGATCGTTGAGCTTGCAAACTTGCGCAAGAGTTCTCATAACGAAGGATAGCACTATGGAAGGGTTTTAGAAAATGTATCCCCTAAAGGAGTTAAAGAGAGAATGAAAGTTTGTAGGTACGGAAGTTCGTCATTTTTGCCGATGGGGAATCCCATCGGGCAGACGGCTTGGATCATCATAATATGCCTCGGTATATGAGTACCTAATTTTATACATGTTCTGAGAGGGTTGTTGCCATTCGTCCACACCCCGTCGTCCACACTGCGGACGACGGGGTGTAGACGAGCGGGAATGACTCTTCTGAGACAGTGGCACGCCGGCTTACGCTGAAAACCAGCGCTGTTGATTCGTGCCTTCGTGCACGGGCCACGGCATTATGCTGAGCGTTAGCCGTTTCGCGCAGAATTGAAGCAAATTTCCGTCTAGGATATTGTTCTTTTTTTTTATGTATAGAATAAATACTCATTTGTTTTGTTTTGGTTTAGATATAAAACATCGCCCGCCCGCGCTATTACTTCGTTTTCCTTAGCTTTCTTTCCGACTTTTTTTTTTTTTGCTCGGCTATATCGTCCCAATGGCTGCCGATGCGTCTCGATGTGCCTCGATGCGATGCGCACGAAACCCTTAGAATCAAATGGATACAGCTCTCTGAACTTGCGATTGGCGAGAATTCAAATATTGGGAGTATCTTTTCTACAAAAAAACTTTTTTACAAAAAAATACAACCGACTTCCAAAAACAACACTACAAAGTGAAAAATAACTTTAATTTCGGAAGTCGGTGTCTGATTAAATATATTTTCGTTTTTGCCACCGACTTCCGAAATTAAAGTTATTTTTCACTTTGTAGTGTTGTTTTTGGAAGTCGGTTGTATTTTTTTGTAAAAAAAGATTTATTTTTCACTTTTTAGTGGTTCACATGTGCTTACCCCTTCACAGCGTACTGGCGTGATGTTATGTTATGAACTGATGTAAACAACAAACAGACATGAGATTTCAGCAATCCCAGTCCATTTGCTATCATTTATTGAGGAGTTCCGTTGCCTATCTCAGAAGTTCTTCATCAGATCTTCACCAAATTGAAATGGGACCACTCCTAGAAAGTACTCTTCCAAAAACTATCCAAATCGCTTCAAGTGTGCCTATAAAATTGGAAGAGTTCTCTCAATTTCTCCAGGATCCCATCATCAGATCCTGACTTGATGATCATGGGACCACCTGGGAAGTATACCCTTTCAAACAAAAAAGAAATAATCCAAATCGGTCCAGCCATCTTTGAGTAATCGGAGAACATACATAAAAAAAAAAATAAAAAAAAAAAAAAGTTTCCGATGAATTGAGAACCTCCTCCTTTTTGAAGTCGGTTAAAAAATAAAAAAAAACTTTTTGTTGTAAGAGATTCACCCTCAACGTGTAGGTATGTATACTAAATATTAATTTGATACCAGTAACCGTTAAAGAGTTCCCTCGAGCTGAAAATATCAGCTTGAGGGAACTCTGCCTGCAGCATCTAGTAGGTAATCTCGTTGGACTTAAAAGGTAAAGGCTCCTTCAAACAGGAGCGACACGCGACGCGAATCGCGAGCGACGCAAAGGCACCGTTTGTCGCGCGACACCGATTTTCTACTGTTGGACGAAATCAAAGGACCATAGAGGCAGGGTTTCTTCAATGAATCAGTGCTATACAAACAACAACTTGAAGGTGTAAAGGCGTTCGTTTTGTTTTACGTTGCGTAGAAAAACGTAACAACGCTTGTATTTCACTCCTCATTAAATTTCCATACGGGGGCTTTATATTAAAAACTCCAATAAACTCCAAAAAAATTGCTTATGTAAAGCCTTTGGTATTCCACAGCACTCTGCAGGGTAAAAGCTGCTCTCTGCCCCCTTCTCTCTATTTAAAGCTTCTTCTTTTTGAAAAAGTAGTCCTGCTTGAAATGGATAGCTTTTATAAATAGCTTGCAGTCAAGATTTATAAACCTAAATAACAACTTGAGATAAAGGTAGTTGAAGCAACAAACATCCGACCTCTCGCTTACAACAAAAGGGTGAAGTCATCGAGTTCGCGCCTCGTGATCCGACAGTTTTGCTCACAAACAATGTCGAAGAACGCAGCATGGACTAACAACGTTGCACAAGCGCCAGCGACACGTCGCGTGACGTTTTGTCGCCCTGTGTCAAAGGCAAACTTTAATGCCTTTGACTTTCAACTCGTGACATTTGTAGTGTTCGGCGACCTGGCAACAGCGCAACGTAATTGCCAGATGAGCGTAAAATGACGGGCGTGGACTCGGGGCTCGGATACCGGTATATTTTTCGAAACGGATTCGTCTTAAATACTTAAGAAACGTTTTGTTAGGGTTACGTTCAAACGGAACGTTATAAATAACGTTTTTTAAAAAGAACAAAATCGTTCTCGATTAATAGAATAGAATAGAATAGAATACTCTTTATTATGCACACCATTTAAATTACTGGTTACAATTTTACAATGTTGAAATTTTACATACGAGTGACACAATGGGCGGTCTTATCGCTAAAAGCGATCTTTTACAGACAACCTTTGGATGGAGTATGGGGACAAGGAGAGACAATTCTGTAGGTAGTCCGTGGTGTACCATATACATATACAACATATACATACATTAATAAATTTATATATATATACTTATACAATAATAAACATGAAACAAGAGCAAGGAACTATATATGTAATAATGACGTTTAAAGAGAGAGGAAGTGTTTTTTTACCAGAATTTTAAAAGTGGCCAAAGTTTGAGCTCGCCTTATCAACACTGGCAAGGCATTCCATAAACGTACTGCTTGAACTGTAAAAGACTTGTCATAAAAGCTGGTGGAATGCATCGGCATCTCAAGTCTCAAGTTTTCCGATGACCTCAGATATCTATTATGTGTGTCATGAAGGAACTTGAAACGCTCTTTAAGATAAGATGGGGTTGTAGGATTGAACAGAATACTGTAGAGCTGAAACAAGATATGTGAATTCCGGCGAAGACGTATAGGAAGCCACCTTGAGCTTTATACGAAATTCAGAAATGTGATCATATTTTCGCAGGCCAAATATAAATCTTATGCAAAAATTTTGAAGTCGCTCAAGTTTATCGAGTTGTGCCTCAGTGAGATCGAGATAACTGACATCAGCGTAAATAAAACGTTAATAAAACGTTAATAAAACGTTTTTAGCCGTTTTTTTCTTGCGTTTTTTTGCAATTTGCAGGTCAGTGTCACAGGTACCAGGTGGTCAGTGTATCTTGATCAAAATATGATTTGCGACTATAACAATATGTAATTACATATTTATAACCATAAGAATCATCAACACATCTCTCTTAGTTAAGGTTTGTTCTAAAATGTCAAGATTTCCGAAATCAAACTTAGAGAAAACAAATCTAACTTATTAAACCGGTTTTTGAAAACGTGCTCATTTCGTTTTCGTTCCGAACAAAATGTTGTTACAAAGAACTGTTAGAAACGTTTTAAAAACATTATTTGAAGTAACCTTTCCGAGCCCTCGTGAAGTCTCGGCGTGTTTTAGACAATGTTGTTGCGCAACGCAGCAACCTATCTTGCATCACCTGTATTTGTCAAAAATAACTAAAAAGTTACTCAAACAGAAAAGTAAGTTCAAAACTAAAACCCGACTACTGAAAAATCACGCTCGCCGCGGTCGGTCTGTAACCAATTAAATTAATATTAGGTCTTTACCTATGAAATTGCCGTTCTGCAGTACTGGCCATTTCAAATCAAAATAATTTTTGTTTGGCTAAGAATTCTAATTTCAAATTAATTTTATTTTAAAAACATGGATTTTTTTTCCAAAAGTAGTCATTTGTTTATTGATTAGTGTTACATTTTCATCGCATTTCAATCTTTTTCGTCATCATGGATACGTTAAATTCGAGTAATTATGGAATATGAGTACCGTCGTGGCAGCAACGCGGCACAAGCGGCACGCAACATCAACGACGTATACGGAGCTAACACTACAAACCAACGCACCACTTGTTATTGGTTTGCTCGCTTCCGTTCTGGAAATTTCGACCTGAAAAATGAACCTCGCGGTCGTCCGAAGACTTTGGTCGACAATGACGAATTAAAGGCGATTGTGGAATCTACGGCTGAATTAGCAGCAGCTTTCGACGTTAGCGTCAAAACAATATTGGTCCATTTGCGTCAAATTGGCAAGGTAAAAAAGCTTGACAAATGGGTGCCCCACGAACTCAATGATCGCCAGCGCGAAGTACGCGTCGAGACGTGCCTTGTACTGCTCAACAGACACACAAATGAAGGAATTTTGAACCGCATTGTTACCTGCGATGAAAAATGGATTCTGTTTGATAACCGCAAGCGCTCAGCAAGTTGGTTGGATCCTGGTTCAGCACCTAAACAATGCCCTAACCGAAAACTTACCCCTAGAAAAGTGATGGTCACTGTTTGGTGGTCTAGCGCCGGTGTGATTTATCACAGCTTCTTACCAAACGGGGTGAGCATTACTTCAGATGTGTACTGTGAAGAACTGAACACAATGATGGAGAAGCTGGCACATCTCCAACCAGCATTGGTCAATCGCTCGTCTCCGCTGCTCCTGCACGACAACGCGCGACCTCATACTGCACAGCAGACGGTCTCCAAGTTGCAAGAACTGGGGTTGGAAGCTCTCCGTCATCCGCCCTACTCACCAGACCTTGCGCCTACAGACTACTACTTTTTCCAGAATTTGGATAACTTCTTGGCGGGAAAAAAATTCAATACCCGAGAGGCAGTACAAAATGCCTTTGAAGAATTTGTTGCCTCCCGTCCAGGTGATTTCTTTAAGAAGGGCATCAATAAACTGCCACTGCGTTGGCAAAGATGCATTGATTGCATGGGTGATTACTTCGATTAATACAAATAAAAAATGCATGAAAAAAATTCGTTTAAATTTTTTCATACAAAACGGCAATTTCATAGGTAAAGACCTATTATTATTTACCTCCACTTGTACTTATTTTTAACAATTTAAACATTTATTTACTTAAACAATATGACATATATACATTACATTACATTACATTACATTTGTAATGTGCTCGTTTTTGACACCAAACATGTCATTATTATCTCAATTTAATTTTTTTCGTGGTCAGAAATTTACGTGTAAAGTCCACCATAGTGAATTTAAAGAGAATTTATATAGCCTATGTCACCCGGACCATTATTACGAAACTATCGATACCTCATTCATTAAAATCGGTTCAGTAATTTAAGCGCTACGGTGGAACACACGTAAATACATACGTACTTATAATATACATACATACTTACATACGTATACTGCTAAAATCATAACCCTTTCTTTTGGCTTTGCCGTAGTCGGGTAATAATTAGTATCTCTCTACTGTAAGCATTATAATGAAGAGAAGTATGAAGTTAATAGTTACTCTAATTTGAGGCAGATGACTAATCAACAGAGCTGATAACAAATAAAAGACACAGCTGTCTAAGCTTGTCAAATTAGTCAACATTATTCTAAGAATTAGTATGTTAATGAAGAACGCAATGCCATATTTGTAGCCTACTGTTTTAAGTTAAATAACTGTGTATAAATAGATGATGTTGTAATGTATGATGAGAAAAGCTGCATGTGGACCTAAATCCTCCTCAGATTGTGATTTATGAAATTTTAGAGGCAGTCTGATATGAAAATTATAAAAAAAAAAACCTGTCAAGAGCGAGGCGGACTCGCGCACCGAGGGTACCGATCCGATTTCTGAAAAAGTGTGTAGGCTGCATAGTTTTCAATGGTTGATGAGAAATGTAAAAAAAAAATACCATTCCGCCCCCCTAATCTCTGAAGTTTGCATAAAGAAAAACCTGAAATTATTCTTTGTGATAAAAAATTATGTAAAGATTACAGGAAATATAAAATATTGTCTCTAAATAGCACACTTTTTCAGAAATCAGAATGGAACCCTCGGTGCGCGAGTCCGACACGCTCTTGACCAGTTTTTTTTATGAATGCCTGAAGAATTTATAACAGGATCTCAATTTCTTCTCAGTTTACAGTTATAACTGTGAAATGCTTACTGTAAATTTCAATAAATTGCTTGTCAGGAAAATCTGTGCACAAAATAGGTAAGTTAATTTTTATTACATTATTTTGTGTTAATATAAGAGGAGCTTGTGGCTAAGTAATAACAGCCGCACGGGTCGATGCATCAGATTAAGCTACGCTTGCCGGGGTTGTCCGTGGATGGGTGACCATCTTTACATATCGAGACTCCTCCGTGCCTCGGAAAGCATGTTAAGCCGGTTGGTCCCGGCTGACATTTGTGGATCTTTAACAGTTGTTACGGGTCGTCAGAAGCCCGAAAGTCTGACAACCAGTCTAACCAAGAGGTATTGTATTACCCAGTTAATGGGTTGTGGAGGTCAGATAGGCAGTCGCTCCATGTAAAATACTGGTATTCAGCTGCATCCGGTTAGACTGGAAGCCGACCCCAACATAGTTGGGAAAAGGCTAGGCAGATTGATAATTTTGTGTTAATATTTTCGATTATGTAGGTAAGTGATAAAATTAAATGCATTATTGGAATATTTATAAAATGGTTAATGGTGAATTGATAAGATGGGACACAAATGGTTTTTCAGACTTTGTTTTGTGAAACCACCAAACCAACTATGTGATTATGGTAATTAGAATGCAATTGGAGGAGCTTGTTCAGCACTACATTGCTTCAGGTATAATGAATATAATTATGCCTAGGCTTGCATATTGGACAATGGGGCAAACCATGTTATGTTATCTATACTAATAATAAAGCTGAAGAGTATTTTTTTGTTTGTTTGTATGTTTGAACACGCTAATCTCTGGAACTTTCAGTTGGATTTGAAAAAATCTGTTTACATTTGATAGTCCAATTCTCGAAGAAAGCTATAAGCTATTTAACATCACGCTAGGACCTTTAGGAGCCGAGCAAAATGAAAAAAACAAGTCAGAAATAACGCTAAGTAAAAACAAAGTATTAGCACAGGCAGGTGATGCGATGCAGCAGGGTGGACCGGGGACCAAGAAATATCACGCGGACCAAGTCGCGGACAGAAGCTAGTTTTTTTTAAATTCTGGAAATCTCACAGAATAGTCACAAAATTAAACATCAAATGATGAAGGTTTCACAAAACTTAGCAGATGTTCCACATCTAACTGTCCACTGACCATTGTTAACATCTAAATCAAAATAAACTTAGTATTCTTAAAAATAAGTAAGTACCTTAATATAAATAAAAAACAAATATTTCATTAATGTCTCCGCTTTCTGCCTTTTTTCATTCTAAAAGACGACATTAAGTTCAATGTTTTAACAATGTTTAAGTTTATGCTATAAACTGCGTTTTAGTACCTGCGGGCACCCCTCCACAGCCGCTTTCCGAAACAAATAAGTAGAAGTAAGTACTACCGACTACCGCCCACGGGTGAGAGATTTTGACTTGCTTATCTAGGTACATAAATAAATACAATGCATTTACTTGGTGTGTCGACGGCCACATGGAATGCAACGAGGTTCCGCGCCTCCCGGCCTTCTTCTTGCACCAGCTGCCTTACTTCCTCCATCGCAAATCAACCAGAAATTTTATTTTTCTGGACAAAACAAAAAGGAAAAACTCGATCCATCACTCGCGGCTAGTCACTTTGTGAACATCTGAATGCACTTTGAAAGCGAAATGTTATAAATGTAAAGTAAAAAATGCAATAACTCAAAATTCAAGAGTTTAAACGATAACAATTGGCGCAAATGCGAAAAATAATTTAGCGAATATTTTCATAACAACTCGCGTTCTGACATACAAATGTTACCAGTTCAGTTAAACGAACTGAGTTGCAATTATTATTGCAATTGCAACGAGAATTTGTTACTAACATCAAAAAGCAAAATCTACTACAGTCCATGGTATAATAATATACTTCGTTTTTTTAGACTATGCTACAGTCTGATTTTTAATTCGACGGAACTCTGACAGCTCTAATTTCCAACCGACCAAAAAAAAGGAGGAGGTTCTCAATTCCACACGTATGTTTTTTTTTTTTTATGTATGACCACGCATAACTTTTTACAGAGTCGTCCGATTTGAAAAAAAATAACCCCTATAAAATTATATTATTCCCATATCCATTATTCCCATATAAAATTGATTAACTTTGCTAGGGTAGGTTTTGAGTTAGCTTCAATAATACGTATTTTTTCCCCACTTTTATATGGATGATGGTCTAGTTTCTTTTGCAGGTAGTGGTATTAGAATTTGTGTGGGGTAGGTACAGAGGCCAGCACATCAAACTACGCCAATCTGTAAAATTTTCCCAATTCAATATGAACCTTATTCCTTTGGTGTAAAGTTAAAAAACTATCAAAGAAATTTGACAGATTGGGGTAGCTTGATGTGCTGGCATCTGTACCACAGCTAAAAAGTGAAAAATAAAAACTTTTTTACAAAAAAATACAACCGACTTCCAAGAACAACACTACAGAGTGAAAAATAACTTTAATTTCGGAAGTCGGTGGCAATAAACGAAAATACATATAACCAGACACCGACTTCCGAAATTAAAGTAATTTCTCACTTTGTAGTGTTGTTCTTGGAAGTCGGTTGTCTTTTTTTGTAAAAAAAGTTTTTATTTGACACTTCAGACATCCTAAACCTTTTCTTTCTTATCCTTTTTATAGGTTATATAAATGACTAGAATTTTCTGGATATAATATTACAAAAAATATGAAAGAGAGTGAGATTCAAGTTAACTATATGACAGTGTAAATAGTGTCTGTTCTGTGCATTCAATCACACTAACTAAAATATTAATTTATATGGCTCAAAAGCTTGTAAAAAAGAGTAAATTAACATATTTTTTAAATTTAAATATTCATTTAGGTAATATCATCATCGTTTTCTGTCTGTAGTTACAAGAAGCGAAGATTTTACGAACAAAAAGATATTCCTAAAAAAAGGTTTGTAACTTATGGATTAGTGGACAGGGATTCCTGTGAGAGAAAAATAATTACCTTACTAATTATTGTAAATTCTTTAATTTGATAATAAAAAATCTGATTACCATTTTTTAATTATCAGTAAATTTTTAAGTTTTAGTTTTTCTAATTGAAACCTTATATTCAAGAAAGGTTTTTTTTTTATTTCGCATAAATGCGTTCCGTTTTTAGTAGAACCGTTATATTATTGGAAATACTTCTGAAATGTCAGAATTCCGTCGAAAAAATCAAACTGTAGTACTATTAACATAAATAGTAATTAGTAAGTCATAAATAGTAAATAGTAAGTCATAAATAGTAATTAGTAAGTCATAAATAGTAATTGCGATAAATATCTCGTTGTCGAGCAGACAATTTTTTTGAATAAAGAAGCAATTTTAAAATTATTCATATTCAGTAGTTAATTTCTTTTGACATTTCGTCAGTGGTAATTTTAATATTCTTCGGACAGAACCCAACTATTTTGTTTTGTTAACTTATTTTAATGTTTAGGAAGACGAGGATCCCAGAATTTCTTGATTTCCCTAAATTTTTGATAAATAATAGCGTCTACTCTTTGTCGCAGGCCATTTTTTTAAAACTCGAAAACAAAAAATTACAATTACACGTAAAGGTGAGCCTGAGAGGTGCGTATTGATGTTACAAATTATATCCCGGGTGCTCTCACTCACTACTGTAATAGTATAATGTTACAAATTGTATCATTACAGGTTGCGCAATGCGCACTGTACTGTATACCTAGTACTCGGTCGTACTCCTCGCTCACTGATGTTATACTCCGTATCTGCTACGTTACAGGTGACTGCTACCGGTGAAGGGGCACCTTTTGGAATTCAATAACAGCAGAAATCTTAGTTGTTCACTAAAAATGTGAAAAGGATTATAAAAACTATAAAGCTTTAAGAAAATAATACATATCATTTAAAAAAGTTTTTAACCAACGAAAAAAAAGAAGGAGGTTCTCAAGTCGAAACGTGTATTTGTTTTTTTTTTTAGAATCATAATTATTATTTCAAGAAAAATTAAATGCCAAAATTATTTGGCAACATTCTATTTTTATTTCGTAGGAGATTTCAGTCGGTATTAATTTGCAACATCACCTTCTTTTCGTTGTCAAGCAAGATGGCGGATCAGGTACGTGTTGGTTTTCTGGCTAAAATAATTAAAATTTTGGCTAAATCATTATGAATTTGTTCCAAAAGTGACAATCAATACTTTAAACTCCATCCGACTAACATTTTTCGAGTGTAAAACAAGTGCTATTGTGAAAATGTGGTTCCGAAGTTGGTGCACGTGGGAATCTGCTTTCCCGATAAAAATTCTGTCAAAATGTGTTCTAAATTGTAATATAAACCCGGTTTTCTGAAGTAAATGGTGCTTTAAAATGAATTAACTTCAGTATCTGTAAAATCATCAGGTTAAAACTCGATTAAATTCATCATGGAAGTGTGTTCTATCGATAGGTTAGTTCCGTTGTTAAAATGCGTTCAGTTTGGTCAGAACCATCATGTTAAAAATCTCCAAGCATTGTGATTCACCTCTAAAATATCTAATTTTCCAAGAGATAGATATATTCAGTAAAACTAATAAATTACTCCGAGTTGATAGGTTATGTTTACATCTTAACTTCAACATTTTCCGCTGCTATTTCGCCCTATTTTTATAAATAATCCACTGGTTTTCGATAACAATAAACTGGGTTGGTTTTATTTTCAAATTGAACTAAAAAAACTTAAATCAAACGCTCTGATAAGAATGGCTACAATGCACACCTTTGCCATAAAGTCTGTTATAACTGAAATAGCTGGCATACAAATATTACTAGATTCCACGATTAAATGAAGTCAAGGTTGTGTTTTTCAGATCTAAAAATTACAACTCTAAAATTATGTAGGGTCAACTCAACCTATCAAATAATTTTATATTAAAACTCAGTGGGTGATAGAAGACACTTGCAGACTCTAAAATGATGATACCCACACGACGGTCTTCTGACAACCAAGTGACGAAGAACGTGTTCTAACCCAAAATCTGATTACGGTCAAACAAGTGATCTTCAATATTATAATAGTTTTGAAAACTTAACAATAGTCTGAATTACATGAAAAAATGTATCAAAATATTGTCACTGATGTCAGATCAACTAGTCATACAGTGGCTATTTAGTAACTTGTCTGAAGACGATTCTGCACATTAACTTGTTACCTAAATCATAAACAATGAAACATCAATTTGTGGCAAACTAATTACTTTTAAATGTATAAAATTAAGCCATTATTATTTTGAAAGCTTTAATTTGTAATTCTTATAGTGTGCATTTATTTTTCAGAGCAGTTGTAGTTTGTAGTTTTGCTTTAAAATTTAGTTGATTAGTTTTACTTTCTATCCTCTTCCTACTCTTCTTTTACCTTCACACTTTCTGTAGTTAGAAAACCTTAATCTTTTATCAATATCAAAACTAATGCATTGATAAAATTACAGACGGAACGTTCATTCCAAAAGCAACCAACGGTATTCTTGAACCGTAAAAAGGGTATTGGTGTGAAGCGTAGCAGGAAACCACTGAGGTACCACAAAGATGTGGGACTCGGTTTCAAAACTCCTCGCGAGGTAACGCATGATGTGTGAACTAATGTGTTTATTTTTCCGTAGACAGAGAAAGCGTTTCAGAAGCAGGCGACGGTGTTCCTCAACCGGAAGGGGGTGATGAAGAGGAAAGACATGAGACATTCTAAGAATGTCGGTCTTGGTTTCAAGACTCCACGTGAGGTGTGGTACTTTTGGTTATGGTCGATGGGATCCAGGCTTGCAACGGTGGTGGCTACTACGTTGTTTGTTTTATGTGCAATGGACTGTGCTTACACATTCGATTTTCAAAACCACAACAGCTCTTTTCTATCTAGTCTTAATGGATTATTTATTAAAACCTGATTGGTGCAAAAATAATAAATGAAATATTGTTCCATGCAAAGATAATCAAATTTATTTTAGATGGGTTGTATTGTACTATGGGCCAAAGTTCTGCATGATCACCTCAAAGGTGATAATCGCATAGCACGGCTCATGACTCGATCGTACAATGTCCATTTGACACTAGCTGCGCTCTCACAGGAATATTTTCTTAAGTGAGCATGCTTAACTTTTGTCCATAGTACAGCATTCCTATTAACAGTTTCCAAAATATTTGTTTTGCTAAAATAACTATCAACAAATTGATTGTTTAAAAGCAGGTCCTTTATGAAAGAAAAAATACTTTTAAAATGTGACCTAGAAGTGGTGTTTCAAAATTCTAAATAGTCCATTGTACATGAAACTTGTTCCATGTTGGTCAGAGGAGGAGCTTGCTTTAACATGTGCATGGCTGGAGTTGTCCAGTGAATTCAACATACATTGGAACAGATCATTTTGATACTTAAAAGTTTTAAACTACTAAAAGTGCCACAGATAGTTGTTTTTTCATTTGTCATTGCAATTTGAATCTTAAATCAATGATTTAGAAGTCGCATATTATGCATGTTCATGATTGGCAACAAAGACAAGTCTCTTACAAAGTAGTTATTAAAGTTGAAATCAGTAATTCATATATAGATAATAATTTATTTTGATATGTGTCTGGGTCCCCATGGAGCTACATCAAGTCAACAATTATTTGTTTTATAAATATAATCCAGCCTACAGCTTTAGAAATTACCTAACTCAAACACATTAGAAAAGTTGTCAAGTTCGATTACCCAATCATAATAATAATTCACCAATGAATCTAAAATACTAACTTGCATTACAAATTGAACCTTATCTCCTGCATGCCAAGTATCAAGACTATCTGCTCCTATGTCATCAGGTTATAGGTCACATTGTATTAACAAGCTAGGTGCTATCAGCCCATTTGAAGGAAGGTACGGTATGCATGCTGCTCTCAATGTAAACAATGTTAATATTTAGATGTAAGATCATTACTAATTAATTGTTTTTAATATAAAGCGCAATTTATATAGAAGAGGTTGTCTAGAAGCATATTAAAAAGTATCTCTTCTGTAGCACTTGCATCATAGAATAAGCTATCATTATAACTTCACGTTATGACCTCTTCTCATCACTTATAAAATACTGGTATTCAGCTGCATCTGGATAGACTGGAAGCCAACCCCAACATAGTTGGGAAAAGGCTAGGCAGATTTTGATAACATCATATTATTATTTATCATTGAATGTGAATGGGAAAAGGGGAGAAATTAGTTGGTAATGTAAGCCTCATTGTTTAATTTGCACAAGTATCTGCAACTTCAGGTCTAAATCATACTTGAATAGTACAACTCTAGTGAAGTAAGTCGAATTGTGCATCCAACGTTCACCACGGAAACACAAATCGATTACACAAAGTTTAATAGTAAATTCCAGAATACTTAAGCTGTTTCCACCATATTGGTTGCTTCCAGATGTAAATATATTAGATTTTGCAGTAAAGTTGAGCTACTTGGGCATCTTAATTAATGGGCAAGAATTACAGTAAAATTGACGATACCTACCTAATTTCATGGTGGAGGCTTGTGATATGATGGAAGTGTCAAACACTTGTAAACACTGATAACATGATGATACCCACACGACGGTCTTCTGACTACCAAGTGACGAAGAACGTGTTCTAACCCAAGATCTGATTACAGTTGAACAAGTGAGCTTCCTTATTAGAATTTAGGACTCATAGAGTCCTAAATTCTTATTATTGGAGGAGGTCATAATTGCAACCCGTATTGGTAACAGATGTAGCAGTGAAGCTAGATTTTTTTTTGATTTGTTCATTTAAGGGGAATGCACTAAGGTAGCCTGCGAAATTCAAATTTTCTAACGTTTTTTGCAATTAGCAGGTCAGTGTCAGATTGTATGTTGATTACAATATGATTCGCAATCATAACTAATATGGCTTTACAGAATTATAATCATTAGAATCAGCAATACATCTCCATAAGTTAGAATTAGCCTCAAATCTCATGATTTCATGAAATAGTCATTCAATATAGGGTAATATAATAAGAACTTACAGAGTTATATTGATGATTTTTATGATTATAATTCTATAAATAAATATTTGTTATGGCCGTGAATCTTAATTAGATCAACATACAACCTAATACTGACTTGAAAATTGCAAAAAACGAAAGAAATTTTGAATTTCGGGGGCTACCCTGGCGCTTTCGCCTTAAATCAAACTTCCTGTATTTTAGTAAGTCATAGACCTGAGGAACTTACTAAATGTCTGTAAGTGGTAGCATTAAACCACTTTTTCCTGCAGTTGCTAAGTTTCTATTATCTTGAGAGTTTTTTTCAAAATGTAAGAATAGTGCCAACCCACCCAGAAAGCATTGTCATATCGTCAAAATAACCATTACAGCTTCACTGCTACATTAATTTCCAAAACAAATCATCAATGAAAAAGGCAAATCACGGGCGAAGGAATTCTAAACCACTTCACAAAACACAACTAACTTTTCCAACCACCATTTTCAAAATAATTACACTCTTCTTTTTCAAAACAGGCGATCGAAGGCACATACATCGACAAGAAGTGTCCCTTCACCGGCAACGTGTCGATCCGTGGTCGTATCCTCACTGGAGTGGTCCAGAAGTTGAAGATGCAGAGGACCATCGTCATCCGCCGCGATTATCTGCACTACCTGCCTAAGTACAACAGATTCGAGAAGCGTCACAGGAACATGTCTGTACACTTATCGCCGTGCTTTAGGTAAGGATTTTTTGATAGAATTTTTTGTAAAGAGCTGCATTGTGTTGTATGAAAATACTGTTGAATGTAAAAGTTAACTCCTAAACAGGCCATGGTACAATTAAGATATTTGTGAACCTAAGTTTGCTAATAAATTGGTTTCTGTAAAATCAATGTTGATTAAAAAGCCTGTATTTTTAGAATTAAAATGATGATACTCACACGACGGTCTTCCGAACAACCTATTGACGAAAGACGTGTTTGTTAACCCAAACTCTGATATTATCCTATCTAAACATCAACCAACTTATATAGTACATTTCTCTAGAACATTCCACCTTTATAATTCCAGGGACGTGGAATTGGGAGACATTGTGACTATCGGCGAGTGCCGGCCGCTCTCCAAAACCATCCGTTTCAACGTACTCAAAGTCACGAAGGGCAAAGGCTCCAAAAAATCCTTCAAGAAGTTCTAATAAACTTATGTTATAAGTATTCTTGTTTTTGTTGTTTTACCTTATAAATCACCCCAAGCAGGCTGCCTTACCTACGATTGTACAGACGCCAGCACATCAAGGTACTATAATCTGTCAAATTTCTTTAACTCTTAAAATGTCGATTGCACACCATGTGTACAGATAACAATAGAATTTCAATTGTGTCTGCTAATTAGCGCGCGACGGGTTAACCCTTTAATTGGCAGAACAATCAAAATAACAAAATCTTATATTTGACACCATGAGTCAATTTCTAGCACTTCATAGGCATGGTAAAAAATAGAAATAAAAATCTGAGTCTTTCAGTTTTCTGAAAATTATATGTGAAGTATACTGGACATTACCAAATACATAGCAATTAACTGGCTGGAATGTATGTGCAATATACTGGACAGTGCCAAGTTTACTAAGATAAATTTAATAATAGGAAAATAAATGAAAAATTAATTAATTTTATTATTTATGTTTATTTTTTATGAAAATTCAAAAAACAATTTCTTTTTCCTGCGACAAAACATAGTCTTTGGTTACATTTTATACATATAACGTTTGTTTTACCATCCTTACAGTAACGGCATCTACCATAGCTACACGAATCGGGAAAATGACCTACTTGATCATAGCGCATATCTTCAATCGGTCTTGCTACCACAGGTTTCTTAATTTTTCTATCTTCCGTAATATCACTCCATTCTTTGACTGGTTTTCCTTTTTTCACAAGACTTTCAAATATATCTAACCTGAACTCTTTCAATGGCTTTTCCTTATATTTGTTTTTTCTATACAAAAGCCATGCATTATTGATGCTTATATCAATCAACTGGGCAAAAATAGAAAGATACCATCTTCGCGTTTTCAGGGGAATCTTGTAAAGAGATATTAGCATATCAGCCAAGTCGACCCCACCCATATTTTTATTATAGTTTTTGACTATCTTAGGGCAGTCGACATCAACCCTTGCTTTATTTTCTTTGCTATAACGTTTTATTTTATCCACTGGGTGAGCATCGACACTGGAACTGATAAGGGTAACACATTTATTGTCTAACCACTTTACCACTGCCAGTTTATTTTGGTTACAAACTCCTTGCGCGAAACTGCCTCGTGGTTTCTTTTTGAGGTCTTTATCAGAAGGAAGTACACTCTCACAGCCTCTAAGCCGGTTTCCTCTTATAGTACCAGTGCAAAATATTCCGTAGTTTTCACGCAACATGTATACGAGCTCAGGTGAAGTAAAAAAGTTATCACAATATACATTTGCAGGTTTCTGGCGAATCGTTTTACACAAAGCAAGAACAACTAGCCCTCCCAAACCTATAGAAATCTCATCCTGTGTGAAAGTATAATTTCGAAAGGTATCATTCCCTCCATATAAAATAAAATCATAGATTAAGCCTGAAGCTCCCGCGCGAACGAAGTTTTTAAAACCCCACTTATTTGGTTTATTTTGTATATATTGTCTTCTGTTTCCCGCCTTGGTCCCTTTGTAGGGAATCATCATCTCATCTATACTAAAATTTTGTTCCTCGTACATCTTCAGGCAGTTTTGCCTAATTTTTTCCACTACGGGCCGAACTTTGAAGTATCTATCACCGTCGTCTAAATTATTATCGACAAAATGTATGTAACGTCTAATTGTTTGGTAACGCTTTAGTGGCATGAGATCGGCAATATTTGTAAATCTAAGCCTGCGGTTCCAATAATCAGTATAGCTAGGCATATGTACAACTCCCATTAAAATTTGTATGGCAAGAAATGTTAGGAACTCTTCATGAGTAAGTTGTATGGACCTTCCTTTTACCTGAACAGAGTACAGATTTGATTGATCTACTATATCCTTTATTATTTTCGGTGAAAAAAAACGATAAAAGAACGAAAGAGGTTGTTGTTCGTCTTCACTCGGCATCAGCGGCATATTTTCATCTTCAACTTCAGCCCGATGAAAAAAATAATTCCTTCTTCCACTTGTAACTCAGAACAAACTTTTTAGATGTTTTAACTTTTTTTGAAACTACTTTCTTTTTCTGCGCTTTTTTACGTTTTCTAGTGGAACATGTGTCAATGGTCGGTTGGACAGTTTGCACTGAACCAATTGATGGTAAGGAACTTATAGAAGGGATAGCATCGTAATTTGTTTCATTTTGAGACGGAAAAACATTTTGTAATATTGGTGTGAGTGGTAAATTAATTGCATTGTTATCTGTAATTTCATCTTCGGAAGATTCTAAAATATTCAGTGCCTCTAAGGCCGAATCTACTGATATCAAGCTGCTTTCATCCGAAGAATCGTGGTTGTTCGAAGTTTTATTGGTAATTTCAATTTCTTCGGTAGACGAAGCGTCACTGGAATCGGAGCATGCATGTTCAGGCGGTATCAAAGCAACTAGCCTATTCGTGCGGGAGCGTATTAATCGCTAAAACAAAAGGAAAAAGCTTATTTGATACATGCAACCCATACAAACCCAAAATACTAATTAGTTGGCATTGTCCAACCCGCTTCCCAAACAAAAACAGTGATAACATTGTGAGCAATTGGCAGTGTGAAGTATACTGGACAACTAGTTTTAAGTGCAAATTACAACGTTATTGAAACAGTTCTGGGTTATTATTTGGTACCATACAATAAACCGTCACTTTGAAATAATATATAATGCATAGCGAACTCATATAAATAATTCCATATATTAAAAAATATTCAAAAACTTACCTGTGTCGCATTAACCGACCGTTGCTTCGACGCCATTTCAATTTTTGACATATTTTGATGTTGCCAGGCATATAATTTATTTTTCAACCAAATGCTTAACCTTATTGCGGAATTACCAGAATAAAAAAATGTTGGTATAATCAGTATACTCGCTTAGAAATTAATTTTTTATTAATGTCCAGCCGGCTACACTCCGTCAATTTAAGGGTTAATAGATATTCATCATTATCGCTAAAGCATTAGGTTCAAGGTTGATTGGGTATTTGACAGTTTCGGGTGGCTTGATCTGCTGGCGTCTGTACATAAATTTACTATAGATAGTAGGTATCCAGTAATGGTATGTATCTATACTACTTATGGAAGGACTGTAGCACTAGAACAGTGCAAGCATATTCTATAGTGTTTTCCTCTGGAGCTGTCGGTGGAGAGGGAAATTATTATTTCATCAGTTAGCATCTATTTCATAAATCAAGTTGGATCCCACCGCCACGAGGATAATGTTGCGTGACCAATGTCGGCTCCACTTTATAACCCGTTGATTTATTATACTAGTTGTTTTTTTTTTTGGTATAATATATCCTTTTTAGTGTAATTTAGGGATCCCTGAAATACGGAAAAGAAAAAAAAATCAAGCCTTCGGGACCCGGTGGTATAGATAGTGTATTATCTATGCCCGGTGGGATGTGGGAGTAATAGGGTGGGGAACACTGGGACACCTCAAGGTCACTGACCTTCGGGTCAAGGTCGAAATTACAAAAATTAAGATCCGCGGTTCTCAGGAGCGGATCTTACCTAACAAGTAAGATCCGTTGTTCTAAGGTTGGTGAATAATTTGGGTTAGATGAGGCGGTGAATGACTCGTATAATATTAGACTATAAAAAATTTACCTTAAGCTCGAAAAAAAAAGAAAAATTTCGCTTTTTTACAGTATCAACTTTTTTTGGGTAGAATAGATGCTCTGAGCCTCTCGAGGTCAAGGACATTTTGAAAGTCAATGACCCTGAGGTCAAAATCAGCGATTTTTCTAAGGTCATTGACCTTGAAGTCAAGGTCAATGTCCTTGAGGTAGGTATCCCATGGTGTTCCCCACCCTATTACTCCCACATCCCACTGGGTCCCGAAGGCTTGATCAGGCGATGGTTTTTGGTAATTTTTTTTTTTTTGGTTTTTCAGGGATACCAAAATTACACTAAAAAGGATATACCAAAAAAAAAATAACTACTATAATAAATCGACGGGTTATAAAGTACCGTAGACAGAGACTTCTCTGTCTACGTAAAGTACAGTGCTTCCCCAATGACAGGTTAAAATGAGTTGAGGTTGAGAATATGCTGTTATTTTCCCGTAGCAGCTCTGAAGATGACAGGTTTGTCAATTGTCTATGAAATGCGTTCACGATTTACCCGACCGCGGCAAATAAAATAGGAAGGGTTCTGAAAAAAGCCGCAGTTTTTTTCTACGCCCTTAAATCAATCACAGATGAATGGCACTTACTTTTTATCTAGGTAAAAACAATAATACTATTTAATATTTTTTTTTATTATAATATAATATCATTGGGTAAAAACATGAAGTTTTTTTAAATTGCTAGTGAAACCGCAGCCCACTGGCAAGGGCAACAGCTAGTTTCTTAGAGGGCTAGTTTGCAATAATAATAAATTAGTCCCTTGCTAAACATTTTCATTTCAATGCCAAAATAATGAGTGTGGAATACAAACTTATAGGTTATCATTGCTATGAACTTCTATACAGTGGTGCCGATTCTCTTGTACACCGAACTAAACTATCACTAAAATTCCTTACTTTTGGCTATGAGAATCATAGAGCTATTTGCAAAAAAAAACTTCTAAATTAAAAGACAATTTTGACACGACTAAAATCGAGTTTGAGAATCGTGACTCCATGTGGTATAGTGCCCGTAGTATAATATGACCCGGTGGTTTAATCTCTGTATACTTACTTTACTTCCGTCAGTACTTGAAACGCCTTTCCAAGCGTTTCTTTGATTCCGCCGTGAAACATCGCAACCCCTTGGTTGTCGAAGCCGCTAGCTATGTCCCCAGTAGAATCAGTAGTATCCGCCGTCCGCGACATGCCCTCACTGAACCCGATGACCCTATCACCCTCCTCCAGGAAAGTAGTAGGGACACTAGCACAGTCCAACACAAACACAGATCTACATTCCGGCCTCGCCGCCGAGGCCCACCGCGTTTAAGACCATCTAACGTAAATGTAAATTCATGTCCCTTGATCGGTTTAATCGAGCCAGCTGGTGGCGTAGCTGAGCCTGTAGCTTTAAACTCCCCTGATAATAATAATTCCCCTAACTTGATCCAGCCTATTGCTTTGCCTTGTCTATCATTGGTCAATGACAACGACTCCCTAAGCCGAGGTCCGTACCCCACAGGGGGTGCCCTTAGTGCGCAGTCGTTTAGTTTATAATTTAGTTAGTATTTTATGCCCCTGGCTGGAGGCTTTTGAGCTCGCTTAAAGGCACCCACAGGATAGTCCGGTTAAGTAGTCGAGACCTCTCATGGTCACACTACGAGATGCCATACCAAAAAAAAAAAAAAAAAAAAAAAAAAAAAAACTTACTTTACTCTTTGGTTTTAATATTGGAAAGTGACAGGGCTTGTCGTATTTTGTTCACCGAGCAGAGAGGGGGTAGCTTCAACGTGTTTTTTTTATGGATTTTTTTTTGGTACCTGCATGTTGAGGCTTAGGGGTTTATGAGCGTTATAAAGGGGGGCCAAATTTTCACTAATTTTGCGATAGGGCACTCCGTTTTCGAGATAATAAGCAAAAGAAAAAAAAATACAGTACTGTTTTTGCACTTGAAGTCAAGGTGTTGGTGTGAATTTTAGTTCATGACAACTAATTTTATTCCACGCGTTTTTAATCGCGATTTAAAATAGTCTTATTTAGTTTGACAATTAAAATTTTAGGTTAAAACAGTGAAATTCAGAATAGCGAAATTGCCATTTTCACTAAACTAATAACTCGGTACAATCTTAGTGATAGTTAAGTTGTGTCACTTTAGTCAATTCCGGAATGGGAAATCGTCGTTTGGCAGGAATAAACTAAATTTTGGTGATTTTTAGTCTAGTTTAGAGGCATTTGTGACAAGAAAATCGGCACCAGTACCTACTTAATGGAGGTTTCAGTCTATTCTTTAAATGCACCCTAATTGCGTAACACTTTTAGTCACAATCTGAATGATTTTGAAGAATATTACTAATCCATTGCTACAGGATGTGCTCAACAACGTAGATAACGCAAATAATGTTTTTACCAATCAAACTGCTATAGTAAGTGTGTTACGCACATTGATTTATTAGTTAAGCAATTACCCCGCCGCCGCCACCGGCTGGCGCGCCGGTTTCTGAAAGCCACTGATTTGTTGTAATTTTGTGTTCAGATACTACTAAAGCCGACCAAATTACTTCTTAATAAGAGACTTCCAACACCCAGTGTGATTGCGGTATTGCGGTACCAATGTGGCGTTCACAAGAATTACTAGTTACGGCTTTTGGGTATAAATTAATACCATCGAATTATCAGTAAGTACACAACAGCTCAGATAACGTCTGATTGCCACAAAGGGTAGTGGGACTATCTTGAGGAGCTACTCTTGAGCTGCGCTGTAGGTACATTTAATAGTAATGGCCCACTTTTTGGATTGTCTAAAGTATCCCTGCTCCTGTACTTTAAAAACGCCACTGAAGCCGCGATCAACGTGGACACCTTCTGGGCCAAAATAATCTAGTTATAGGAATGTTGTATCATCGATTCGAAAAGAAGATGAAGGACGTGAGACATTACAGACTTACTGCATATTTTTTTTTATAGGGGGAATATCCATGGGCGTACCCAGCTTTTGGGTCGGAGGGGGGGGGGGGGGGGGGGCAAATCAGAAATTTCTGAAGCCGGGTCCTTTTTTTTTTTTTTTTTGATGGGAAATCATCAAATGACTTCTCCCGCTCCGGGCAGAGCGGGAGGGCGTGTCAGACTTTTACTGACTAAAACCCACCCGTGTTCCTTCAGTTGCCCGTGCCAGGGCCACAGTATCTCTTTCGAACTACCCGCGACCCCGGCGGCTTCGGCCCTATTGGACCCCGTCACTGCTGACATCTCTTTGAGGCGCGCGTGGAACACAACGCGCCGTCGATCCGGGCCTGGTCCTTACCGGACGGCGAGCTGCCCATTACTCGTCGTCCGCAAGCCCGCGCCTACGGTGGCCGGGAATCGGCAATCGATTCCCGCCGCCCAGGTCGTCTCCTACGGCGGCTAGGGGCGCGAGGGTGCGGCTGTTGCCTATCCCTCTCACGTTCCGCCTCCTCCTTTGCGAGCATTACTGCTTCGCAGAAGGAGGTGACGGCCTCCCATGCACTCTCGCTCCGCACCATGGCCTGGACCAAGAATAGAATAGAATACTCTTTATTATGCACACCATTTAAATTACTGTTACAATTTTACAATGTTGAAACCAACCAACCAAGTTTGGACGCGAGAGATCGCCGCCGCCGATCGCCTGCGTGAGAACACGGCGGTGCTCCGCCCAAGCCGGGCAGACCTCCACTGTATGCTCCACCGTGTCCTCCGGGCGATCTACACAATGGTGACACCCGGGCGTTTCCTCCCGCCTTATCCGAAACAAGAACCTCCCGAAACAACCGTGTCCGGTGAGGACCTGCGTCAGGCGGAAGGTGAGGACGCCGTGGCGCCTCTCCAACCACTCCTCAAAGAGGGGACTTATCGCCGCAATTGTGGCGTGCCCAAAGCCGGGTCCCCTGACATGTTTTTTTTTCGCCTCATCAGTCTGCTCAATGTCCTCGGCAAATATATGAGAGACTTATTTATAAGCGCCTCAGAGATTATGACGAGACAAAGAGCCTAATTCCTAACGAGCAGTTTGGTTTTCGAACCCAACACTCTTGTGTACAACAGGCCCACCACATCATAGACACAAAAGCGTTGGTCTCAAACGTGGTTCGATGACGGGTGCTGTTTTCTTCGATATAGCGAAAGCGTTTGAAAAAGTCTGGCACAACGGTTTATTATATAGGTAAGCTTTACAAACTCGGTGTACCAGATCGTCTCGTGCTCATCTTACGAGACTGGATGTCCTACCGCACTTTTCGCTATCGTATCGAAGGAGCGGTATCCTTTCCCCACCCCATTCGAGCAGGTGTCCCTCAGGGTTCTGTGCTTTCTCCACTCATTTCCACGTTATTTATCAGCGATATCCTGGAAAGTAAAAAGGCACACTTGGCTCTGTTCGCAGACGGTACGGCCATTTACTATTCCGGCCAACGCCAAGACCCGATATCTCGCACTCTCCAAACCGCAGTAGATAAACTCGGC
The DNA here is from genome assembly GCA_946251885.1 of Cosmia pyralina. Lineage (NCBI taxonomy): Eukaryota > Metazoa > Arthropoda > Insecta > Lepidoptera > Noctuidae > Cosmia > Cosmia pyralina. The sequence continues at coordinate 1,984,984 of OX276365.1, forward strand.
GCGTGGTTTCTAAAATGGAGAATTGAAGTCAATCCTGACAAAAGTCAAGCGGTTCTCTTCTTGAAACCGCGTCTCAATCGATCTCCCCCCACCAACCGATCACCATGTTTGGCAAGCCGATCCCTTGGGAGAAGCGAGCTAAATATGAGCACATAGCATATACCTCTGAGCACATAAAGCAGTCTCGTTCTGATTGCACGTACCAAGTTGCGCATCTATACAGCGTGCATTCTCCCAATCATGACCTATGCGGGTTTAGTATTTGCACACGCAAGTCCCGAGACATCCATAAGATGCAGACCTTACAAAATCGTTTCCTCCAAACGGCTACAGGATCCCTTTGGTTCGTTCGGAATGAAATCCTCCACCTAGTTCTTAAAATCCTAACTATTCATCAATTCTTGAAACACAATTCCCAGCGTTTCTTTCGATACCCCCGCGAAACATCGCAACCCCTCTGGTTGTCGAATCCGCTAGTTATATCCCCTCTAAAATCAGAAAAGTTCGCCGTCCAAGGCATGTTCTCACCAACCCAGATGACCCCATAACCCTCCTCCAAGAGAAAAGTAGGGCCAACCAGTACAGTTTACAAACACAAATCTACATTTCGACCTCGCCGCCGAGGTCCCTTGCGACGACGACCCCCACGCCCCTTCCCGCCGATCCTTGATCGGTGAAGGAGTGGCAGCTGGTGGCGTAGCTAAGTCTGTAGCAGATAATAATTATCGAGATATGATCCAGCCTGTCCCTCTTGCTGACTCCCCCCAGCGACGCCCTAAGCCGAGGTTCGTACGAGTACACCACAGGGGCTGCCCTTAGCATGCAGTCGTTTAATTTATAGACTAATAAAGACAGGTTTATGGCCGCGCAGCGCGGTTTTTTCTAAAATTAATGCATAAAAGTACTAAAGTATTAAGTATTAAGTGTAAAATAAGTACACGACGACAACGTGACGCGACTGTAACATAACTTTTTTCGACAACATTACTTAGGCATACAAAATCCAGGGGCTGCCCCTCCCTGGGTACGCCCGTGGGAATATCATCATGACTAACCAATGAACGGTACTTTTTCAGAGTATCAGCAGACTACTAAATTCATCTGGGAATAAGTCTGCGCTCGATGTACCCGTAAATGATTTGAAACTTTTTTTAAATAATCGTAATTGTACGAACGCATCTGTAACTCCATAGACAAACAACGGGAAAATAACAAGCTCCAACAAAACAAACATGTCCGACTTGTGACTAGAAATCAGTGGATCACAATTTATTACCACCAACGATATGATATCGTTCTTCTCAAAACTCTCTTTGAATAACTCACAAAAACCACCAGTGGAGCTCGCGAAGCCAGCTTATATGGACAAAAGTGCGACACTACAGGAGTTAGGGTATAGAGATGAGAACGACCTGAAAGAGACGATTTACGGTTTGTTTTGATCAGTTTTCGTGTTGTTTTGGACTTGTTGGGTTGGTTGTTTGTGGCTTTAACGTGTGTTGTGGTGTTTTAGACTTTTTGCGGACGATACGGGATCCGGAAAAGCCAAGTACGCTCGAGGATTTGAAGGTGATTTACGAGGAAGGAATTTTTGTGAAGGAGCCTACAGCTGATAATATTCCCGTGTTACGAGTGGAGTACAATCCTACAGTGCCTCATTGTTCGCTGGCGACGCTTATTGGACTGTGCATACGGATCAAGATACAGCGATCGATACACCATCCAGTTAAATTGGATATTTATATCAAGAAAGGCGCACATACCACCGAGGATGAAAGTAAGTAGTTGCGCTTATCTTCCCACGAAAAAAGCTCGTAATTGGTCTCATTCTGCGTAAATCTATCATGTCTTGGGTAGAAACAAAGTATTGGACCCATTACATTCTAAATTTATCCAATACTTACATATTACTATTCAAAATTCATTCAATTCTACGTCACAAGTACGACACTTGTGTTACCCATTGTTTTCAAACCAAGATTTAAAAAAAAAAACTTCTCAGATAGTGATTAACAATAGTCTACTTTATGGTATCTGGTTTTCTCAGTACATTATTACCTATGTACCTACACAATACAGAGTGTATTATTTTTGATTATTTTGTGAAAAAAATACTACTAAATTGTTTTCCTTTTGTGTGACCTTTTTTTCATCTGCTGGCTGTGACAATGACAACATTAAAATATTAGGAATGGTCTTTAAGATACTTATAAACTTATTCAATAAACAGTATTACTAAAATAATGTTCCTACACATTCTATCTCTAATTGTGTTGTTTTGTGTCCCATCCCATCAAAAACATTTTTTTTTCATCTACATTGTGTCCCACTGCTGTGCAAAGGCCTCCCCGTTTTCCTTTAAAAACATAATGTTGTGAGATCTTATGTAATATCTATCTATGGGTGCAACTATTGAACAACTTTGTCATAAATTGTTACCTAATTACCTAGTTCACTAACATTTTGTAGTGACCTTAACTATATTAGACATTTTTTTTTCTTACTTTCTTTTTTGTCTTTTTAGGAAAGCACACATTTTTAGATAATTGTCTATACATTAAAATAAAGTAATGTAGAACATATTTTGATCAAAATTACTTGATGAAAAATGTTGTAATGTGTAGTTTTAAAGACATGCATTGGCAATTAAAATGTTCTAATAAACTACATAATATAAAAAAAAAATGATGTTCAGTAGGCACTGACAGTATTGATTTAGAAAGAAACTCGACTTTCTAAGTAACTAATTTTAAATAATGCTTATGTAAATATTGAATTCTACAAATTCTTAGATTTACATTAGAACTTTCACTCATTAATTGCCAATCATTTATCTGACTCATTAACGTTTTAATAGCATCACTAATTGACAACACATGCACAAAGAATAATGTCATTGTGCATTTAACAATTGACTACCATAACAATTGTTTACAATAACTATCTCACAGTTGATTGTTGGCCAAACCCTGGCTGTCAGGAATTGTCTACTGAAAAAAGAAAAAAATACATTGTTATTGAAAGAACAAGTAACTTTAACTTGAAATTGCCAACAGGAAATTGTCCAAAATAAGCTAGCAGAAATTCAAACTAGGTACAACTGTGGGAACCACTTTTCAACTTTATTACCTTAGTAATAAGGTCGAAAAGTGGTTCACCGCAAATGTCTGTGATGGTACTATGGACAAAACTTAAGCATGCTCACTTAAGAAAATTTTCCTGTGAGAGCGCAGCTAGTGACAAACGAACATTGTGCGATGGAGTCGTGAGCCGTGCATGCGATTATCGCCTTTGAGGTGATCATGCGGAACTTTGGCCCATAGTACCTCAAAAAGAAGTAAATAACCACAGAATTCATAATTTGACTGTCAAAGTCAAAGCATTTGTTTCAAATAGGCACAAGGCACTTTTGACTGTCAGAATTTACAAGAAAATAGAATTGATTCTAGTTGCCCCTTCCAAAAGATGGTTTTGTATGGAGAAGAATGGGTTACTCTATTAAAATGTTTTACAATATTTTTGTATAAATTCGATGTACAGTCAGCAACAAAAGTCGATTTAACACTTGCAGTTTTTTTAATCTTAATTTTTGATCTTAAGCAAAATATTTAATTTCAATCGGAACAGAAGTACTTAAAATTTTAAGAACATTAACTCTTTTAAACAAAAAAAAAAGCAGTTTATCGAATCATTTTGTGTTAATTTAGATGATGTCAAAAAGTAGCAGTGTTAACCGACTTCTGTTGCTGACGTACCTCTGTCTACAATTCAGTGTTCCATAATATTGTATCAATGTGAATTGTGGAGCTACAATTAAGTGCCCAATGTGTAATATGTTTTGGGGCTACACAATCTTACTACATACCTACTTCTTACTATGTTACTACTATGTTACTACTTACACAAAACGGGTAGACAATGACATGAAAATAGATTTCGTCACACCTAAGGAAGTATATGACATTGTTAATAAAATGAAAGCCAAGAAATCGTGTGGTTATGATGATGTGCCGATAAATATTATCAAGGAAAACATTGACTTATTAGCAGAACCGCTTAGTAATTTTTATAACAAGTGTTTTGCCGAAAGTATTTTTCCTGATCAGCTTAAAATTGCTAAAATCACACCAGTACACAAAAAGGGTTCAAAGAGGGACCCCAGTAATTATAGACCTATATCATTATTACCAAATCTATCTAAAATATTTGAGAAATTGATAAAAAATAGATTATTTAGACATTTTAATTTAAATAAAGTAATTAATAGACGACAATTCGGATATATGACTAATGTGGGAACTCTTGACGCTATTGACACTTTGGTTAATGACGTAGTTACAAAACTGAATGATAAAAAAAAGGTTGCTGGGATTTTTCTTGATCTCAGTTCGGCTTTCGACTTAGTCAATCATGATTTGTTATTAGCTAAATTGGAGCACTACGGGGTTAGAGGACCAGCTCTTCAGCTAATAAAATCGTATTTACATAATAGAAAAATGTTTGTTGAAATTAATTATGAATACGAAGAAAATAGTGGTAACAAGAAATTCCGATGTAAGAAGGGTTTCAAATCCAAACAAAGTACAATAAAGTTAGGTGTACCACAAGGATCCATACTAGGTCCACTATTTTTCATAATTTTTATAAATGACATAATTAAGTATATTCTTCATAAAATACCTGACATTAAATTGACTATTTATGCGGATGACACGAATGCTATTGTTTCAGATTGTAGCATTAGCCACCTTAACTCTATGGTTAATGAGACACTAAAATATTTTGATGAATGGTTTACTGTAAATGGTCTAAAAATTAATGCCAATAAAACCAATGTAATACTATTTCAGTCAACAACAAAAACCACCGACAATATTTGTAGTACCTTAAATGGAGAAAAAATCGACACTGTGAAAGTAGTCAAATTTCTGGGTGTTTATATGGATAGCTTATTAAATTGGAAACACGAGCTGTCATCCTTGGTTAGCACTATTAGTTCGGCTTGTTATGTTTTAAGAAGTTTAAGAGTCGTGATTGACTTAGAACAGCTGAAGAGTGTTTATTATGCCCTTGTGGAATCTAAATTACGGTCTAGTATACTTTTCTGGGGAGGTAGCTACCAGTATAACATTGATAAAGCTTTTATTGCTCAAAAACGTGCCGTTAGAACTATGGTACGAATAAAACAAGAAGAATCGTGTCGGGAGCATTTTATAAAATTAAAAATTTTGACTGTGCCTAGTTTATATGTAATGGTTTTGTTAATGAACTTGGCTAAAAATATTAACAAAATCGAAACACACGAGGAAAGAATAAAAAGGGAGAAAACGAGAAGACTTGATCTGTCGTCAAATATAACACCCCACCTCAAAGTAGTGAGTCATTGTTCTCAAATTAATGGAATAAAATTGTATAACAAATTGCCTACTTCATTAAAACAGGAATTGTATAGCAGTACTTTTAAAGCCAGTCTTAAAGCGTTTCTTTTAGAAAAGTGTTTATACTCAGTAGGTGATCTCTAATTTGTATGTATTTTGTGTAGGAATTTGCAATTATAATAATTTTGACATTATTTTATTATTTTAATTATGAGAATCTTTTATTATTATTAATATATATTGCTTGGTAATTGTGATAATTATGTCAATGTAATGATTTTATTTATATTAGAATTTAAATTAATCTAGTTTTAAGGATATATTTGTAATTATCTATCTGTTCGACACAATTATGTTGTTATGAATAAAGATGCTACTACTACTACTACTATTATTATAAATGCGAAAGTTTGTATGGATGGATGGATGTTTGTTACTCAATCACGCCAGAACGGCTGTACGGATCTGGAGGAAATTTGGTACAGAGATAGTTTATAGTGTAGAATAGCACATAGGTTACTTTTATCTCGGAAAAATGTATGGTTCCCGTGGGATAATTTCCGACATCCACGCGGGCGAAGCCGCTGGTAAAAGCGAGTGATACAATATTTTGGAACAAAGATTTTATACAATTACTTAAACAAATTCTTGTTGGTCTTCTTCATCTTTTTGAGGTTGCCTGTACAACTAGTAAAACTAAATAAAATCTTGTGAAGAAACATGTTTTGATTATATAACTTACCAAGTCTTTGCCGCTTAAATGTGAACAGATAATAATGGAATTTTCCCATAATACGTCTGTTTGTTCATTCATGTTCGAAAACAGTCCAAACATTGAACTGATGAGTCAGTTGTTATTCAAGTTATGTTAACAATGTGCTTTTTGTGTCCTCTGGTATTATCTTCAGAAACGTATTGGTTTATATTCTTATTCAAGAGTTATTATTGTGACTATACTCAGGGGACGCATTGTAGTTAATTTTTGACACAATTACTATTTATTTAATTAAAGAAAATAATCTTACGGCTGTAGGAAGGGATGAGCGAAATGAGAGGCAGGAGCAGTAGGTGAAAATCAGTGTCAGCCGAAATAAGTTCAGTAGTAGAACCAGACATAGGCCTCTCTTCAGCATTGACACTACAACCAGTCTTGCATTCCTTATGTAGACAAACACAACAACCAGTCTTGCATTTCTTATGTAGAGAAATACAACAACCAGTCTTGCATTCCTTATGTAGACAAACACAACAACCAGTCTTGCATTCCTTATGTAGACAAACACAACAACCCGTCTTGCATTCCTTATGTAGACAAACACAACAACCAGTCTTGCATTCCTTATGCAGACAAACACAACAACCAGTCTTGCATTCCTTATGTGGACAAACACAACAACCAGTCTTGCATTCCTTATGTAGACAAACAACAACTAGTCTTGCATTCTTTATGTAGACAAACACAACAACCCGTCTTGCATTCCTTATGTAGACAAACAGAACTATCAGTCTTGCATTCCTTATGAAGGCAAGCACAACAACCAGTCTTGCATTCCTTATCTAGACAAACACAACAACCAGTCTTGCATTCCTTATGTAGACAACAAAACAACCAGTCTTGCATTCCTTATGTAGACAAACACAACAATCAGTCTTGCATTCCTTATGAAGACAAACACAACAACCAGTCTTGCATTCTTTATGAAGACAAACACAACAACCAGTTTTGCATTGCTTACGAAGACAAACATAACAACCAGTCTTGCATTCCTTATGAAAAACACAACAACCAGTCTTGCATTCCTTATGAAAACAAACACAACAACCAGTTTTGCATTCCTTATGAAAACAAACACAACAACCAGTCTTGGATTCCTTATGAATACAAACACTACAACCAGTCTTGCATTCCTTATGAAGACAACCGCAACAACCAGTCTTGCATTCCTTATGTAGACAAACACAACAACCAGTCTTGCATTCCTTATGTAGACAAACACAACAACCAGTCTTGCATTCCTTATGAAGATAAACACAACAACCAGTCTTGCATTCCTTATGAAGACAAACACAACAACCAGTCTTGCATTCCTTATGTAGACAAACACAACAACCAGTCTTGCATTCCTTATGAAGATAAACACAACAACCAGTCTTGCATTCCTTATGAAGATAAACACAACAACCAGTCTTGCATTCCTTATGAAGATAAACACAACAACCAGTCTTGCATTCCTTTTGTAGACAAACTCAACAACCAGTCTTGCATTCTTATGTAGACAAACATTATGTTTTGTTTTAAATCATACGTGAGAAGGAACTTCGTTCCTGACGGGGGTCCCCCGACCGCACACGTTTTTGTATAGTATTAATAACTATAGTTCTGAAGCAATAAGTGTTAGAAAAAGTTTCCGAAGTAGAATTAATCGATTAACAATGCTGCAATCAGTACAGTTACTACATGCAGCCCAAGGCCTTTTTTTTTTTTTTTGGCCGGGGTGGAAAATCCTCATGGATGTCCCCCGCCCTGGGGTGAGCGGAGGGGTCTGTCAGACTCTTACTGACTAAAAACCACCCCGGTGTTCCCTTCCCACACCTGGACCAGGGATCATGGGAACGTGTGCGCCTTCCACGATCCCCGGCTGGTGCCAGCCCGCCTTTGCGGGCCTCCTCAGGCCTGCGAGGGGAGTGAGGTGTAGGACTCGCCCCGCAACGTCCAAAAGGGGCGCGCGCGGAACACTACGCGCCGCCGCCACGGGTCCAGCTGGATGGGGGCCGGCGGACGTCCCCGAATCCACCGTCCCTCCGGATCTGTTTGCGGGGGCTGGAAGAGGGCGTTGTCCGCCCTCGCCGACGCCCGGGCCGCCTTCTGCGGGTCGGGAGAGTCGTCTCGATCTCCCTCTCCCTTTCCGCAGCCTCCTTCCGCGAAATGACGGTTTCACAGAAGGAGATCACCGCATCCCACGACTCGGCGCTCCCGACCATCGACCGAGCGACGGCCGGCAGCGACAGGTCGGCTTCGACCTCTACCACGAGGGCACGGCGCGGCTCCTCCCATGCGGCACTCTCTGCCACTGCATGCCACGATGCCAAGGCCAAAGCCTAGTTCAAGGTTGGGCACGCCACAATTGCAGCGTTAAGTCCCCTCTTTGAGGAGTGGTTGGAGAGGCGTCACGGCGTCCTCACCTTCCGCCTGACGCAGGTCCATACCAGTCTTGCATTCCTTAAGTAGACAAACACAACAACCAGTCTTGCATTCCTTATGCAGACAAACGAGGATTCTAGTACCTTTTGGATGAAGGTTGCAGTTGGCCATGAAATCAAATAAAAAACTTTTAGTTACAAACGGATTCTAGCTTTTAAAAACTGGGTGAAAGGTGTAATTATTCTAAATTAAGTAAGTAATTAATGTAAGAAAAACTCGGTCAATGGACTTAATTTAGCATATATCTGCATATTCACAGTGCAATACTAACTATAAAGTGAATAACAACTTAGCTGGTGATTGCATAGCTAGGGTAAATATTGTCTCTTGTATTTGATAATACTTACATTCCCATGACTTTATTGAACTTTATTATCAGTTAATAACTGTTTATTCAAGAAAACTTAAACAACTCTCTTTTGATGTAGGTATGAATGAATGAATACTTTATTTGCCAGAATATAGGTACATTAATTATGGTAAAGTTACATATGGTTTCACTATATTCGACTTTCTAGTCGTCCAAATTTTAAGTGACATTGTAAGTTACAATGTCAATACAATAAGTAACAATAATCAAATCAAAATTACAGTCTTTTTTCATTATTAGAATACAAATATTAGGTACATTATTAATTAATTTTCAGTCAAAATTTTGATTATACGTAATTATGTTTATTATACAATATCCCTACGCAAGACGCAAACAAAAAAAAAAAAAAAGTAATAATAATAAATTATAATAACTATGTCAAATACAGCATGTCAAAAGGTTTATTCAATTTATAAAGTCAATACTACATTATTAATTATTTTTTTAGTCAAAACTATTGTACTGTAATAATTATGTTTATACGATTTACGCAAGACACAAAACAAAAAACAAAATTTATAATCAATAAGTCAAATACAGCACATAGAATGTCAAAAGGATTTCAAATTTATAAATTCATTAATCGAATAAAAACATCTGTCACGTAACCAATTAAATAAAGCTTTACTGAATTCTAATTCATTGAGTTTTCTCATTTTTTCCGGTAGCTTGTTATATAGCGTAACCGCCATACTGTAGCATTTCGAGTCGCAAAGCTTTAATCGATTTCGAGGCACTATCAGTGGCTTTTGTGCTACCTTTCTTTTTAAAGGAGCTTTTTCATCCTTTTCAAAAAGCGAAGGGTGTTTCCTAGCAAACTTACACATTTCTAAAATGTACAAGGATGGGAGTGTAAGTAGCCTTTTGTTAGCAAACACTGGTCGACAAGAATCAGTCCACTTAAGGTTATATATCTACTACTACTATAGGTTATAATATATGTAGGTAGTTTTGTCTGGTCAACAATTTTTTATTAAAAACACAGCATCATCAACTTGATTATGGTTGATTGTGCTGCTGGGATACTACAGAGTCGACAGACACAGGTCTCCTGTCTGTGAGAGGAGATGGAAAACACGATAGTACGTAAATAATTAGGTTAATCAAATCAAAAGTCATTTATTCAAATTAGATTCAAAATCAGCACTTTTCGAACGTCAAAATTACATAAGACAGTCCCACAAAACGCCTGCCCTTCACCACTTCCTAGTACTTTAGCTGGGAAGAAGTGGCGCAACAAACTCCCCAGCAGCACAGCTGTCTGTCGGTACTGTCGTTATATGATTATTATGTCTGTAAGCCCACGTACGCAGTGGCGATTTTTTACGGATTGTTTTTAGGGTTCCGTACCTGAAAAGGAAAAAGCGGAACCCTTTTGGATCAGGTTGTCCGTCTATCAGTCTGTCAAGACCCTTTTTAACAGGAACGCGTGGAGGTATCAAGTTGTAATTAATATCAAATACGTACCTAGGTATAGACCTAATTTTTTTAGAACTCCAAAGGACCATAGGGTCCTTTGGAGTTCTAAAAAAATCAAGGTTCTAACTAGATTCTAGCTAGACAATGGGCGTACCACACTGCGCTTTCCCATCGATAAACATGTACTAGTAAACAATGCAATGTTGATTCAATTCATATTTTCGTCGAAAGAGACTGGATCCTGCGACACAGGGTATCCTAGTGTTGGGCACGCCACAATTGCGGCGATAAGTCCCCTCTTTGAGGAGTGGTTGGAGAGGCGCCACGGCGTCCTCACCTTCCGCCTGACGCAGGTCCTCACCGGACACGGTTGTTTCGGGAGGTTCCTGTTTCGGATAAGGCGGGAGGAAACGGCCGGGTGTCACCATTGTGTGGATCGCCCGGAGGACACGGTGGAGCATACAGTGGAGGTCTGCCCGGCTTGGGCGGAGCACCGCCGTGTTCTCACGGAGGCGATCGGCGGCGGCGATCTCTCGCGTCCAAACCTGGTCCAGGCCATGGTGCGGAGCGAGAGTGCATGGGAAGCCGTCACCTCCTTCTGCGAAGCAGTAATGCTCGCGAAGGAGGAAGCGGAACGCGTGAGGGCTGGCAACAGCCGCGCCCTCGCGCCCCTAGCCGCCGTAGGAGACGCCCTGGGCGGCGGGAATCGATTGCCGATTCCCGGCCACCGTAGGCGCGGGCTTGCGGACGACGAGTAATGGGCAGCTCGCCGTCCGGTAAGGACCAGGCCCGGGTCGACGGCGCGTTGTGTTCCACGCGCGCCTCAAAGAGATGTCAGCAGTGACGGGGTCAATTGGGCCGATGCCGCCGGGGTCGCGGGTAGTTCGAAAGAGATACCGTGGCCCTGGCACGGGCAGCTGAAGGAACATGGGTGGGTTTTAGTCAGTAAAAGTCTGACACGCCCTCCCGCCTCTGCCCAGAGCGGGAGAAGTCATTTGATGATTTCCCATCCACAAAAAAAAAAAAAAAAAAAAAAGGGTATCCTAGTGCTGGATCCAGTGTCATACCAATCTAGTTTAACATGTTTATGTTATCAATAAACTTTATAACTTACTACATATTGGTTTTTAGTCTGCACAGGCAACAAAATGGAAATGTTCGTGTTCTAAAAATATTACAATAAACAACACGTTCTAGATTTTGTACTTGATGTACAGATATTCTATTTCACGAAGTCCGTTCGGCTTTGATTGTAGTAGTGACGTATCCCGACAAGCGCGCTTGTGTGTGTAAAAGTGGGTAACGTTAGCAAAGAAATCTGATACAAGTCGAGATTTAATAATCGAAATAAAATTTTGGTTTTAAAAGTAAACTTTTTGTAAATAAATTAGATTAGTTTGCAATAAATACAAAAATATTAAGAAGATGTAGGCATTTAATTAAGCATTGGTATTACAGAATGGAAACGAAACAAGTAGGACTATTCACTATTTTCAATCACTATCAGATAAATTTTCGATTTCCGATTCCGTTTTGCTGTCGTCAGAATCATCTTGTACATTGATTATCAATTCAAAATCGAGATCAAAATATTTCAAGTAGTCTTTTTCAATTTTTTCAACATGATCACAAGTTTTCTGCCACGTTTCACTGCTAAATTCGCCCAAACTTTAATTGATCAGTCTTTCCGTATTCGTCATGTTTTGCTCGATATTTTTAGATGCGACGTAATTTTTAACGATCCCCCAAATATTTTCAATCGCATTTAATTCTGGGTGATAGGGGAAGGCGTAAGACATCAAAACCCTTGCTCTTTATAAAATCGTCAATCTTGTAGATTACGTGTTGGGCTTTGTAGTTCTTTATTATATCGTACAATTCCAATTTAAGAAGAGATTCATCAAATGCTATACCCTTATCCCTGAGCCATTGCTGCATATCGGCTTTCTTTGTAGATTTCGTCGGTAGTCGTTCAGCCCGTGTGTTGTGATAAGATGCATTGTCTAAGACAATGACAGAGCGCGGAGATAAATTTGTTAGCAATTTTTCATTTAGCCACTTTACATAGTTATCATAGCTCATATTTGAATGATAATCACCAGCTGTTGAGTTGGCCTTATAAACCAAAGAAGCATTTTCAATAAAACCATCCTTGATTCCCGCGTGCACTAAAAGCGAGTGCCTGTGCTAATTTTTTTTTTTAAAACGGAGTGCTTTCCTTCTTTTTTGCCCAGGTGTTGTTTCGCACGTGTGTCGAAAGGACATAGCTCTCATCGGTGTAGACAATGGGCCGACTTTGAGAGGTTATCTTTTTTAAATATTTTAAACGCCACATTTGTATATCATGACGCTCCGTCAAGACTTTACGGTTGTTCTCTGTTTTGCGCCACTTGTAACCTAATTTCAATAGTAACTTGCGAACAGTTTCTAAACAACCTTCGAATCCGATTTTTTCATTCAATGCTGTTCTTATCTTAGCTAATGTTGGAATTTCATTATGGACAATATGGAAATCTTGTACAGTACTGCGAACCACATCGGCTGTAAAATTATCTATATCCACTTTATTATCTCGCTTTCTCCTTTTCTTCATAGGTGAAGTGAATTTTGATGAAGTGGATGGCAATTCCTTCTCTTCTTTTAATATTCTTTGAACTGTTTTTTTGGCTAACACCCGTAGCTTCAGCTGTACGCCGTTTAATGTCTCGTAAATGAGACAAATCACAGTTGGGTTCCATGAATGATTTTGTAAATTCATATTCTTCTCGCAGAAAATGATAAACACTAGCTATCATATGTCGATTCTAAAACAAAATGTAATCAAAATAATTAAGAAATATAAACATTTTATAACACAAAAAAAAAACATTAATTTTATAAATACTTCTATTGCTATATTAAGTATCTTTGTATAAAATTTTAATTGAAAACGTATAAATAAATATTACCTCACTATGGACAACTCTTCTTCGTTTTGTTGCCATGATGACCTTACTCCGTGAAACAATTTGGCGCGAACTAAAAACACTACTGCAGTGCTATTCTGTAAAAATCTCACCGTGAAAACCTAGGTGAAGTGAGTTGTCATTCTTCCTGATGCTAGGGATTGACAGTATTGACAGCTCAGTCCACGCTCACTTCACCTAAATTTTCACGGTGAGATTTATACAGAATAGCACTGCTGATCCGGACCGTGTCCCGATCGACACTGAGCGCTCTCGAGGTTACGCACACAGAAACAATGTGCATGTGCACGCTTGACAACATTCATAGCCAAACGGACTTCGTGACATAGAACATCTGTAACGGATTGTAATAGGTATCTGTTGGAATAATTAGTGTCTTTTATAATGAATCTCACATGATATCACTAGCTTCTGCCCGCGACTTCGTCCGCGTGAAATTTCTTATTCCCCCGACCACTGCGTCGCATCGGATCGCCCCCCCGCGCTATTACTTCGTTTTCTCTGAGCTCTCTTTTTGACTTTTTCCTTTTTGCTGGGCTCCTAAGGATCGTAGCGTGATGTTAAATAGCCTTTAATTCCTAAAGAATTGGGCTATCAAATGCAAAAAATATTTTTCAAACTCGACGGGTAGTTCCAGAGATTAGCGCATTCAAACATACAAAAAAAACACCCTTCAGCTTTATTTTTAGTATAGATTTAATTCAATCTATCGAAGTCTACTGGTGGACTAGGCCTATACCAATTTGCAGCACAACAACTTGTTCTCCGGTTTTTCTTATCATAGTCCAACTCCGGTAATTTACAGGATCTGACCAGTCAGAATCCAGTCACTGATCAGATCCTGAAAATAAATGGAGTTACGAACATAACTTGCAAAGCTATCCCAGTGAGATGAATATTACAGAATACTTCGGAAAAAAAGTCGATAAAGACAAAAGGCAGTTTGTTTTCGTAATAACTTGTTATTGAAATTATCTAAGTAGGTACCAGATAGTAGATATCACTGCCAATGTAAACATTTATTGTGCGGCGCTATAACATCTTCACTATAGGAAAACAAGGTTCTTGTGGAAACGATAAATGCTAAGATATTATAAATATCCTCCCATACTTTATAATAATACTAATTATAATTATTAATCATTTTATTTCAGAATAAAACATTCCATACATTGTTAGTAAATAATACTTATACCTATGTTAGTACTTAAAATTATTAATTAATTATTATATTTATTCATTATTATTCACAATTCAATACTTAATTATTTAATATTAAAGAGGGCACCTCCGGAACCGTGGACGGCATTCCAGTGCCTCACAACCGGGCACTCAACCCTACCCAATATGGTATTCAGAAGGCCGTTGGTGCTGCCTCGCACGCGGCGCATCAGGGAGGCCACTCTTTTACGCACTATTGCCCTAAAGCAGTCTGTTCTGGCCTTAGCAAACATACCTGATGCACTGCAAAAGCGAGGCAACCCCAACAGCATCCTAAAACCATTATTGTACATGACACGTAGGGCATTGAAAGATCTACGCGTATAACTGACCCACAGGCTGCAGGTGTAAAATGACTGGCTGTATGCCTTAAAAAGAGCAATTTTGACATCCGCTGTGCACCTTGCAAACCTGCGCGCCAGCATATTGCATCACACTGCCAATGCCCTACGTTCCCGCTCAATGTCCACATCATCTGAGAGGTCCTCGGTGACCCAGTAAGATAATACTCCCATACTTTATAGGAAAACAAATTAGTCGGTCATGAAGGTTGTTATGAACGTCACAATCTAGCTTTGTTTAGCTGAAACCAAAGGATTTATATTTAAAGTAAGCTTCGGCTTCGGTCCAAACAAGTGATTGAAACGATAATATTATTATGTTTGTACTGTACTTTATGCCTGATAACCAGCTATCTCGATGTGGACTTGTTTATTTGCATATTTCGAGAATTTCTAGATGTTCTTGTTACTTAGGTCTGATAATTAAGTCTATAAATATACTTTATAAAACGTCTTTGAATAATATCCGTTCAATGTTCAGATTGTATGCTGTTTACAACTTTTCTACTTACGTTGCAAGGTTACTTACCGGTTCCTGCCGCTAAGTAATGTTGCTGTGTTCAGGTTTCAATGTGAGGCATGCCACACACGGATGCAGTGTAATTACAGTCCTGCAGTCGAGAGAATGCGTTCCATGTGTGTGATGTAACCTGTCCGTTTCTTACTAACGAATATGTGTTTTTACGAATATGGTCCTTATTACAACTACAAATTGTCCAACTGATAGGTGTCGGGGACGCATTCTCTCCAAGGCCGGACTGTACAGGGACATGAGACATCTCAGTTTTAATTTTGGTATAGAAGCGCGTACCTGCGATGGTTCTGGTACAATAGCCACCAAACAAGTTGGCAAAAAAGTCCCGAATCCTGTTGCGTCATTGGTCGCATCAGGTACGCGACCAATCATGCAATAGGATACCATACTGCGCATCCCCACTTTTTTGCCAACTTGCGTAGCGAAGACTAGTGCTGGTGTTTATAGGTGGCGGTAACCACTTACCATCAAGTCGGTCACTTGTTTTCGCCACTCCATCATAAACTTAGGATGCAAGCCTTGGTTACCACATTAGAAATGAAAGTCAGTAGCTAATCATTAATTTGTCAACGACCTTATAATATTTTGGGGCAAGGTGGGATCTCTCTGTTTCGATGATAATTGATTAAATTTTACACTCGTGTAAATTTCGGCAAGTCATCAGTAATTACTACGTAGGATGACTAGCATCCCTATCTGCAACGAAAGCCTGCTCACAAGAAGTTTGTTTACGCTTAACGGATCAGTTTTATTTAACACTGTCTTGTATAAGATCTAGGACTGGTTTGATAAGATCTGTGTTTAAACCGGTCTAGACGTCTTTCTGCCTCGTTGTTACAAACAGTGACGGTCACGCTTGCGTGATTTTAGGGCTTACGGCTTGTAGTTTAATTATTTTATGAAGCATTGCAACGCTTCACCGATTTTAGTATATTTCCTTTCTGTTTGGTAGAAAGGCTCCACCAACCCACACTGGGCCCGCGTGGTTGATAATGGCCCGCTCTCAGAGAGAGAGGAGGCCATTATAGGCTGATTACGCTTATGCTTGGTAGAAAGGTTGAGCTCATTGTTGTAAACTTTCTTTATCGATGATACTCAGTTACATAATTTTTGTACATTCAGGTACATAGTACATACTTAATCTCTAGAAGAGACCAAATCATAATTCTCCTTTTTGTCCTAAGAAAGCTCGTGGTCTTTGCTGACGTCATTGATAAGACCCTTTGTATTGTTGGGACACCTTATCGGTACCTGTTGTTTGTATTTTGATTAATAATTGTTCCATTTCTCTTTTTACAGTCAACAAACAAATCAACGATAAAGAAAGGATTGCAGCCGCTATGGAGAATCCGAACTTGAGGAATCTTGTAGAAAACTGCATCGCTGACGAAGAATAAACTCTTAGAACAATGGCGCCAGACGCCGCTTTTTCAAACATAAGCGACAAAAACGAATTCACAAAGTTCACCAAATTCTTAGCGTATAAAGGCGTCCAAGTTATAGTAGAATCGAGGAAAGGGGTTAAAATAGAACCGAATAGTAAACCACAATCGTCTGATACTGATTGGTTCAACCTTCAAATACCTGACACTCCCGAAGTCAACCAAGCAACCAAAAATGCTCTCCCATCTGACAGAGTCCTTGAAACCATCAGATCTCAACTACACGTTGAAATCTCGGTACAAACTGAGGATGGAGACGAAATGGTACTCGAATTATGGACCTTGGAACTAGATGAGACTCAGTTCGATACTTCGTTGAAAGCAATGAACACAGTATACTTCCGAATGGGCATCTTATTGAAGTCTCTTATCACAGTAACGAGAATAACTCCAGCATATCATCTCTCAAGGAAGCAGAGGACAGAATCTTTCACCATATTCTATCGAATCTACAATGGAGAACCGAAAATGAAAGCCTTAGGCGAATCTGTCAAGAAAATCCAAGCTGGCATGTTAAAGACTCCTTTAGGAGCTATATGCTTCTCAGTTTCATACAGAACTAACTTTTCCATTTCCCCGAACAGAACAGAAAAAAATAAATTACTGTTACTGAAGAGTGACCATTTCGAACTGAGTCCAAAACACGTGATATTTGAGTCAAAGAAAAAGAAGGACCAGAAAAAGGAACCAAAACCTTTTGGTCCTGTTGATTTGAACAGACCCTTACGATTAGCTGCCTTTGTTGACGAAAACGTCGTAAAGCAAGCATTCGACGACTTCTTTACTAAAATTCCTATCCCTAAATGTAGGAAGAGGCCTAAAACTCCACTAAGAGCAAGTCCTATAGAGCTCAAAAGTACCCAAGAGTTGGATATTACAACATTGTCCAAAAGTCCGACCTCTTTAGAGATGCCACCGAAAAAATTCACAGGGTTCCGAAATGAGAATGAACCGCCATTAAAACTACTTCAATTTCCTTTCGCCGACCACCATCCTATAAGAGAACTGGCAGAGTTTTACAAGGACTTTTTCAACGCTCCGCATTTGAAATTGGCCGATGATCTTGTCCGATCAAAATCGAGGAGTCCCGAATCGGTGAGAGAGATGGAACTGGCCAGTGAGGATTTGTCAAAGGATCTTGTGTTGTATGAAAACTCTGTTTTGGAATTTGATGAGTTGCTGGCTGATATGTGTAGATCGGCTGAATGGAGCGGGAATTGAGGGAACAAAGAATGTCCACAAAATTAATATTAGAAGAACCCATTTTCTCAAGACGCATTATGAGACGCTTATGAACAAATACAGATAGTGCGGCTACAATTGCAACTTATTCCGCAATAGGCCGAGATTGTACTATTTCACCTATCTCGTAAACATTTTGGCGCAAATTTCTCATCCAGCGTTCTTAGGGGTGGGTTGATCTACTATATTTTGTGGCAAATTAAAGGTTGAAGACTGATTTATCTGGATGATTTTATGGTTTTTGCATATAAGGTATGGGATGATTGACAAATGGACTGTGCATCATTGGAACTTAATGAACTATACTAAAAAGTGTTTGTCTATGTTGTGAATACTAATAGCCCGACTACTTTGTATTTTTACGTAAAAAAAATTCTGCAATGTTCAATGTCTGTATAAACAATAGTATTTTATTCAATAGTTGCATGAAATAATAATTAAATTAATTATTAAGATGCCTTCAATGTCTTGTAATGTATAAATATAAATCTAGTATTTAATGCACTGCTCTCCGTTATTGAATTGTAATGTATAGACATGTTCTCATGAAATTATCGCAACTTTTGTCAATTTTCGTTAATTTTAATTTTGATTCGGTGTATGGTTCCAAATATGCAGAGATGCTGCTCAACATGTTGTTGTTATATATTTATCTACTTAATTATATATTTTAGTTAGCCTCGTTTTCCACTTATTTTTAATTTTACCTTAATACGTAGTTTTAATTGCCTTACAAGGTCATTTAATTTATAAGTGCGCTTATACTTACAGGGTGATCAGAAAGGTGTCAAATTGAAGGGTGTGGTACAGAAAGGCCATCAAACTGAGCAACTTTCTCAATGGGACCAACATCGTTATCGCGAAAAAATAATCAGCCATACCATACATTTGTGTCGAGTAGGTATTGAAGTTTTCCATAGAACAGTTGATATTTTGTTCGCGTTTACGATGTTGGTCCCATGGAGAAAGTTGTTCAGTTTGATGGTCTGTACTACACCCTTAAATTTGACCACACCTTTCTGGTGCAGCCTGTATACAGTAGGGAACTCTCCCCCGAATTGTCAAACGACAATGACGATTTTAAGTCTCCATCGCTACAAGCTACAATACAAATACACCTTAAAGTAAGAGAGACACCGTGAGACATGATGGGCACTTTGGAATCAAGTACGTTTGAGAATTCGACCTGATGACTGACTAAAAGAAAAGTCGTTATCAGGCGTGCGACGTTTGATGCCCGTTTTTAACCGACTTCAAAAAAAGGAGGAGGTTCTCAATTCGGTTGTATTTTTTTTTTTCACTTACACTAAATGAATGCCTAAATAGTGTTTGATTTTCAACCAACGCCAAAAGTTGAAAATCTGACAGCGCGCTTACATTCAGTTGTCGCTTATAACTTTTTACAGTCCGTTCAACTGATTTTGACTTCTTTCCGTAGGTGGCATTAAAAGAAAAAATTTGGTTACAATACTAACTATTTACTGCAGCTGCCATTTGTCATACCACTTACGCAAAAGAAGCAAAAATCGGTTGGATGGACTGTAAAAAAGGATCATTGAAATGTCTAATCTTTTTTCAAATGGAGTATAGTTTTAGTCAAAATGGGCAAGAGAGCTGCATTAATCCACATTGGGTGCTGAAAGCCCGATTTTAGGCGCCATAATATATGCATCAGACATTGGGCTTAAAAAATAGGGAGGGACCCCTCTCTAGCAAGTCTGTCAAAAATGTTTGCAGATGAAGACTTGTTATAATCAAAATATGTTGCTCCAGGGATGCATGCGCCTTATATATAGAAAAAATTAGTCAAGTAATGTTTCTTCAAGGACAGAACAGACACCCCCTGGCTCCCAAATTAGGTTTATACTAGAAAGTTTATAAAGAAATTGTATTGTTATGATGTCTAAGGACGTTTAGTGTCCTTGAACGCGTTACATCTTAGGCTACTTGCATTTTTCTTTTACTCTACGCTTCAAATCCTATGAAGTTTAGTGAAATAAAGGTTCTTCATCATCATCATCCACAGCCCGACTTCACCCACTGCTGGGCATAGGCTTTGCTTGAGTCAATCCCCACGCTCCTGTGCCATTGAATAGACGACATTGTTGCCATCGGGCTAAAACCGATGAAGGACTGTTCAGTTGGGCACAATTCGCTCTTAAAGGCGCTGTCAAAGACAAATTATATCATGGACGTGCGGTTGATTGTCTCAAGAAAACATTTCTGGCTAAAAAATCGGCCAAGTACGAGTCGCACTCGCAGACGAAGGGTTCCGTACCACTACCTACAATATTTAGCTCTAGGTACATATAAAAAAATACTTCAGTTTAGAAAAACACCCGTTTCTTGTATGGGGACGCCTTTAATTTTTATTATTTGTTGTTATAGCGGCAATAGAAATCAATCTGTGAAACTTTCAACTTTACCTATTACGGTTCAGTTGGATGGACAGCGGAGGCTTAGTGATAGGGTTCCGTTCGGCACCTTTCGGGTACGGAACCATAAAAAGAATGCAATGCTATCTGTCCGTACCTTACCCTCTTATGCTTATCACTCGCTTGATATTCCGCCTAAATCTCTGCTGAAGTGCTGACCCCTATTAGCAAAAGCGCAGACTTACGAGTTATAAAATGTTTTGTATAACTAACTTGGGCATTATTACAAATAATATGAGTTTCAGAGTTCCTTATTTTCCATGATTATTTGTAAATAGAGAATTAAATAAAGTTTTACGTACGTATTAATTATTATTTTATAAAATATGTTTTTAATTTTATATTCCTATATTTGTAACTTGTGGTACAAACTTCTGAACTAGGTACTGATTCTGTTTAGTTATTAGAATTTTATAGCATGAATAATCTGAAATGTTTTAAAATGAATGATTTAATATTTTAGTTTATAAATCGTAGAAATAATTTGCTCACCTTTTTTGTAGGTAGGTAGATAATGGTCTGAATAAAGATATTTACTGATTCGATTTGTTTTTTTTTTAACGCAAATTATAGTAACCTAATAGTTCGGGGAAAAAGTTTTTTCGTATTTTATAGGTTTAAAGTTGTAGTAGTCTCTGGCTGTACTGTTTGTATCTGGCTGTTTTGATAAGTAGGTACAGTCAGCAACAAAAGTCGATTAACAGTTGAGTTTTCTAAATCTTAATTGTCGAGAAAAATACTTCATTAAAATCGGAACAGATGTAAAGCAGGTTATCATATCATTTTGTGTTAATTTAGATGACGTCAAAAAGTAGCAGTATTAACCGAATTCTGTTGCTGACTGTACCATTAAATAGATGACATTAAAAAAATATATAATTATATAAGAACCAGGAGTAGCTTGCTACATATTAGTAATCTGTGACCAGGAGAACTGGAGCTGATGGTGAAGTCACATCACCATAAAATAAAAAAATTAAAATTTTATTGCTAAAGATCATATGCATTGTGACGAGCACAAATTATTTGGCAACCATATTAAAGTACCTAATTGAAAAGCAACCCTTGGAATACTAAGGTATAATTCGTAGTTCCGATACCCAAATCGCTATAAAAAAAATTGAGGGTTTCCCTCGATTTCCATGGGATCCCCTCATCAGATTCTTACTTGGTGACTATGGGACCACCTTGAAAGCATACCCTTTCAAACAAAAAAAAAAGAATTTTTAAAATTGGTCAACAATTGACGGAGAAATCGCATAACACAAAAAAAAAAACAGTTGATTTGATAACCTCCTCCTTTTGGAAATCGGTTAAAAAATAAAAACGATTTCATCATCATCATTTCAGCCGAAAGACGTCCACTGCTGTTCATAGGCCTTTCCCAAACACCGCCAATTCCACCGGGTCTGTGCTTCCTGCATCCAGCTGATTCCTGCGGCTTTCACAAAGTCATCGATCCACCTTGTGGGAAGCCTTCTGTACATACGCATACCAGCGAGTAATCGCGAACTCACTTTTCGTTAATCGCCGGCGCGGAGAGGTGTGACGGGTGCCTTAAGCCGTTGATGCAGGCGCATGATAGCCTCTGATTTGGTTTTTGAGAAAATTAACACCAGTTGAAAACAGGACAGTAACGACCCCACGACCTTGCCGCTATCAGCGCAGCGGTGGCTTGGCGCGGGGCGGCGAGCAGTAGGGAACAAATATACTAAAATGTATGAAGCACGCTACGAGTAGCCGCACGCAGCGGCTTTATACAGTAGTTCCTTGTCGCTCGCCGGCCCACGCCAATCCACCGCTGCTGGTAGCGGTAAGGTCGTGGCCAGGCCGTAAGGCCTACAACGCAATACCGGCTAGCCACATGCGGCCTGCCGCATGTTTATTTTATATGAAATTGTAAAATTCTAACGCACTGACTTGCGGCCGGCGCGCCGCATTTTGGCTAGCCGGTAGTGCGTTGTAGGACTTGTAAGCCTAAGGACCCATTTCACTATGTCTGAATAGCCACTACTTACCGAATAAATTCAAAAATGGAGCAGAATTTTAATTCTAATCGTAGGTGGTGAAACAGGCCCTAGTGTCAGTCAAAAAGTTTGATAGTATTATTAGGTCCATGGCCCGGCCTTATTAAAACAAAAAAAAAGTTGTTTTATCTGTGGGCTGATTTCCCAATTTGCGTTCGAAACGAATGGACTTCGAGTTTGGACGCTTCGTTAGAAATGTCTAAAGACAAATAAGTAGGTATTTATGTAGTTATATAAACATTGCGTTTCTTATTTATATAATACAGAAATAATAATGGCTCATATTTATAGATTCGTGAACATAGAAAACGAAAATATTTTTTGAACTTTGGCTCTATCAAACTTCGTCTCACGTCTGCTTCAGTTTTCGGATTTCGGAACGCTCATATAGTTTATTATCTATGCTCACTATTTTGTTGAAGTGTCAAGAGACGCAACGGCATCACTTATAAACAATTGTAAAACAAGATCAATTCTCTATAAAATGCATTAGCAATTCCATTAAATATGTGAAAACATTGACTAAAAGTGCTTAAGTATCTATAGTTTCAAGTTTAAGTGATTTTTAAAACATAACCTAGAAACCGACGCGATTGGAAAATGTTTTCGATTTGCCGGCAAACGCACCCTGCTACGGGGATTGAGCATGCTGTGAGCTGCTGTTTCTTCAACAATGATGATACGTGTCTCATTACCGCTGGAGCCAATATCCTCAAGGTTTTCAGGTTGTTACCTGAAGGGCCAACCAAGGAGGTTAACGCCGGTAAGTTTTATATCTTTTCTAAAAGTTGCAATTTGTTATTTCTTTCAATTTTGTAATTCATCACCTTCCTAAACTCTGGTTATTTCTTTCAATGCTATTTACTAATTGATTTACTTTCAATAATGCCTTGATTTATGTCTGACATGAGAATAAAACCATTTAGGATTCATACCTATGTTTTCCTTTCTTGAAAACACAATACCTAAGTTCTAAATGTTATTTATTAAATCCAGAACAATCCTTATCAAGTCTTGGAGCCCTGGAGGGTTAATTTATGGTCACTTTAAATATCAATATGAAAATGCAGACTAACCCATAAAAATTGGTTTCTAATTCTTTAAACTTAGTTAATCCTCTGAACATGAAATCTGTTAATCTATTCTGATTGATTGACCAAAATACTACAGCCAATCAAAACATTTGACAGTACTATAGACAATTAAACTTCTTAAACTTTCGCGATTTGTACACATTTTAAACAAAATTGAGATCGGGTCTTCTCGCAATATTCTATTCTTCTCTTCTGTTTTTCTTCTTCTTACTATTCTTTTTTTTTCTTCAGTACTATAGACAATTTAATGGTTTAAATTGAACAGGCTTTTGGGTCATCTTTAACAACTAAACATAGATTTTAAAGGGGTAACTAACCTTCAGTCTGCAACAAGAAATTTCCTGTACCGATACTGTAAACTTTGTAAAAAAATTAACAAAAACCATTCCTAAACTGTTTTAGCTGGCCAGCCAATCCCTCCAAAGATGAAGCTAGAATGTCTAGCAACATACACACTATGGGGTAACGTAATGTCAATGGCGTCTGTCCGCTGCCCCAGTGCTGGGAGAGATCTGTTGCTTGTATCATTCAGGGAAGCCAAGTTATCTGTACTGCAGTATGATCCGCAGACGGATAACCTTATTACGTTGAGCATGCATTATTTTGAGGAGGATGATATGAAGGTAAGTGTGATTGGATGATGTTTAGGGTTACTTGTAACTCGACGTATTCCTTGCAGGACGTCATAGTAAGATTAAAATGCAACAAATTAAGCCACCAAATATTCTACCAATATTCATTTGTTTTTGACTTGTTAGATTTTTTGTTTCTTTTTATGAAAAATTTACAGTGATTATAAGATTTACGGTGCAACTATTCTGGAATTTAAGTTATTATCACAGCTGATGCCGTAGCAGATCTTTGTAATAATTAAAAGTTAAAAAATGCCTAAAACTTTGGCAAAGATCACTAATTAAATATTTTATTTTTCATAATTTTTGTCTGACAGAAATAAAAATTCCAGTGTAGTTGCGAAGTAACTAATTATTAAATTGGATTTTTTATAATAAAAACTAAAAATCTGACTCAAAAACTACTGAATTTCGGTAATACATTTAGTGGCTTAATTTGTTGCATTTTACCCTACTATGACATGACGTCCTGCAAGGAGTATGTCGAGTTACTAGTAACCTTGTATATTACTGTAAAGCATCTTGTTGTTAGTATGTTATGCTGTTGCAACTGGAGTTATCAATAATCTGAATTGGCATAGCTCTAATCGGTTGAAGGTCACTGAAAAAGACAGTAGAAGTTTTATTGTCATTATGCCTGTAAGCGATTAGTGTCCCTCAATGTGTTTGGTATACAAAAATAACCGTAGGTGAACCACAGTGCTCGGCACTGCAGGAAAGTATTCAGTAGAATTCAACTTTTGACTGAAACTATGGACAAAATTTTGAAAAACTGTTTAATTATTAAAACATGTTTCACAAACAATAAAAAAACGTTATGTCTATATAGGGAATACATTATGTTTTATCCTATACTATTAATTAATGAGCAATAATTACATTCCCGAAAACGGCTTTAACAATTTCCATGAAACTTGCAATTTTCGGGTTTACGGGGGCGAAAATTGCAAGGCAATCTGGGAAAATTTGTTTTCTATATTTTCACTCAAGCAGAGTTCAGTCGACCAGGTTACTTTGTGTTAATCAGTGCATTCACAAAAATTATTTCATTGTCCTCTTGTTTGTAGAGTAGATTTCATTATATTAAAATATTTATAAGAATAAAGCATTTTTAATTCCTCTGCCTCTTTCAGAATGGCTGGACAACCCACCCCCACATTCCATGGATCCGAGTGGACCCTGAGGGCCGATGTGCAGTCATGTTACTGTATGGCAAGAAACTGGCTGTGTTACCATTTAGGAAGGATATAACCAATGAGGATGGAGATCCCTTGGAAGCTAAACCACTTGATAGCAAGAAATCTGTAAGTTCCGTTTATATAATATAAGAGCTCAGAAAAACAAGGTAAATGATTAATAAAATATTTAATAAAAAATACACATTACACAGTACAACAAGATGAGGAGGAGGAGCTCGTGGCTAAGTAATAACAGCCGCACGGGTCGATGCATCAGGCTAAGCTACGCTTGCCGGGGTTGGTCCGTGGATGGGTGACCATCTTTACATACCGAGACTCCTCCGTGCCTCGGAAAGCACGTTAAGCCGTTGGTCCCGGCTGTCATTCGTGGATCTTTGACAGTCGTTACGGGTCGTCAGAAGCCCCAAAGTCTGACAATGAGTCTTACCAAGGGGTATTATATTACCCAGTTAATGGGTTGTGGAGGTCAGATAGGCAGTCGCTCCATGTAAAATAATGGTATTTAGCTGTATCCGGTTAGACTGGAAGCCGACCCCAACATATTTGGGAAAAGGCTAGGCAGATTGACACAGTACAACAAGATGTTAGATATATGTTAAGCCGTTCGGTGTCCGCGAGGAGAAAAGGACGAACGCCTCGGTGCGCTATCCCAGCTAGGCGCGCGCTGCTCTTCGCAGTTGTCAACTTCATGACGGTTCTCGAGCGCCATCTCCCTTACAATAACTACCAAAGAAATGTGGTGTAGACTCTGTATAATAATAATAATAACTAGCCATTTATTTCGAACACAATCCATACAAGTGTTAGTAACAATTTTCTTAAGGACGCTTTTACAAATGGTTAGTCAAATCATTACTTTTTTACACAAAAGCAAGTTTATTAAATAAAATGCTTTATATTCTTAAAATATTTTTTGCCCAAATTGTTGATAGATGTGCATGCTACGATTCTGAACTATAAACATAATTTTAGATAGGTACTGTTTCTCAATAATTGTACCAGACTGAAAATGTTTACTTCGCTACATTTATTGAGAAAATGTACCAAGTTAAAATTATATTTATAGTTCAGAATCGTAACATGCACATTTATCAACGATTTGGCCAAAAAACATTTTAAGAATGCAAAGCATTTTATTTAATAAATATATTTTTGTGTAAAAAAGTAATGATTTGACTACCCATTTGTAACAGTGTCCTTAAGAGCTATGTTAGTAGGTACCTAATACAAGAAAGTAACGTTTTTAAAATTAAAATTTCCCTGTAACTATTCCCACCCAGTGTACCTGTATGGGACAGTCATTTCGCGATGCAATCATTTGTAAAATGCTGTTGGTGCTACCGCGCAATTGCGCGCAGTCTTTGGAATAGTGACGCCACTTTCTTACTGTTGTGTATGTTTAATGGAGGTACAGTACGGCCGATTTATCTTGGCAAGTCTGAACTTCGCGCAGAAGGTTGCGCAGTAAGATTTTTTAGGAACCGAATGGTGACATAAGGCGAGCGTGAGTGAGAGAGCATATTCATATTCAGACTTGTCAAGATATTTCGGCCGTAGTGTACTTGTACAAATATCACATTAGTATAAGGCTACCTAGCGCTTATGGTATCCACGAAATAAAACAGTGAATTACGTAATTAGTGTATTATTGAATATCATACCACAGACTAATACAGATGGGACACTCCACAAAATCATTTAAATAAAAAGCGACTCTTGCTACTACACAATAAAGTGCAATTCAGGTCGCACAACGCTTCATTACCTACAGTTAACCCCCGTTCGCACGGGCGTAATAAAATCGGGGCGGGATTTTATAGCGCACTGGATTTTCAACTCTCGTTGTTGAGCCGAGCGTTGAGAATCCAACTTCAGAATAACAGAGTACATTCTAGCGCGTCCAAAAAACACACTGTTGGATTTTGCACTCTCGGCGCTAAGCTGAACGTTGAAAATCCAGTGCGCTATAAAATCCCGCCGCGATTTTATTACGCCCGTGCGAACGGGGGTTTATATTCACCTATGAGTTGCCTCTCTTTCTATCGCGTAACTCTTATACCTTCTGACTCGTTAGGGTTGTCTTCTTTTACGACGCGGCGCGTGAGTGAGTATCGAACTAACGTGCGAACCGGCCAATGCGCGGCAGCCCACACTGAATTGACCCAGTGAGTTGAGCCCGCCGCGTACTTGTAGCTTCATACCTAAACTGCGGAGTGTCCCATCTGTATTAATCTGTGATAATAATAACACAGTCAGTCAGTAATTTAAATGGTGTGCATAATAAAGAGTATTCTATTCTATTCTATTCTAATACTTACACACTATAGCGTGGAAACTGTCAACGTACGCATTTGCGAACATTTGCGACGCGAATGCCGCGCCAACCCCATCAGCATGCTGAAAGCATTATTATACTGTACTATGGACAAAACTTAAGCATGCTCACTTAAGAAAATATTCCTGTGAGAGCGCAACTAGTGACAAACGAACATTGCGACCGAGTCGTGAGCCATGCATGCGATTATCGCCTTTGAGGTGATCATACGGAACTTTGGCCCTTATTACATGCAGGGCGTTGTAGGCTTGTTGCGTATACCGAACCTACAGGGTGCTCGAGTAAAAACATTGGCAATATGAAGAGTGTAATTTTTACTTCCTTAATAGTCCTGCCAATAAAATAATAACAAATCTCTTTATTCGAAAATAGTAGTTTATGAAATTGTTGGAATACATACTTTATCTACTCTCCTACCTACTAAATAAAAGATGAGTAAGAAATTGTTTGTTAAGAATCAAAACTTTTTTGTTATGCTATAATAATGGCGCGCCCCTCATATTTTTAATAAACGTATTTTAACATACTTAAAAATGTTGTGAGCAACAAGTAGGAACTCAAGAGGTTTCAAACTTGAAAAAAATTTTTTGTGATCAACCCTGAAACTACCTACAAAATAAAATGTTGTCAAAGCCAATCCAAGCCAAATATTTTACTTTTTGTTTCAGCAACCAACACAACCAATAAACCGAGCGCCCACCCTAGCTTCTTACGTCATAGTGCTAAAAGATCTAGATGAGAAAATAGACAATATTCTAGACATACAGTTCCTTCATGGTTACTATGAACCGACGCTGTTGATACTGTACGAGCCCGTCAGGACTTTTGCTGGGTGAGTTGTGTTATTATCCCGCTGCTAAAAGTCTGTTTTCATATACAGAGAATGAAAGCTTCTCTTGCTGCGGTCGGTTTGTGGATGGGTCCATTACATATCGAGACCTCTCCGTATCTCGGAAAGCACGTTAAGTCGTTGGTGCTGGTTGTCATTCGTAGATCTTTCACAGTCGTTATGGGTCGTCAGAAGCCCAAAAGTCTGACAACCAGTCTGACCAAGGGTATAGTGTTACCCAGTAACTAGGTTGTGGAGGTCAGATAGACAGTCGCTCCATGTAAAATTACGGTTAGACTGGAAGCCTATCCCAAAATTGTTGGGAAAAGGCTAGGCAGATTGATTGCTATGGCAAAAAGTTCAGCCAGTCAGTCGTTTCGTAGTGTGAAGCCCCACAGTGCATTGGACCATTGCTTAGCATGCCACTCATTGGAGTTGTTTTATTGCACTGAACATGAATGAGTTTCAGAAACACAAGTTACATGTCATCATCTGCCTAGCCGTTTCCCGACTATGTTGGAGTCGGCTAGTTTCATGTGTCTATATATATTATAGTCCTCCTTATCGATTTCGATAACGGCGACCCTTCGAAATCACTTCCTTGCGTGTGCCCTTAGATGGCTCGCTAGACCGAATTTAGTTTTGAACACCCGGTCACAACTAAAACAATAAATCTGGCCTGAAGTGTTGTATGTATACGTGTAGGAGGGCTTAGGTCTCTCTTTGCGTATTTGGCGCTTCTCAATAATAGCGTCATGTCGCTTTTCTTCGAAAGATTTGGTACTTTTGTGAATAGTAGAGCACCAAGACGACCTGTGTAGAGCGAGCCTCTCCCAACTTGTAAGATCAATAGCACACGCGTTAAGATGCCTCTTGAGCACATCCTTATAGCGGAGATGTTGACCGCCATGCTTCCGTTTACCTTCTGCCATCTCAGAGTAAAAGACCATTTTGGGTAAACGTGTGTTTGGGTAAATGTGTCTATACTAATATTATAAAGCTGAAGAGTTTGTTTGATTGGTTGAACGCGCTAATCTCAGGAACTACTGATTCGAATTGAAAAATTCTTTTAGTGTTGGATAGCCCATTCATCGAGGAAGTCTATAGGCTATATATCATCACGCTACGACCAATAGGAGCGGAGCATCAATGAAAAATGTTGCAAAAACGGGGAACATTTATTCCTCTTAAGAGCATCTGTTGCGTGCGCTGCGTAAACGGTTAAAGTTACGCAAAAATCATGTATGACAGAAATGTTCCTCTTAAAAAGTTCTAAAAAAAAGTCCGCGATAGCATATGTCTATCTTTTAAGGTTGGCTCCCTATAACTGTTTTAATGGTAATAAAATCACAATAATATTATATTGAAAGCCTGATATAGTGGTGGTGGATCGAATAGAGCGGCGCACAATGATTATTGACATAACAGTCCCACATGACGGGAACCTCGTGAAAGCCGAGAAAGATAAACAAATCAAGTATCTTGACTTGGCTCGCGAGGTTGTCGACATGTGGGATGTGGACTCAGCAATCATTGTGCCGATAGTCGTATCAGCCAATGGTTTAATTGCCAAGAGCCTCGATCAACATCTAAGGAGGCTCTCGTTGGGCAGCTGGATTAAGGGCCTGATTCAGAGAGCGGTACTTCTGGACACGGCGCGCATTGTTAGGAGGTTCCTCTCTCTGGAGCCCTGACCGCCGGTAGCTTGGACCCTGTTCCCGATACCGGTGGGCTACTATGTTTTATATTTTTAAATGTTTTTTTTTTATTTCATGTTTTTATAAATAATATTTAAAAATGTGAAATATATGTACTTGCATAAATGAAATAAAGGAGATAATAATATTGATAATTTCATAGTTGTTTTGCATGTTTTCTTGGGAAATTTTCAACAGCGCTCTTAAAGCGTGATCCTTCTTCACCATGATAACACTTCAGCACACTCCGCCAGACGGGCAGTCGATTTATTGAGTTCGGCAGGTGCACAGTTAATGAGCAGGTGCCTTGATATTTATTTATTTTCACAAATCAAAGTGACACTTCGTCGCTTTGACATTATACACTACAGTGACTACATTCGAAAGGGCTGTGGTAGCGAACCCCAGGAATGAACATTCTTCATTTTCATTGGAGGAGTTTTAAAGGATATATCTATACTTCATCTAAGCTACACATTATTCTTTTCCGACATGCACGCGAACGAAGTCGCGGGCACAGCTAGTCTATCATATCTATACTAATAATACAGCTGAAGAGTATGTTTGTTTGTTTGAACGCGCTAATCTTTGGAACTGCCAGTCGGATTTGAAAAAATCTTTTTGCATTTGATAGCCCAGTTTTTGAGGAAGGCTAGGCTGTTTAAAATTACGCTACGACATTTAGAAGCCGAGCAAAAAGAACGCTAAGCGAAAATGAAGTAATCGCGCGGGTGATGCGATGTGACGCGGTTGGTTATTTTAGTATAATGTGTATCTTACGACTTCCAAGAAGAAGCTAAACTAATAATCATTAATTTTCAGTCGCACAGCGGTCCGTAACGACACATGCGCGATGTGCGGCGTGAGTCTCAACATGAGCGCTCGCGTACATCCAGTTATTTGGGCCACGGCGCATCTGCCCTTTGATTGTCTTAGAGCTGTACCTGTGCAGAAACCACTTGGTAAGTGATAATGATAGAAAGAGAGAGAGAGAGAGAGAGATAATTTATTTGTCAAAAAACATCACCAACTAGTCGGGCATGCAGGGTATTTAAATTATAAAAATGTACATACATGTTTTGCCAACTATGGCGTACAAATTGAATTATAAAATACAATGTTTAAGTAAAATATCGAACAATAACAAGTTTATAAACTTTCAGTTGTCAAAATTAAATTATAATGAAATTAATTGAAATTATATTTAGTCCAAAACAATATTAAATCCAATCAAAAAGAATCATTCAAGACGTCATTTGTCTGATATGAATAACTAATATGATATGAATAACATTTCTCTTTCTCATCTTTTTTTTAAACATATTTGTTTAAATCTTTGTACTATTTTGGTATGATAAGTAATAACTTCCTTTTGCTAAATGAATGAATGAAATACACTAACCCCAGCGTGGTGTGACCAGACTCGATTACTTGAATGAACCCACAGATTCACACTAGCCCCTGTTGCCTCATGTTACATGGTGCAACAGAGACCAATGCATATCAAGGAGTAGATCGATAATGGTAGGGAAGACGTGCCCTTAAGATATGGAGGGGACGATATGGGGGGGAGGGGGTAAAGAGCCTACCGAGTATGCACCCTATAGTAAGCAATGGATTTGTGGAGAGACGGGTGATATGTATGGATGGGCTCTTTTTACGACGTCGCCGCCAAGTGGTTTCAAGTCACCGGTGAATCTTTTGGCGGTTAAACTACGTTCTCGACTCTTTTTATGTCACTGCTATGTTTTATTACATCATATATGTTATGCTGTTTCCAACACTTTCGTCTGGGGTCTCGTTGCTGAGATTAGCGCTTCAACCAAACAAACAAACAAATTCTTCAGCTTTATAATATTAGTTTAGATGAGTGTGTTATCCGGCTTTTTCAAAAAGGAGGAGGTTCTCAATTCGTCTATATTATTTTTAACATGCCATATTACAATGCACAGCTCATAAAAAGCTTACCTGAAACTGATTTCTGCTAGTATGTTGCTTGCTATTTGTTAAAGCAGACCAGTGTTGCCAATTTTATATATTTATTTTTTTGGATATACACAATTAATGAATCTACGTAGCCCAACAATGTTGGGGTCGGCTTCCAGGCTAACCGAATGCAGCTGAATACCAGTATTTTACATACAGCGACTGCCTATCTGACCTCCACAAGCCAGTATCTGGATAATACGATACCCTTAGTAAAACTGGTTGTCAGACTTTCGGGCTTCTGACGACCTGTAACGACTGTCAAAGATCCACGAATGACAGCCGGGACCAACGGCTTAACGTGCTTTCCGAGTCACGGAGGAGTCTCGATATGTAAAGGTGGACACCCATCCACGGACCAACCCGTGAGGCTGTTATTACTTAGCCACTAGCTCCTCCTCCTTTTGGATATACACAATATTAACTGATATTATTTTTGTTCACAGGTGGCTGCTTGATAATGGCTGTGAACTCGCTTATATACCTGAATCAGTCGGTACCACCATACGGCGTGTCGTTGAATAGCGTAGCCACACATACTACTAATTTTCCACTCAGTAAGTATCCTATTAAGGGCCGATGTTTCAATCATCAGATAACTTTTATTTGAAGAATAAATATGGCGGTTTGACATGTTTTCTATACAAAAGCTGTCAAAACATAAAAAATAATAATACCGGCGTATTACTGTCCCACTGCTGGACAAAGCCCTCTTCTCATACAGAGAAGGCACGAGCGTTGATCACCGCGCTTGCTCAAGACGGGAACGCGATTTCAGACTTATATCACACTAATATTATAAAGGCAAAAGTTTGTGAGTGTGTGTGTATATTTGTTACTTCTTCACGCTCAAACGGCTGGACCGATTTAGATGAAATTTGGTATGTATATAGCTTATACCCTGGATACGATATTTGACATTTGTAATTTTTTATGAATAGTAGAACGTTTCATTTTATTAACGACGTTTTTTTTTTTGAAGCATATTTACTTTGCATGTTACCATATTTGTATGTCTTAAGACAAAACAGCGTACTATTTTATTTGTAAGACCTATGTATACCTATGTTTCACACATAAAAAAATATGATTATGATACTTTTTATACCGGTCTACGCGGGTGAAACCGCGGGGCGCAGCTAGACTATAAAGTCCAGGTTTCATCACGATGTTTTCCTTTACCGATGTCAGTAATATCCAAGATAAACTCAGAAAGTATATATGAATTGAAATAGTCATTGGTACTTGCCCGGTTTGAACCCATAACCTCGTGCATGAGAGGCGAGCCTTAACCACTGGGCCATCACGACATCTCAATGTATTTTTTGTCACAACTGTTTATACTTCAATACTTGTCTCATTCAACAGGAATCCAAGAAGGCGTGTGCATAACGCTGGACGGGTCGTGCGTAGCCCCATTAGGAGAGGGTCGACTGGCTCTATCCTTACGAGGAGGACAACTGTACGTGTTGACACTCCTAGCAGACTCCGTGCGAACTGTGCGCAGCTTCCATCTGGACAGGGCCGCCGCCTCCGTGCTTACTACCTGTGTAAGTTAATGGGTTTGTGAGTTAATGGGTTTGTCAATTAACGGGTTTGCGAGTTAAAGGGTTTGTCAATTAATAGGTTTGTGCGTTAATGGGTTTGCGAGTAAATGGGAGTATGAGTTAACGGGTTTGCAAGTTTGTGAGCTAATGAGAACTCGTTAATTCAACCGAAATTAATATTTTGCCCACAGATGTGCGTCATAGAAGAAGACTTTTTGTTCCTGGGCTCTCGACTGGGCAACTCTCTTCTACTGAGAGTGACTGAGAGGGAGAACAGAATGCTATTCTCAGTAGACAAGCCGTTAGAAGCCACTGTGGACCTCACTGTATCGGAGAGTGGTAAGAATAATAGATTATTTTTTAAATTTTATACCATACAAACAAAATATCAACACATCGTGAAGGAACGTGGACTTATAATTAATATAAAGAAACCGGCCAAGTGCGTGTCGGACCACGCACAATGAAGTGTTCCGTAGTTGGGATGATTTTATCCCAAGAACAAACTTAACACTGTAGTTGAAAAACATGGTCACCCATACATTCTAACTGCAAATGTAAGTTGGTTAACTATTACTCGTAAACTTGAAAAGCCTACTTAGCTGTGATAGTTTTCCTTTTAACTTCGTTATATATACTACTGCCGTGAATTTTTTTACCCATCCAAAACTAACCGTTAAGCTGGCAGGGGGACGACGACACTCGACTCTAACAAAAAATAGCAGTCTAAAGCTTAATATTTCAGAAACTGATCCCTAAATCGAAAAATTGTTTTAACAAACCTGCAATATTTTTGAAAGACCCATCCAACAACACCCCACACCATGGGGTGGACGAGAAAAAAAAACATCCCCACTTTACTTGTACAGAAGGTACCCCAAAGAAATTTTTTTTTCATGATTTTGTTTTACCACTTAGTCGGCGTGATGAATATGTATATCCAAGCCAAATTATAGCTTTCTAGTAATAAGAGTCTCTGAGCTAAGCTGCGGACGAACAGACGGACGGACATAACGAAACTATAAGGGTTCCTTGTTGAATACGGAACTCTAAAAACGGAGAAAAAAATGAAAAAATGGGGGATTATTGACCCAACGGAAACCCAGTGTGTATGCAGTGCTCCTGACCAAACCATGCCCCTTATGTCGGAGTGCGCGCGTTGGTTTCCGAGCCACGGATACCTTGTATAAGATTATTATTTGGATCCTAATATTAGTTTTCTTTACTAACACTACTGTGTGGATTCTCTATGGTCTTAAATATACACTTCTGGACACATCTATTGGCCCACCTTAGAGTTTAGGTTTCGATGGCCTCTACCGAAATATGATTGCTAGATTGAACAAAAACTGTTGATGCAGTTTTAAACCTGATACATTTTACCATCTTTTTCGATCGTATTGTTTTAAATTTGAATTCAGAATACCATACGACATGGAGCTACGCCTAACAAGTCGGATATGCGCCTTGTTAAAGGCAATTGATTTTTGAATAAAAAACATGTTTTATCAAATAAAGGTTTAATTTAATAACGCGTGTTGCCTCCATGGGCATCTACCACAGCTCTCATACGATTAGGCATAGAGTTTATCAACCGCTCTATGAAATTTTGAGGGATCATCTCCCATTCCTCTTCTATGGCAGTTTTCAACTCCTGCATCGTCTGGGCAACTGGCTGACGAGCCCTAACACGTCTTTTTAGCTCGTCCCACATGTGCTCAATGGGGTTCATGTCTGGGCTTCTGGCTGGCCAGTCCATAACTGTGATGTTCACATCCCGAAGATATTCCCTGACGATGCCGGCCGCATGGGCTCTTGCATTATCATGCATAAAAAGGAAATTTGGGCCCACATAGTCCGCGTATGGTATCACGTGAGGTTCTAAGCACTCACGAATGTACCTTTCAGCATTTAATGTTGCCAGCCGTGGTCCTGTAACAACCTCAAGTTGAGTTTTGCCGCTCGCGGATATACCGCCCCAGACAGTCCATGAGCCACCGCCATAAGCAACCCTCTCTTCAAAGCAGCATTGTGTGAAACGCTCTCCCTTACGTCGGTAGACCTTCTTCCTTCCATCATTGCCATGTAACACAATTTTAGACTCATCAGAAAAGAGTACACGGCTCCAATCTTGCTGTGTCCAATTTAAATGACTGCGTGCGAAATGAAGGCGCGCTGTTCGGTGGGCTCGCGTTAGTTTGGGGCCATTAGGTGGCTTGTGTGGTACCATATCGCGTTCTTTTAACCTTCTCCGAACAGTTCGAGCGCTCACAGATACTCCGTGGAAGTCGCGAAGTTGGTTTTGTGTCTCAATGGAGGTAAGGTGAAGATTTCTCAAGCTGGTCGTCACGATGAATCGATCCTGCCTTTCAGTTGTGACCCGAGATCGTGGCCTTCCTTGGCGACGAACAAAGCCGCCAGTCTCTA
The DNA here is from genome assembly GCA_946251885.1 of Cosmia pyralina. NCBI lineage: Eukaryota > Metazoa > Arthropoda > Insecta > Lepidoptera > Noctuidae > Cosmia > Cosmia pyralina. Next base: position 2,021,311 of record OX276365.1, read on the forward strand.
GGTACCTCCGATAAACATTTCGGACCGCAGATCGACTTAAATTAAGTTGAGCACTCACGTTTCTTTGGCTGTGTCCGGCCTGAATAAGTGCCACAGCTTGGGCGGCGACTTCAGGTGAAGTATCCATAGATTATTGATAGAACCTCACCTTAATGTTAAGAATAAGTAATGTTTGTTGCAAAACCAAAGATATCAATCACTTTTTCAAGAATTAAATCCAAGTAAACCAATAAAACCAAGTTTTCTTAGTATTCGATTGTTTGATATCAACAAACAGGCTCCAAATTGTCTTTTGTTTCTTTAAATTCTGTGTTCGAAATTCAAAAAAAGACTATTGAATGAAATTGTGAATGTGCCAGGTTCAAAACTGCATAAAAACTTTTTGCTCGACCTAATATAAAATTTTAGCTAGGACCAAACGAAACTGAAAATACAAGGTGGGCCAAAAGATGTGTCCAGAAGTGTAGGTTTTTGACATATCTCGGCACCCTGGGGTCCCGGACTTTTGGAAGTCGTACGAGGGGCCGAAGCCAACTTGCAAAGGCCCCTTAGATAATTTTAAGTGTTGTTTAAATTAAGGTTTATTCCCAAACAGAACAACAACTCAACAAAGAACAACAACAAAAGGACCAATTAGATCCCTTGGCGAAGAAGCGACGTTTGGACACAATCAGCGACTGTGTGGCCACCAATGTGATAGAGATCAGTGATAAGGACGAACTTGAAGTGTATGGATCTGATATCAGGACATCTACGCAGCTTACTAGCTATGTTTTTGAGGTAAGTACCACTAGCTGCACCCCGCTGTTTCACCCGCGTAGACCGGGATAAAAAGTAGCCTATGTGTTATTAAAAATGTCATTAATAAAAAGAAACGTTCTACTATTCATAAAAAATTACAGATTCCAATTTTTTTTTAAATGCATATCGTAACCTATGTGTTAATCTAGGGTATAAGCTATCTACATACCAAATTTCATCCAAATCGGTCCAGCCGTTTGAGATTTTTTAGAATAAGTACATAATTAAAAGAAAATTGGAATAAAATATTAAAAAAAAAAATGGCAAAAACTTAATGAACAAAATATAAATGTTTTAATATTATGTTACTAACACTATGGATTATTTATTCCGAAATAAAAATCATTAAATTAAATAAATGAAAAAATAAATTGTAGTAATTCTAAAACACATTCTGTTTTAGATTAGAACTAGCTGCGCTCCGCAGTTTCACCCGCGTAGACCGGGATAGAAAGTAGCCTATGTGTTAATTCAGGGTATAAGCTACCTACATACCAAATTTCATCCAAATCGGTCCAGCCGTTTGAGCGTGAAGAAGTAACAAACATACAAACACACACACACCCACCCCCACAAGCTTTCGCCTTTATAATATTAATGTGTTTATTATATTATTTTGTGTGTCTGATACAGGGTGTATCAGAAAGGTGTGGTCTTTAAGGGTACAACTGACCAACTTTCTCCATGGGACCAACATAGTAATCGAGAAAAAATTATCAGTTGTCCCGTACCTTCAATACCTACTCGACCCAAATGATGGGACGGGTGATAATTTTTTCTCGATTACGATGCTGGAAAGGAAGAGAAGGTTTTAATAGTTCTTGTCTGTGGTTTCACTCGTTCTTTGGGGAAATTACTACATACAGGGTCAAATTAAATTAGCTAGCGAAACTCCGCAGACGTGATGTATGATGTATGTATATCTAAACATGATAAAGCAAAAATAAATTTATTTGATGTTTTTTTTTTGGATCAACAACCGCAGTGTAGTTGAAATATCGATAAAAAAAAAAAAACTGTTTCTTGCAATATTTTCCTTCACCGTTTTGAGAGCTGTACACAGAGAATACAAAGAGAGAACACAAAGTAAAGCGCCTGTCTGGGTTCGAACGTATGACCCTCGTAAGTCGCGGCCGTTATTACTGAGCCATCACTGCAATTAAACATTGACCCGTTACTAAAAATAAATAAATAAAAAGAAATGTAAAAAGTTACAATAATGTCATGTCAGTATTCATTGTTCTAAAAGGCTTAACTTAAACGAAATGCTATCTTTGCTAATTATCAAGCTTGAATTGCTGCCGTCTTTTTAAGGCGAGTGTAGTCGCTAAAAGTGGCACCATTGAGGAAAAATAGTACATTTTGATACAAGTGGAGAATTTTTGTTATTGCATTCGAGGTGGAATTAACACCCGAACCGTAGGCGAGGTTGTTTTTGAGCCTAGAACTACAATAACAAATGTCCACGTGTATCAAACGACGTTTTTCAATACACTTTTGAAGAAATAAAATAAAATAACGAAAAATATTTTTGTCATGAATTATTAGGAAACTATGATTTAAATTTTCTTTTTTTTTCCGCGCTCTGCTTTCGCCAGGTTGAAGGAGAAGCAAAGGTATAAAGCCGATAACAACCTAATATGAAAAATAGAAAATTCAAATATTTTTGAGTTTAGAACACAAATAAATGTTAATTTGTTCATATACATTTTTATTATTGTAATAATCATGGTTTTTGATGATATTCTATTTATAAACATTATTTAAATATTCAAAAACCGTAAAGACGCATATCTCTTTGTCGTGATTAAAAAAAAACTTTCACCTCCGAATAGAGACAGTGTGAATAGAGGTATTGAACCAATTTGAACTAAGTATAGGTATAAGATATCTGTGCACATTTTTATTCCCGCACACGTGTTGAAAAATGAAAAATCGCACGCGTGTGAAATATTGTGAACCTAATCGTAGTGCGATATGGACCAGTTTTTGAGGAAGTGTATTGAAAATAAATTTACTTACCTAATTGAATATTTGTATGCCATTGTATAAAGGCAAGCATGACGACCTATATATTTTTAACAACTTGCATGCAGATTTTTTTTTTCGTGTGTGTGTACTCATGTTTGAACAAATTAAAAAAAATATCTTACCTTATCCCCCAGGTTTGTGACTCCCTCCTTAACATCTGCCCAATCGGCGACGTATCGATGGGCGAGCCTCAACTACTGTCAGAAGAGTACAGTCGGCAGCAAGACAACCCAGTCATTGAGCTGGTCGCCTGCAGCGGTAGAGGCAAGAATGGGGCGCTGACTGTACTACAGAGAACTGTGAGGCCGCAGCTTATTACGGCTTTTAATTTACCTGGTGAGTTTACAGTTTATTTGATTAAGTTTGACTACCTCGCTGGTCTAGTGGTTGCAAGTGCTACTGCTGAGCATGAGGTCCTGGGTTCGATTCCCAGGTCGAGCAAAGTGTTATTGGGTTTTTTCATCTGGAATTTAACGAACCCAAAGACATGACATTGTAATAACGTCCTGTCGGAATATTAATCAACGATTAATTCGTGTTTGAAAATGCACTTCAGCATTTTTCCAATATAAAGTAAAACTTGGTGCTTACGAATGATAGAATATGGTTGAAATAAAATGGTTGAGCTGGATGGTGCTGATCCACGCGTCATGTTCGTGAACGGGCGCCGTCAGTTGAGACTGGTCATCTCTTATCTGCCAGAGCTTATTTTAAATTTTATATTTTGACTTGTTTTTAAGTATTTTTTATTTTTTTTTACATTGTTCTCACATGTAGAAGCAACAAAAATAATGTACCCAGAATGTTGTATTACTTATCTGGATTTAAAAAGTTTCCGTGGAGTTTCTTGCCCGTTCTTTTCCATAGAGATCTACGTTTTGGAATGGGCATCTAGTTTCAACTTTCTGACTAACTGATCGACTCTTTGACAGTTAAAAAGTGCCTGTAATTGGTTTAATTGAAACAAATGCTAGTTTTTGAATTTGATTTTTTGATTTCTTACGTAGACGTTCATACAAAGTTATCGCGGCATGTATAAAGAGAAACGTCCAAAAGGACTTCTTAGATTGCGTTGATAATACGTACTCGTAGGTCGTTATGGAATCAAGTCTATTGAACCTGCCCAATCAGAAAACACCAAAAAACTATGCTGTAAATTGTCATACTAACGAACAAAGTCATGTTGCGTTTTATAATAACAGGCTGAGATAGATGTAAGTCCAATTTTGTACATTGGTATCCGATAGCTGAATCTACATTTAATCCTATACGATTCGAAATTATGACTGAGTCATGTACGCTACAGTTTCAGCAATAATAGACCTAGCGTTCCATGTCATAAAGTATATTTCTATTTACGCATATTTTATGTATTTGATACGTAAAGCTCTTTGTCTGTGTTTTATCCTATCCTATTTGTACCTGCAGGTTGTATAGACATGTGGTCGGTACTAGGCGAGAGTACCGACGGTGCTAGAGAAGCGGAGGGCTCACACGCGTACCTCATACTGACTCAGGAAGACGGTAGCATGGTGCTACAGACTGGTAAGTTGTGAAGTTATTGCATAATTAGCCTATAATGTTCCTATTGCTGGAACTCCCGACGCTTCTCTGTGAGAGCGAGTCGGTTTTGCAGTTATACAGGCTGCATGTGTATACAGTGGCAATCTTTTAAGGGGTCATTGTACTTATGAACATTCATTATGAATAACTTTTACTATGGGACCAAACCTGAAATCGCGAAAAAAAATCAGCTGTTCCTACATGTTGACCGAATTATGCGAACATAAATGTACTGAACAGCAGATTTTTTTTTCGCGATTTCAGGTTTGGTCCCTTAGTAAAAGTTGTTCATAATGATGAGTACGATGACGCCTTAAAAGATTGCCACTGTTTACACTTACACCCTTATAATAGCAATCGTGTTTTAGGCCCATAAAACACTCAATACTTTTAACATCGGTGACCAGCGATTTACTCGCTTATTCTTTCGCTCGATACGAGAAGCGATCGAGAGAAAATATTTTATTTTTTATTGTTTTCGGACTCAGAGCATTACTAAAACGCGATTGCAGCATCCATATTATATTTATAAGCAATAAAAATAATACAGTCTTACCAAGGGGTACCGTATTAGCCAGTAACTGGGTTTAGAGGTCAGATAGGCAGTCGCTCCATGTAAAATACTGGTATTCAGCTGCATCCGGTTAGACGGATAGCCGACCCCAACACAGTTGGGAAATGGCTAGGCAGATGATGAATAATAATAAAGCTGAAGAGTTTGTTTTTTTGTTTGATTGTATGTTTGAACGTGCTAATCTCTTGAACTACCCGTCTGATTTGAAAAAATATTTTTGCATTTGGTAGCCCAATTCTTGAGATTCTTGAGAAAGGCTATTTAACGTCACGCTAGGACCCTTAGGAGCCGAGCAAAAAGAAAAAAAGTAAAAAAGAACGCTAAGCAAAAACGAAGTTAGTAATAACGCGGGAAGGCGATGCGATGCGACGCGGTGGGTTGGAGGAACAAGGAATATCACGCGGACGAAGTCGCGGGCAGAAGCTAGTACGATTAGAAACCCGCACTGAGCCCGCGTGGTGGATTACGGCTCACTCTCTCTCATAGAGAGGAGGCCTGTGTCCCGGCAGTGGGAACATTATAGGCTGATTATGATTTTTAATCACCGCACCGACGTATTTTTTGCAAACTGAAGTTAGACAAAATGTACTAAAATATTTACTTTATATTCAACAGGTCAAGAAATCAACGAGGTAGACAACTCTGGCTTCATGACAGGTTCCCCAACCATCTTCGCAGGCAACCTGGGCAACAACAAGTTTATGGTGCAAGTCACTACCACGGGCATAAGACTTATTAAGAGTAAGTAGGTTTTAAGGAATTAGGCGACAAATAATCTCCTGGTGTAACGTCATATAATAGGTCTTTACCTATGAAATTGCCGTTTTGTATGAAAAAATTTAAACGAATTTTTTTCATGCATTTTTTATTTGTATTAATCGAAGTAATCACCCATGCAATCAATGCATCTTTGTCAACGCAGTGGCAGTTTATTGATGCCCTTCTTAAAGAAATCAGCTGGACGGGAGGCAACAAATTCTTCAAAGGCATTTTGTACTGCCTCTCGGGTATTGAATTTTTTTCCCGCCAAGAAGTTATCCAAATTCTGGAAAAAGTAGTAGTCTGTAGGTGCAAGGTCTGGTGAATAGGGCGGATGACGGAGAGCTTCCAACCCCAGTTCTTGCAACTTGGAGACCGTCTGCTGTGCAGTATGAGGTCGCGCGTTGTCGTGCAGGAGCAGCGGAGACGAGCGATTGACCAATGCTGGCTGGAGATGTGCCAGCTTCTCCATCATTGTGTTCAGTTCTTCACAGTACACATCTGAAGTAATGCTCACCCCGTTTGGTAAGAAGCTGTGATGAATCACACCGGTGCTAGACCACCAAACAGTGACCATAACTTTTCTAGGGGTAAGTTTTCGTTTAGGGCATTGTTTAGGTGCTGAACCAGGATCCAACCAACTTGCTGAGCGCTTGCGGTTATCAAACAGAATCCATTTTTCATCGCAGGTAACAACGCGGTTCAAAATTCCTTCATTTGTGTGCCTGTTGAGCAGTGCAAGGCACATCTCGACGCGTACTTCGCGCTGGCGATCATTGAGTTCGTGGGGCACCCATTTGTCAAGCTTTTTTACCTTGCCAATTTGACGCAAATGGACCAATATTGTTTTGACGCTAACGTCGAAAGCTGCTGCTAATTCAGCCGTAGATTGTGTATCATCAGCTTCCACAATCGCCTTTAATTCGTCATTGTCGACCAAAGTCTTCGGACGACCGCGAGGTTCATTTTTCAAGTCGAAATTTCCAGAACGGAAGCGAGCAAACCAATAACAAGTGGTGCGTTGGTTTGTAGTGTTAGCTCCGTAAACGTCGTTGATGTTGCGTGCCGCTTGTGCCGCGTTGCTGCCACGACGGTACTCATATTCCATAATTACTCGAATTTTTAACGTATCCATGATGACGAAAAAGATTGAAATGCGATGAAAATGTAACACTAATCAATAAACAAATGACTACTTTTGGAAAAAAAAATCCATGTTTTTAAAATAAAATTAATTTGAAATTAGAATTCTTAGCCAAACAAAAATTATTTTGATTTGAAATGGCCAGTACTGCAGAACGGCAATTTCATAGGTAAAGACCTAATATTCTATACAGTTCATCATCATCTTCCGCCCTCGTCCCATGTTACGTGGGGCTGGCGCACCACGTTTTCTTCTTCGATTCTCCCCTGTCAACCGTCACGCTGTCATTGACGCCCTTAAACTGGATGAAATTTTAATCGTTTTTATCCTCTTAAGGGGTCATTGTACTCATCAAACAACTTTTACTATGGGACCAAACCGGAAATAGCTAAATACAATACATTAATATTATACTTACGTGGTATATACAATGTGCAACTGATTTAATGCACATTATGAAAGTATTTTATTCATCTTTTTTTGTCATTTTTAATATACGTTATTTTTTATCCCAAAAATAGTTAAAACTTTGTAAATTGCAGTCACAGTACAGTTAAAACAAACCAATATGGACGAAGTACCATCACGGACATTTGCGGTGAACCACTTTTTATCCCTATTACCTTAGTAATAAGGTCGAAAAGTCACCGCAAATGTCCGTGGTTGTACCTACTACGCTAGGTCCTTATACGGGTGTGACTGTGTGCGTGCGTAGATTTGTAGGTAATGTGATCACAATTTTCTCCTACAGTCAGTACCTATTACTAATTTAATAAATAAACAATGTTCTATACATAATAATAAAAATTCAGTGTATGGATTATGAAAATGTTCTGTTAAGAGGTACGGTCAGCAACAGAAGTCGGTTAACACTGCTACTTTTTGACATCATCTAAATTAACACAAAATGATTCGTACTGCTTTTTTAACCGACTTCTAAAAAAGGAGGAGGTTCTCAATTCGGATGTTTGTATTTTTTTTTTTTTTTTTTTATGTTTGTTCGCGCATAACTCCGTCGCTTGCCCACCGATTAAAAAAATTTTTTTTTTGTTGGAAAGGGTATACTTCCCAAATGGTCCCATTTTTGTTAAAATCCAGTTCTGATGATGGGATCCTGGAGAAATCGAAGGAACTCTTCAAATATTATAGGCACACCTATAGCGATTTGGATATTTTTTATAGTAGCTCGTGCATTTGCTCTCGGAAAGCACCACTTGGTGTAGTGGAACTGATGATGAAGACCACAGATGGCTACCGGAACTACTCAATGATAAATATTTCACGGGTTGCGATTCGATTACTTTAATATGGTTGCTAAGCAATTTCTGCTCGTAACACAATGCGTGTGGTGAGTGGTTGTTGAGGAGTTCTCCTGGTTCTTACCAGCAGAACTCCTCAACAGTTAACGACCCAGCATCGGGAAAAGCAATATTTTGTAACATGTGATGAGCAATTGACATTAGACTATTGTAACTTATACAAATTATAAACAGACCCACTAAAAAGCGAGAAATAAAAACTTTTTTACAAAAAAATACAACCGACTTCCAAAAACAACACTACAAAGTGAAAAATAACTTTAATTTCGGAAGTCGGTGGCAAAAACGAAAATACATCTATCTAGACACCGACTTCCGAAATTAAAGTTATTTTTCACTTTGTAGTGTTGTTTTTGGAAGTCGGTTGTATTTTTTTGTAAAAAAGTTTTTTTTCGTTAAGAGTTAATGTTCTTAAAATTTTAAGCACTTCTGTTCAGATTTTAATTAAATATTTTACTTAATAATTAAGATTAAAAAACTACAAGTATTAATCGACATTTGTTGCTGACTGTACAAACCGTGCGGAGCAGAAGAATCTCTAACCTCATTTAAATCGCATTTTACCTTCCACAGACGGCGTGAACCTGCAATCCATCCAGTTAGAATGGACAGCACAATACGCGGCCACAGCCGACCCGTACCTGTGCGTGATGTCCATGTGCGGGCGAGTACTAGTGTTAGCTCTCCGAGAGTTCCGAGGGAAGGATGGCGCGGTGAGTACTGACTGAAACACGAATATCTGGTATACGGTGTCCGGCTACACTGCTACCGTTTTATACCTGCTACTGAAAAATATTTAAAAGAATCTCGGAGCTGATTTTGATGAAGTCTGCATAATTGGATTTTTGGAAAATCAATTTCTCTAGCTAGGAATCAAACTTGTTGATTTTGAAAATGGACTCCTGACCACGGGGCTCGTATCTGAAACTTTTCAAATATAGTAATAATATTAATCTTTATTTTTCTCTCCTACACATTCCTCCTATACACGGGGTCACATTACACAGACATCGCCGTTGATTATCGCGTTGAAGGGCGATAACCGTAGGTGTAGCCACCACTTACGGCGATAATTTGACCGAATTTAACTATCGCGATGTTTAAAGCGTTTAAGGGCATTGACGTTGACGTAATAGTGTGTCCGGGGCATCACAAAGGTTCACATAGTTTTATGCATAGAGACAAGAATTATAACGTTTTTACAAAAGTCCATTAAATATGATCCTTTGTGAGAGACTGGCGTCCATACCAGGATACCCTGTGTGACAGATCACCAGGCTCTCACCCCGAATTTAATCTACTAGGTTGGGGAAAAAGTCTTTTCGCATTATAGTATGTATGAACTTAAAATAAAATCTCTTTGGCTATACTATTTGTATCTAGCTGGTTTTGGTATCATTGAAAGTTTAAATTTTAAAGAACATAATTCCAAATTCAAATTAGGAAAATGTGTGATTTTCATTTGTTTTTCGTACTGTCAAGATGAGTGAATCTAATGAAGAAATTCGATACATTTTAAAATTTTACTACAAAAAAGGTAAAAATGCAACGCAAGCCGCGAAAAAAATTTGAGATGTTTATGACCCAGTGCAGTGTCTGTGAGAGTAGCACAAATTTGGTTTAAGCGTTTTCAATCCGGAAATTTTGATGTCAAAGATGCACGTCGCTCTGGTCGCCGTATTACGGATAAAATGGATGCCATTTTTGAAAAAGTGGAGCAAGATCGGCATATCAGTAGTTACGACGTAGTTGAAGAACTGGGAATTGACCACAAAACAGTTTTGGCGCATTTGAAAAAAACTGGGTACACAAAAAAGCTCGATATTTGGGTACCTCAAGAGCTCACTGAAAGAAACCTAATGAACCGTGTACTCATTTGTAATTCTTTATTACGACGTAAGAAGATAATTATAAGAACGTGCGAAAAAGGTCGTGGTCAAAGGCCGGTCAGGCTTCACAGACTGGCGAAACCCGGGTTAACTCGCAACAAGGTGATGCTGTGTGTGTGGTGGGATTGGAAGGGCATTATTCATTATGAGCTGTTACCACCAGGCAAGACCATCGATTCTGAACTCTACTGCGAACAACTGATGAGATTAAAGCAAGAAGTTGAGAGAAAGCGGCCGGAATTAATCAACAGAACGGGTGTGGTTTTTCATCATGATAACGCTAGACCCATGGAGAAAAGAATAAAGCGGAGATGCCGCAAGGTCTAATCTCTTTAGAAACAAGCGTCGCCTGAATGCGGGTGAGAGGGGGACGAGGTACGGCGATGGCTACGCCCCACGATGGAAATCCCGCCCATTTTTTGTAACGCCATCTACCGGTGAAAGGAATTATTACAGTGAAACTGAACTAGCTATTTTTATTTTAGTTCATCTACTGGCCACCCTGGCGTAACACATCACGACACATTGTTTTAGAACATTCTACAGGTATTAATATGGCGGGACCACATTATTTATTACCCAACTGCGGGTGAGGCCCAAAAGGTGGGTAATGTGTTCACTGTTTGAAATGTAAAAAAAATATAGTGTCATGTGAGTATCGGGTATACAACATTAGTTTTTGTTCACCCTAAGCCCGAAAAGGAGTCATTGTACTCACCATTTTGAACAATTTTTTCTATGGGACCAAGCTTGAAATCGCGAAAAAAAAATCAGCTGTTCAGTACATTTTGACGAGTTTGATGTAACTGTACTGAACAGCTGATTTTTTTTCGCGATTTCAAGCTTGGTCCCATAGAAAAAATTGTTCAAAATGATGAGTACAATGACCCCTTTTCGGGTTTAGGGTAAACAAAAACTAAAGTTTGTTTAGGTAGGTAGGTAGTCAAATCAAAAAATTGTTAGCATAGTCAATCTTTATTGGACAATGCTTATTATTGGCCACTAAACAACACAGTTTTATTTAACAGCGTTAAGATGCGAAGAACAAGACAGGATTCCAATGTGCTCAAGGGGAATGCAATTTCCTCTAAAGGAATCCTTTAACTATGTGTTACTAAGAGTTTTCTTTGTACGCCGCCTGAAACTGTCGCGCCGTAGGGTTGTTGTTTGTCCTTCCATGTGCTCTAATATTGCCAAAGAATAATTCAAGGTGATCCTGGCTAAACTTACAAGGGCAAATAAATAAGTTCCTTTTTTTCTTATACAAAACTTTTGTACAATCCTATTGGGCTGTCTATACAAACAATGATGCCAATGAAACCAGTTTTTCTTAATGACTGAATAATTTTTAGAAAATATTAAATTAAATTAACGTTTTGGAAAAATTGCCTTCAAATAGTGCTTTTTTGGTTCCGTATTGTTTTAAATTTTTCGAATTTATTATGCCAAACAAGTCGTTGATTAATTTTAAAAATAAAATTGTTCCAAAAGCTTCTTTGAAATAATTATGCCTTTCTCGGCAAGATTCTAGGGCTTTGGCAACACATGTACTAAAAAGTTGACTTGCCAATTTAACTTTCATCTTTTCACGGTGAAAGTCGATATGTCTATCCGTTAGTTTGTTTCCAAAGTTAAGTTTCTTTTTTCTGTACAAAAAAAAAAAAAACAATTAAATTACATGAAGATAATACATTCGAAAAATAAAATAGGGTCTTGCTGGCATGAGGCCCACATTTTTATTTGTCAGTTAGGACCGACTACTTACCGTTAGATGGCGCACTTTTCTTATTTTAAATTCTTCTTGTTTCATGTATCAAGGTATGTAATTTATCTATAAAATAACTTATAACAAGCTAAATAAACTTAAGCAAGTTATTTGAGCCGAAAATGGATCATCGTATTATGCTTAATTGTGATAAAAACACGGAGTTGTCAAGAGTGGTTATATTGCATCTCTTCGACGACAGATGTCTCTAGCTACTAGCAAACGAGAAAATGTGTTTTAAAATGAAAATATATATTTTAGGGACTTACACGTGAAATGTTATGCCATCAATATGTTTCAGTTTTGATCCTGAACAATTTTTGCATTCAATAACAGCGAACTACATTTTAAAAACAATATAACAAATAAAAAACCATTATAATACAACGGACCCGAACGCGATGACGATTCACTCGAAACTATGATTTGTGTCCCCGCCCACCTGTGACGTCTTGACCTAATTGAAGGCGCACGACCTAATTGCCTTGCGGCATCTCCGCTTCTTTTTCTACTCCGTGGCTAGACCTCACACATCTTTAGCCACTCAGCAAAAATTAAGAGAGTTTGGCTGGGAGGTGTTAATGCATCCGCCGTATAGTCCTGACCTTGCACCTTCAGATTTCCACCTGTTTCGGTCTCTTCAGAATTCTTTAGGCAGTGTCAGGTTAACATCACGAGAGGACTGCCAAAACCACTTGTCGCGGTATTTTGATCAGAAGTCCCAAAATTTCTATAGCAATGGGATCATGTCCCTACCTACAAGATGGCAAAAAGTTATCGAACAAAATGGTACCTACATACTTTAGTTAAATGTAAATAATGTATATTAAAAAATGTTTTGAATTTTCTTAAAAAATGCGAAGAAACTTTTTCCCCAACCTATTATTACCATTACAATGGTCAATATATTGTCAGTGTTGTAGTATCATCACGCCGCATTATCACCTTTTTGCCCTGCATGTGCTTACTCAAAAACCCTCTGAGCTCTCCTACCACCATCAGTGGAACAGCCTAACCTAATTGTTAAGTAAAAAAAAAAGAAAAAAAAAATACTTATTTTTTTTCAGTCATCTGGTCGCCTGGCCCCGACGCGCCAGGCCGTGCCGCACCGCCCACCGTTGCTGCGCGCCACGGTGTACCGCGATCTCAGTGGGCTGTTCACGCCGCCCGACGCTGACAACACGCAAGTAAGTACTGTAGTGATATAAATTCATTTATTTCAGGTAATTTACATCCGTTGCCAAACATAAATTAACAGAAATCAAATCAAGAAAATAAATCAAGTTAAATAGTTTAGGGTTGCAGGGTGTGAAAATAAAGCCTCGTTCAAATTGATGATAATTTATTGGTAACTTTAACTTAAATTATGTTACACGTTACAATAATTGATTTACCATGTGGCAACCCTAAGTGAAGGAATGAAGGGGACTGCGTGGCTATCGCCCTTCAGACCTTCCCTAGCTGTGTAGTTCCTGAAGACTGCGGAGCTATCGAACAGGAACCAGGCTTACTTAGGAAACAGAGAAGGCTGCTGGGCTACCGAACTCTGAACCTCTAGCTAGTGAATGACGATTTGTCATGGAGATGTCGCTACGGGAGTGCGGCTCCAGGGCGCAGACCCCCGTCCGCGGACGCTATGCGGTGGCCCGTAACTACGGGCGCCTCCTCATGTTCGCCACTGGCGTTAGGATGGTTGGGCGTGCTGCATTTTCACGCCCATGAAGATGGTGTCTGTTATTTGTGTCCGTAAGCTCCTCACGACATATGTATACTGCCGCTTTCTTCACCGTATCCCGGCGGTCAACCCCTACCAGGTGGAACTCTCACCTACGTGAGAGAAGCCCAGCAGGAGGTAACCAGCGACAGGGATATGGATTCGACGTCCCTACGGATAGGGTGAGTGGCTCCCGCCCGCCCCATGTTCAGAGCTAGCCGAGCCTGGCACGGGGTAGGGAGACCGTATCACGAGTGTGAGGGTGACATTGAATTGTGTGACGTCACCCGGTGTCGTACACGAGTCGCAGCCCGCGCAGCGCCCACGGGTGTGAGTTCTAGCGCCTGTTTAGAGGTGAGTGTCTGGGGTTTGTCACGTGACACGCCTAAATTATCCTAGCACGCATCTCGTGACAGCGTATGTTATATGAAATCGTTAGTGTCACAAGTGAGCCGCGTGTAGCCGGGAGCGACTCAATTGGAGGTCAGTCCGGTACGGTGATGGGGTCATCGTCCGCAAGCAGGTCGCGGGGCAGGGGCCTAGCGTCGGGGGGGCGCGTATGCCAGGACGCTATCTGCTTGACATGAGGCCAAGCAGACGCGTCGGCACGCGCGAACATTCCCTTCGCCAGGCGGCCCACAAACTCTTCCAGGCTCTCAATCCCGAGATCGCGGTGGAGCACGTCGTTCCTCACGAAGCGGGGCGCGTCGACTATTGTCCGCAGCGCAAGGCTTTGCTGCGCACGGAGCAACTTCCGGTTCGGTTTGCTCGTCAGGGCGAACCATGCGGGGGCGGCATAGGTCAAGATTGGGCGCACGTACATCTTGTACACGCCCAACTTGACCCGATGCGGGAGGCGGGACGAGAGCACTGGTCTGAGCAGGTTGAGGGCAACCCTACCCTGTGCGGCGACATTGCGGACGTGTGGCCCTATAGTGAACCGACGGTCTGTGGTACCTAGGTACTTGACCCGGGGCGACCACTCGACGTCGGCTCCTTGCAGCCTCAGGGGTGGTGGTAGACGCTCGGATCCGGAGACCATCGCCTGCGTCTTACCCACGTTGACGATTTGTTCGAAGACAGCTCTGCTTATAAAGGCGGACAGTTGACATGTGTGTGTACAATATCTACACGTAGCCGTCTGTAGTTGTTATCTTCGAGTCTATGAAGCTGCTCATCGTAGTGCTTTGCATAAATTACACTAGATGGCGCTGTATGTTTGTTACAAAATCAAATTAAATAAAGGTCAGGTGCGTAGTACTCGCAACCGGCGCGGCGTGCGTGTATGAACGTATAAACGAGGCAAACGGAGTAAGGATCAGCAGGTGGCGTTCTGTAGTTTCTATGTTTCTATCCACCCCCATGGGACGAACGCGTGAGTTTCAATGAATCTGCCTAGCCTATTCCCAAATATGTTGGGGTCAGCTTCCAGTCTAACCGGATGCAGATAAATACCAGTATTTTACATGGAGCGACAGCCTATCTGACCTCCACATCCCAGTAACTGGGTAATACGATACCCCTTGGTAAGACTGGTTTTCAGACTTTCGGGCTTCTGACGTCCCGTAACGACTGTCAAAGATCCACGAATGACAGCCGGGACTAACGGCTTAACGTGCTTTCCGAGGCACCGAGGAGTCTCGGTATGTAAAGATGGTCACCCATCCACGCACCAACCCCGGCAAGCGTAGCTTAACCTGATGGATCGACCAGTGCGGCTGTTATTACTTAGCCAGGTCGTGGCCCTTCATACTACACAAAAATATTGTACAACATTTCAGTGTCTATTAAACTGCGCCCTCATGCTACAAAATATTGACGGATCCGCAAAAAAAATCTAAACTATTGAACGCCCCACAAAATATTTAATACTTACCAGTGGCGAAAGCATCTAATAACACGATTCCTACCGGCTTCCCTTCGGTGGTTCGCTACTCTACCGCTATTGAAAAATGGCACAGTCAATATAGTGTCTACTATTGCCAAAAACAAGAGTTACACTGTGGATATTTAATTCACCATAACATTTAAACAACAAAAACGCCTATTTAGCTTTGAATTACAATAACAAAAAAAAAATCTAAAATAACTCGGCGCCAAAGCGTCATAATCGGGAACTAAAAATTCGTACAATATAGCGATCCCGTCATGACGTCACTCTAGGTCACCATCCGTGCCTCGGAAAGCATGTTAAGCATCGATCCCGGTCTTACAAGAGGTATCGTGTTACCCAGTAACTGGGTTGTGGAGTTCCGATAGGCAGTCGCTCCATGTAAAAAAATGGTTTTTAGCTGCATCCGGTTAGAGTGAAAACGACTCCAACAGTACTTATTTAGGTAATTAATAGTTCCCAGAGTCTGGATTTGTGCCCGGTTGATGGCAATAGGCTCGGTATTACATAGGTCTTAAACATAACGCCTAAGCGGGGGGGGGGGGGGGGGGGGGGGGGGGGGAAGATTTAGTTTACAATAAGAATAGTCAAGTATTAACAATAATTTAGTTTGAATTAAGAATATAAATGTCAAATAGAAGCAAACAAGGATGTTTTCTTTTTCTCATTTACATCAATGATCTGCCAAAAACCGTAAAGGAATCCGGACCATGCGTTTTGTTTGCGGACGATATTTCCATTCTCAAGTTAATAGCATTAGTAGTTCTTCTAATTTGGAGGTTTCGTCTCGGGTTTTGTTAAAACCCAGGGGGTGGGGGGTGGGGGGGGGGGGGCAACTACACCCGTTGATCTTCGACCATTAACAGGCCCATCTACCCGCGTATCATCTATTAATGATCAATGATTCCAAAATGAAGATTTAAATCGGGGATTTTTGTATGTAAATGCGACGCAGCACGTGTCATCGGTAACACTTGGGAGCACGAAAACCGGCCTTACTGCTGCGACATTAAGGCACTGCATGACAATATCAAACGTTTACGTCACGGTCGCAACGTAGTATTTTTAACGTTAACAAATTAATCAATCATTGACAGCGTCATTAATGACGACACAGCACAATTTTAGACTAGTTTTTTTTCGTTTTGCAGCAGAAACTGCTTATAAGCGTTGTCAAAAATGAGATACGATTAGAAATTATTGAGAGACCCCGGGGAAACGCGCATCAACAGACATTTCAAACAACGTTAAAAGTAAAGTGATCTCAAACAAAACTATGCAATTGTCGTTCCTCATGTTTAACAACGACACTGAAGTAACTATTGGTGAAAAGAGTGTAAATGATGCTTTATTTGAATATAATGAGAGCCTCGACGGGGAGATGTGCTACGCTACTGTGATGACTATAAACTATGTCATGTTTGTGACGTCGATAGCTACGTTGACATACGGAGTGACGTCATGCTGTATTATGAAACAATTCCGTAACTATAAAAATTATGTGTTTCTAAGTACAATTTTAGCGAACGTCTTAAACAGTTCAGTGTCGTTATCCTCATTTAGTTTATTCACCGTGTTATTGCAAATCCAATTCGATGTATGGTCTTCCATCTTTGGTCAGATCCTAATATTATACGTCATAACAGCGAGGCATTACTGGCTGACGGTTATATGCAAAATGTTTTACGTAGAGGTTGTTCAAGTTTTCAAGGGACATGTCCAGGGGAGATTTTTAAAGAGTAGTCTCTTTGGTTGGGGTGCGGCTTTTATTACAATATTAATAATCATCATTAGTACTTATGTTCATTTAGTGATTTATAAATCAGTAAAATATTACATAATTATGACATTATTGTTGGTAATTTCACCAGAGACAATAAACTGTATATTTTACTTAAGAATTGTTTGTTCACTTTTTCGTAGTTCGAACGCAAGCGCATGTACAGCTACGAACAAATGGCATCGCTTGTACGTCGCCACTTTGTTATTTATACTGAGCGATCGCTTGTTGTTGCCTATATATGTTTTAACGTATATCCGTTACTCGTACGGTATAAATAGCGTAATACTACTTTATGTACAGATTTTCTTATATCACTTAAACCCATTATTACTGAACATATATTTTATTCTTGTAAAGAGCAATCGAGATTTGTGGCGTAAATTTTATGTAAATAAATTAAATGAAAGGCAAATCAATCGCGATATTGAAATGAATGTTAAAAGTTTTCGCCAAACTGCTGTCAGTCAACCGGCGGTTATTAATATTCAGGATTAATTAAAAAATACTAAAAACCTCCCGCGGGCAGCTTCTTTTGTTGTACGACTTTTCACAAAACATCGAGATTTCTGTGCTATGTCTATATTTAACTAGCTAACCCGACAGACGTTGTCCTGTCCAAATTTCAATAATTCCTAAAAAAATACCATTGAAAATTCACCTTCAGTTTTTCCGAATTTTTCAATTTTCCCGGCAACTTTTCCAATTTTTCTCATCATAAGAACCTTCTCCTGACAATAATAAACATAACAAAAAAAGAATTAGCGAAATTGTTCCATCCGTTCACGCGTGATGCGATGACCAAGGGAAATAGAGATTCATTTTTATATATTCAAGTATTAGTAGTATTATTAGTAGTAGTATACTTACTATATAGGGTGACTGGTAATTAGTGACCGATACTTAAACACATGATTGTGCTCATTATAACAAACAACTTTTACTATGGGACCAAACCTGAAGTAGCGAAAAAAAATCAGCTGATCCGAATATTCATGTTCGCATAACTCGTCAAAATGTAAGGAGCAGCTGATTTTTTTTTCGCGATTTCAGGTTTAGTCCCATAGTAAAAGTTGTTTGTTATCATGAGCACAATCATGTGTTTAAGTATCGGTCACTAATTACCAGTCACCCTATATACTTGACGTCTATAGAAGTCATAACAATAAAACTTCTATTGTGTCTCGTTTCATCATCATGATCATCAACCACAGCCTGACTTGCCCTGACACCCACTGCTGGGCATAGGCGCTCCTGTGCCAGCCTCATTTAGGTTTTGCCCGCGACGGCAACATTGTCGTCCGCCCATCGCCGCCGGACGACCGACATCTCGTCTTCCAGTCCTTGGACGCCAGGTCACCTCCAGGTCCTTGGCCTTACTCCACCTGTCATCACTGCGCCTTGGCCAGGTGGCATGACAAATAGCAGCTGCAGTAAACAGTTAGTATTGTAACCACTTTTTATGCCTTTAATGCTATTATGCCTTTAATGCCTACGCAATAAAGTCAAAATCGATTGAACGAACTGTAAAAAAGATTTGTTTAAATGTCTAATATTATTGCAGATGGAGTATAGCATATATACAACGTCCCGACATCAATCGTCGGGCTTTAGGCCACCAGACTCATCACCTATCTGGTCGGAGGATCTTCCCTTTTTCATGGAGGATGAGTGAACTTTACACCCTGTTCCTCTTACCTCTATACTGATGTCCCCGAATATCAACGCCGGCGCAGCTTTCGTGCTTTCGAGCGGTGATTTACATAGCCAACCAGCACCCAGGGCTGTAATGGGTATCCTGACCACCAGCATGCAGAGGACGCGCATACCTGATCATCACGCTCAGCCTCATCAGCAACCTTGGCAAAGCATATTGCACTCTCGACCGGCCATCAAGAAGAGCAGACTCAATGCGGCGGTGTATCACATTCGACCCTCACTGGTGTACCACCGCAGACATCCGGTTCCGACTCGCTGGAAACCTTAACTGGCGCCTGGCAAGCAACACAAAATGAAACGACTCAACCTACTATAGACCTGCGGACTCCAGAGGGGAGGCCACATACGAACTACGAACTACACTGACTTCTCGCAAAACCCTGCAGCACGTAAGCTATTACCGCGCGACTTACCGCGTCGGGCAATAGCTCACCAGGCACAACAGGTGACAGGTCGGAGATTCCTCCCTTTTCTACAGAGGATGAGTGAAGTTTACACCCTGTACCTCATACCTCTATAGAAAGTATGGAAGAAAACATGAGGCGCTGATCAAAAAGAAACGTATGAAGGTTGAAAGATGATGAAACTAAAAAGTAGAATGAAAAATAACTAAGTTATGGTTGATTCAAAGTGAATAAAGTCAAACTCACGTAAATAACTAGTTTTATTGCATTCTTTCCTTGAACTTCAAAAAAAAAACATATTATTATCGAAAACTCACTATTTATAAGTTTAAATTAGCATTTTGTTTTTGAAGCAGTTCTTTAAGTTTATTTTTAGAGATCCGTAAAAAAAAGGAAGCTACGGAACGTGTTAAACGTGTCTGTCTGTCATTATGATTTTTTTTTCCGAAACGACAAACATAATAAAACATTACGTCTATTTCCCGAACCGATTTTTTTTTCTTGTTAATAATAAATAATAATAAGTTTATTAGTACCTATAAAAAAAAAACAACACAGTACATAGCATAATAATAGTTAGCCTGCTCTGTCCCTATTTATTTATTAATAACTAGCTGCTGCCCGCGACTTGGTCCGCGTGAAATTTCTTGTTCCCCCGACCCACCCCGGCGCATCTCATTGCCTGCCCGCGCTATTACTTCGTTTTCGCTTAGCGTTCTTTCTGAATTTTTTTCTTTTAGCTCGCCACGTAAAGGTCCTTGAGTGATTTTAAATATGCCTACTTATAGCCTTCCTTTATATTTGGGCATAAAATGCAAAAAGATTTTTAAAGTCCGACTGGTAGTTCCACAGATTAGCACGTTTGTTCATCGTAGCCTTCCTTTAGATTTGGGCTATAAAATGCAAAAAGATTTTTTTAAAGTCCGACTGGTAGTTCCAGAGATTAGCACGTTTGTTCATCGCATCCCCTTCCCGCTAATCTCTCCCTCCCCCTCTCACACCCCCTTCAACACGCCCCCTTCACCCTCTACCCTCACCACCCCGTCCCCTCCCCCTCACCTACCTTTCCTCTCCTCACCAACCCCTGCCCCTATCCTCCTCCCCTCTTCCTCCGCACCACCAATCCCCTAACTCGCTCCCTCACCTAACCCTCCCCTTCCCCCTCCCCCTCTGACCCTCTCTCCAGGGTAGTTATGAAAAACTATTAATGACAAACTTTATTACTTAGGCAAGAATCTGTGCCAAGTTTCAAGTTAATTAACCAAATGAATAAGTTTGTTCTTAAAAACTGTATTCCCTGTTTTCATGCCCACAGGAGTGGAATTTAAAACATCGTTTCGGATTTTTCCATTGCTTGACTGAAAGATTATTTTTACCAATTTTGTAGTTAATCAAGCCCCGCAGTAAAAACCTCCCCTGAAAAATTTACTACCCCTTTTCACCCTCTTATGGGTAGATTTTCGAAAAACTTCTTAATTATTGGTCTCAAGTCAAGAATAAAAATATAACTACTAAGTTTCGAGTTAATCGCGGCGCGGCAGCGCGTCGTCGAACGGAACGCGTATGGCTTTTTTATTTTCGTGATAACTTCGAAATTAAATATCCGATTCGAATGAATTAAAAAGTATTTTACTGCTACATAAACACCCTTGATGATAACTATTTATTTGAATAAGAATTAATACTACGATACGAATGTAACCAGCTTTTGTTTCTACCGGCGATCTAATTAAATTTTAGAACACAAAAGCTGCTATTGTGACTTAACTATGATAGTTAGATGAATTGAAAGAGAATCATCCCTTTCCGTAAAAGTCTCGGACTCGCATGACTGTGCGTGGCGCTCTCGGTCAGCCGATAACCGCGCGTCGCGATCCTCAATGCTCTCTAGAGAGCGTAAAGTCGCTGTCTGAGTACTTTGTGTACTCAGACGTGACTCCCTTTCCGTAAAAGTCTCGGACTCGCGTGACAGTGCGTGGCGCTCTCGGTCAGCCGATAACCGCGCGTCGCGATCCTCAATGCTCTCTAGAGAGCGTAAAGTCGCTGTCCGAGTACTTTGTTTACTCAGGCGTGACTCCCTTTCCGTAAAAGTCTCGGACTCGCGTGACAGTGCGTGGCGCTCTCGGTCAGCCGATAACCGCGCGTCGCGATCCTCAATGCTCTCTAGAGAGCGTAAAGTCGCTGTCCGAGTACTTTGTGTACTCAGGCGTGACTCCCTTTCCGTAAAAGTCTCGGACTCGCGTGACAGTGCGTGGCGCTCTCGGTCAGCCGATAACCGCGCGTCGCGATCCTCAATGCTCTCTAGAGAGCGTAAAGTCGCTGTCCGAGTACTTTGTGTACTCAGGCGTGACTCCCTTTCCGTAAAAGTCTCGGACTCGCGTGACAGTGCGTGGCGCTCTCGGTCAGCCGATAACCGCGCGTCGCGATCCTCAATGCTCTCTAGAGAGCGTAAAGTCGCTGTCCGAGTACTTTGTGTACTCAGGCGTGACTCCCTTTCCGTAAAAGTCTCGGACTCGCGTGACAGTGCGTGGCGCTCTCGGTCAGCCGATAACCGCGCGTCGCGATCCTCAATGCTCTCTAGAGAGCGTAAAGTCGCTGTCCGAGTACTTTGTGTACTCAGGCGTGACTCCCTTTCCGTAAAAGTCTCGGACTCGCGTGACAGTGCGTGGCGCTCTCGGTCAGCCGATAACCGCGCGTCGCGATCCTCAATGCTCTCTAGAGAGCGTAAAGTCGCTGTCCGAGTACTTTGTGTACTCAGGCGTGACTCCCTTTCCGTAAAAGTCTCGGACTCGCGTGACAGTGCGTGGCGCTCTCGGTCAGCCGATAACCGCGCGTCGCGATCCTCAATGCTCTCTAGAGAGCGTAAAGTCGCTGTCCGAGTACTTTGTGTACTCAGGCGTGACTCCCATTCCGTAAAAGTCTCGGACTCGCGTGACAGTGCGTGCGCTCTCGGTCAGCCGATAACCGCGCGTCGCGATCCTCAATGCTCTCTAGAGAGCGTAACGTCGCTGTCCGAGAACTTTGTGTACTCAGGCGTGACTCCCTTTCCGTAAAAGTCTCGGACTCGCGTGACAGTGCGTGCGCTCTCGGTCAGCCGATAACCGCGCGTCGCGATCCTCAATGCTCTCTAGAGAGCGTAACGTCGCTGTCCGAGTACTTTGTGTACTCAGGCGTGACTCCCTTTCCGTAAAAGTCTCGGATTAAAAAAACTATCATCTGAGCTATTTACTGAAGAAGTTTCCTGATCCTTGCAATACGTACTGTCCACATTCTCTTCTACTGAATGTTCACTTTCTGAGCCTGAAATTTCCATGTCAGTACTGCCAGAATCTTTAGTACTCCCTGAAAACTTGCATTCCAAAGGTATGGTCACTGTACTCTCAGGTGACTTTTCCATGACAACTATGTCTCTACTAGTACTAATAGCGTTAGTATCTGGGTCATACACCCTATAGCCTTTTACATGGTCAGAATAGCCAAGAAAAATAAGTTTATTGGCCTTTTTGTCCCACTTGAAACGCAAATACGCAAATGGCTTAAATTTGGCTTCGACCCTGTCCAGACTTTATATGGAGTCTTGTTATTCAGTCCTGTCACAACAGACCTATTTCGCAAGTAAACTGAAGTATGAACCGCCTCTGCCCAGAACTTTTTGTCTAACCTAGCATCAAACATCAAACATCTGGCCTTTTCAACCACTGACCTGTTCATTCGCTCACACAAACCATTCTGTTGCGGCGTATAAACATTAGTCCTTTGATGAACTATCCCTTGCTCCTTCAGATACTTATCAAATTCTCGACTACAGAACTCGCTTCCATTATCTGTCCTTAGAATTTTGATCTTTCTGCCTTTCTGTTTTTCTGCCATGGACTTAAAATCTTTGAAGTTGGTAAATACTTCATTCTTCGCTTTAATAAAATAAACAAATGCCATCTTGCTGTAATCATCCACGAACAAAACTATTACAAAACATTGATTGTGATTTCATTGGACCGCATACATCTGCATGAATCAGCTCTAGAACATCCTCTGTTTTAGACAAACTCTGCTGAAACGGCAGTCTAGCTAGCTTTCCTTCACAGCAAGTTGTACACGATGACTTATCTATGTTTGCCACTTCTGGGTATGAAATTCCTTCTACATCACCATTTTTCATTTTGGTTAAACTTGTACAGTTAATGTGCCCCAAGCGTCGATGCCAAATCTCACTAGATGCTATTGCAGTTGCTGCTAATAACTGTTCTGTTTTCGTATATAATCTGTACCCTTCAACTAATTCTGCCTCACCAACGAGTTTTTTTCTGTTGGTTATAGATGTAGCAAGCATTTTCCTTGAATATTAGGTTGGGGAAAAAGTCTTTTCGCAATAAAGTATGTATGAACTTAAAATAAAATATCTTTGGCTATACTATTTGTATCTGGCTGGTTTTGGTACCATTGAAAGTTTAAATTTTAAAGAACATAATTCCAAATTCAAATTAGGAAAATGTGTGATTTTCATTTGTTTTTCGTACTGTCAAGATGAGTGAATCTAATGAAGAAATTCGATACATTTTAAAATTTTACTACAAAAAAGGTAAAAATGCAACGCAAGCCGCGAAAAAAATTTGCGATGTTTATGGACCCAGTGCAGTGTCTGTGAGAGTAGCACAAATTTGGTTTAAGCGTTTTCAATCCGGAAATTTTGATGTCTAAGATGCACGTCGCTCTGGTCGCCCTATTACGGATAAAATGGATGCCATTTTTGAAAAAGTGGAGCAAGATCGGCATATCAGTAGTCACGACATAGCTGAAGAACTGGGAATTGACCACAAAACAGTTTTGGCGCATTTGAAAAGAACTGGGTACACAAAAAAGCTCGATATTTGGGTACCTCACGAGCTCACTGAAAGAAACCTAATGAACTGTGTACTCATTTGTGATTCTTTATTACGACGTAATGAAACCGAACCAATTTTGAAGAAGCTGATAACTAGTGATGAAAAGTGGATCACATACGACAAGAACGTGCGAAAAAAGTCGTGGTCAAAGGCCGGTCAGGCTTCACAGACTGTGGCGAAACCCGGGTTGACTCGCAACAAGGTGATGCTGTGTGTGTGGTGGGTTTGGAAGGGCATTTTTCATTATGAGCTGTTACCACCAGGCAGAACCATCGATTCTGAACTTTACTTTGAACAACTGATGAGATTAAAGCAAGAAGTTGAGAGAAAGTAGCGGAATTAATCAACAGAAGGGGTGTGGTTTTTCATCATGATAACGTTTTACCGTCACACATCTTTAGCCACTCAGCAAAAATTAAGAGAGTTTGGCTGGGAGGTGTTAATGCATCCGCCGTATAGTCCTGACCTTGCACCTTCAGATTTCCACCTGTTTCGGTCTCTTCAGAATTCTTTAGGCAGTGTCAGGTTAACATCACGAGAGGACTGCCAAAACCACTTGTCGCGGTATTTTGATCAGAAGTCCCAAAATTTCTATAGCAATGGGATCATGTCCCTACCTGCAAGATGGCAAAAAGTTATCGAACAAAATGGTACCTACATACTTTAGATAAATGTAAATAATTTATATTAAAAAATGTTTTGAATTTTGTTAAAAAATGCGAAGAAACTTTTTCCCCAACCTATTATTACACTGTTGCCTTTCTCGATCAACTGACTCACCGAAAGCAAGTTTGTTGTTAAGTTCGGTATGCAAATACGTCCGAAACTGTGACATCGTACTCCATACCGTTCACAACTGTGATGATGTCGACATCACCAGAACACAGAACTGGAACACTTGTCTGGTTTGCAATAATAATTAATCTTCTTCGTAACGTGTTGATAGGACGGATTGACGATATTTTCCTGTCTCGCCGTCATGTGTTTACTAGACCTACTGTCAATGTACCAGTTATTGTGACTGAATTTACCACTCAGAAAAATAGCACTAAATGCATTTGTTTGTTTCTTTTTGCTTGATTCTGAGTTGGGACACTGATTTTTATAATGCCCGGTCTGCTTACATTTGTAACATTTTATAACTTTGACAGGTTTTGATGTTTCTTTTTCTTGCGATTGTCTATGGTCGCTCTTAGGGTTGCCATTTTTCACACGCTGCTTTCCTTTCGCTATAAATGCACTTTCCGAACCGGAAACTGAACTAACCTCGGCATACATGTCCATCACCTTAGTTTTAATGATGTCGGCACTTATCTCGATTCCCGAGTGTTCTATGGCCATTATCATAGGCGCATACCTTTCGGGCAATCCTGCTAACATTAATGCTCCAATCCATTCGTCTGTTAACTTAAAACCTTGAAGGCGCTGCCCTGTTTCAATTATCTGGGTCACATACTGCGACATGAAATCGCAGTTATCAAGACGAATATTGATGAGATTTCTGAGCAAACTTATCTTCCTCGTATATCCAGAATCATCAAACATGGATTTCAATTTGCCCCATAAATCATAAGTTGTCGCCGCTTGCTTTATGTGAGCATATAGCGATGGATCGATTGTCAATACGAGCTTTGCCTTCGCTTTGGCTTCTTCTGCTTTCTCTGCCGCACTTGCCGTTGTTGGTAACTTTTCTTCAATGGCTGACGCCATGCTTTCCAACACCAAAACATTTTGGGCTGCAAAGCACCAATCCTCGTAATTCTCACGGCCGCGCAACTTAGGAACGTTAGCTATATAGTTCGCCGTCATTTTTATTATAAAACCACACAGTACTTATCGCTTTGTCTATTAAATATGAATTATTTAGTGTCTGGGCCCAAAACCTAAAAAAACACGTTTTCTAAATTTACCGCAGACTGACATTTACTGTCATTTTTAATGTATACATAGATGCATAGATGGCGCTAGCAGTTACATATGTTTTTGTTACATACTAACTGTTAACGCCATTACTTTCTTTAGTTTTATATTTCATGCCTAATTACTGGCAACTCTAATTAATTAGTATCTGTGTAACATAAAGTTCCTTCCGCTTTCCTTCTCCCTTCCACAACCCTTATAATGCCTAAGTGAGAGCGAGAAGGAAGATCCGCAATGGCGCGCATACGCTGCCGCCATGAAGATCCGCCAGTTCTCAACCAACATCGACGCCTGTGGGTAAAATTAATCCCAAGTCGAAAAAGAACTCATATTTTCACCGCGAAGAACGAAGATTGCTATTGAACAGTGCAAGTGCGTGTATGTGTGTTGTGGAAAGTGCAGATTCTCGTCCGTACGTGATATCCTGGACGCGCCAGCCACGTGGCTAAGGAAACCCTTCTCGTCGTGTCGCCATAGCTCACCAGGCAGGTACCATCATCATTTTCCCACACCACCAAAACACCTACTTGTGTCACCGAACCGCCCCTCATACAGTCCACTAAGAAAATTTCGATTTTCACCCCAAGGCTTTAGGCCGCCGCAACATTTTTTGGTCCTACGATCACGGATATCCAACAGTTTTTGGTCCTACGATCACAGATATCCAACAGTTTTGGTCCCATGATCACGGATACCTATTTTTCTTTATCCTCTTGATAACGGATATCAATATTATATCCGTATATCATCATCCCGCAACTATATTTCATTTCAATCTTCGTTCCTTATACTCTTATACTAAACCGCTTTCATTTATTCATTTATTACAGTACCTACTTGTCATTGCGTACATTCACAGGTATTTCGCATCCCGCTCAACTTAATATTTTAATATACGTAGGTAGAAGCAAAATCTACCGCTCGCTCGCTTCGCTATCGTTCGGTACTATATTCGTAGGTACCACCTACCAATCCCGCACCGCGCGCAACTCGTTGAAGTTTGCGATTTATTTTAGCTATTATAAAAACCTACAAAAATATCGAAAATGCCTAAGAAAGTGACCATGGATTCGGATGATCAGATAGAATCCGCGATTCAAATAGCACTGTCATGTCGTAATATGATTTTTGCCCGCATGCAAATCATTTACGATTTAATGGAAAAAATGAAGTCCGGTATGGAACCGCTAGAGAAGTTCTTGTGTGCGTGTGTCAATGTTGATGCGTTGCGCACCGAGTTCCTCGAGGCATTTAATAAATATAACTCGCTTCTTCTAAGACAAGACCCGGAAAATAATATTGATGATCAGTCGTGGATTAGTTTTGAGGAATTATATTGCTGCGTTAAATATAATTATTCAAATTACTCAAAATCATCAGCCACATCGGCTCCTACTTCTAGTGGTAGTGGTGTCAATAAGCAAACAGTTCGCTTGCCTCCCATTGAAATTGTGTCATTCGATGGCGATATTCGTAACTGGCCCCTGTTCTATGCTAATTTTAAAAGCACGGTACACGAAAATAATACATTGACTGATTCGGAGAAATTATATTATTTGATGGGGAAATTGAAAGATAAGGCTCAAACCGCGTTCTCAGGAGTTTGCCCTAATGGCGATAACTACCAATTAATTTTTAATTCACTCATAAACAAGTACGAAGACAAACGTATATTAGCTTCTAGTTACCTTAATCGGATGTTTGAACATAAATCTTTTAATACCGCATCTATTCAAAATTTCGAATCCTTTTCTGATAATTTTGTTTCCGCCGCAAACGCATTAAAAAACCTTAAAATAAATGATTTATCAGATTTGATTTTTTTCCATGTCGCTATAAAAAAGGTTGATTCTGAAACCGCTCGACTTTTTGAAATGAACTCAAAAGACGAAATTCCTAAATTCGACAATTTAGTACAGTTCATTAAAAATCAATCTCGCATTTTACAAAATACTAAAGCTTTAAACAGCTTGAGTTTCACTCAGTCTAACAACAATCCTGTAAATAAAAAAACGTCCAAAACTCCGCAACCGCAATCTTACACTGTAATTGATAAATCCGCAAAATGTTTGTGTGATAGCTTTGTTCATGAACATTTATTTAAATGTCCTGCCTTTTCTAAAATGACACCAAGTGATCGTTTCAAATCGGTGAAGCAAAACGATGCATGTACTAACTGTTTAAGTATTAAACATAAGGCCAGAGTCTGTCAGTCTGAATCTAGATGTAAATCTTGTAAAAATAAACATCATACGCTTTTACACTTTAATCGCGAATCGCACGCGACTGTAATATCGAACGGTGTTGATGATACCGCACGTACACAATCTGGTTCAAACTCCACGGCTTCGAGCGAGCAAGATGCTCACGCCGCCGCCGCGCCGCTCGCCGCCACCGCTCAGAGCGCCCCGCAATGTAATGCATCCATTGCTGCGTCGATCCTTTACGACTCGAACTCCCGCGTATCAAAGCCGCAATGTAATACGAATACTACTATTTTGTTGTCAACCGCTACTGTAATAGTTCGAGATTCATTTGGTAAGGAGCATTTTATTCGCTGTCTATTAGACAGTGGCTCACAAATTAATTTTATTACCGCAGAATGTTGCAAACGATTAGGTTTGACTAGACATTCATCTGATACGCCTTCCGTTAAGGGTATCGGTGGTACGGAAAAATCCGTTAAGGGTTCCGTACAATTCGCTTTCTTTTCCCGTTTTAATCCGAACGTTACTTTTAACGTTAATTCGCTAGTTGTCGATGCAATCACCGATAATTTACCCACCGCTCCCGTAGATACTTCCGCCTTGCCTTACTTAAAAGGTTTACCGCTCGCCGACGAATCGTTTGGCAAACCCGGTCGCATCGATGTGTTGATCGGGGCTTCGCTTTTCCCGCATCTTATGCTGCCCCGCCTAGTTAGCAGCAACTCCTCCGCGCCGCCCGCCATGCAGACGGTACTCGGTTACGTCATCATGGGCACTGTGCCCGCGCTGCCTGTACGTCGTAATAAGCCTCCACATTACTCACATATTTCGCAACCATCCGACAAAGACTCGTTAGAATCGGCGTTGAAAAAATTCTGGCAGGTCGATGAAGCGCCCGTCACTCTTTCGACGAGCAAATCGCTCGACGAACTTGAGTGCGAGTACTTTTATAATTCGACCACGGAACGCGATGGGGACACAGGTAGATACTCTGTAGCCCTACCGTTTCGCAGCGATGTGTTCTCATTGGGGAACTCACTCGATATCGCGAAAAAACGTTTTTTCTGCCTAGAAAATAAATTAGAATCCGCACCCGAGTTACGTACTGCGTATGATGACGTCATTCGCGAATATATTGATAAAGGATATTTATCTCCTGCTCCGCTCGATAGTTCAGACAGTAGTTATCCTGACTATGTAATTCCGCATCACGCAGTTGTACGTTTAGATAAGACAACAACAAAACTACGCTCCGTGTTAGACGCTAGTGCTAAAACGAGTACTGGATTATCTCTCAACGATATTTTACACAGTGGCCCGAATTTACAGGGTGACTTGTTTACTATAATTCTGAATTTTCGATTGTTCGCATTCGCGCTCTCGGCTGATTGCCGACAAATGTTCTTACAGATTGAAGTAAGAGAAAGCGATCGTCGCTTTCAACGCATCTTATATCGTTTTAGTCCAAACGATCCTCTGGTTCTATATCAGTTTAACCGTGTCTGTTTTGGTCTCAAGTCAAGTCCCTACCATGCGATCCGCACAGTACAACAGTTGGTTCAAGACGATGGTCATCACTTCCCGCGCGCCAGCGCTATCATCGCGGATTCGCTGTATATGGATGACGTAGTCTACAGCGTAAGCTCCGAATCACGTGCAGTCCAGGTTTCGCACGAACTGATTAAACTCTTTAGAGGAGGTCAGTTCGAGTTGGTCAAGTGGACCAGTAACTCTCAAACTGTACTAAACAGTATTCCCGCGTCGCATAGGTTGACCGAACAACTAGAATTCGACAAGTCGGTAGAACAAAAGGTTCTCGGCTTGCGCTGGTGTAGGTCAAATGATTGTTTTGAATTTCTTATTTCCGCACCGCCAGACACGTGTACTAAACGTGCTATACTGTCGGCCGTAGCTAGGCTGTGGGACATCATGGGGCTTGTCGCGCCTGTAGTTCTCTATGCTAAACTACTTATCAAAGAATTGTGGTTACTGAAGCTCGATTGGGATGACACTCCCCCGCGTCACATCATAAATATTTGGCAAACTTTTCGCTCTGCCCTGCCGCTTTTAAATGATTTTAAAATCCCGCGCCATTTAGGTATTTTTGAAAATTGTATTCTTCGCCTCATTGGATTTTCCGACGCCAGTGAAAGCGCCTATGGCGCTGTCATCTATGCGCACGTCACTCGCAACGATGACGTAGTCGTTCAGCTGGTTTGTGCCAAGTCGAAGGTATCGCCGGTTAAACCATTGACTATCGCTCGACTGGAGCTCTGTGGTGCCGAACTCCTCGCTAAACTTCTTCGCCGTGTTCATGACACTTATAATCCGCGTTATAATGTTACCGCTATTTACGCATTCACCGATTCAAAGGTGACTCTTTGCTGGATAAATTCTTCTCCGCATCGTTGGCACACGTTTGTGGCCAATCGTGTCGTTCGCATCGTAGACAACGTCCCCGCGGAACATTTCTACCACGTAGCTGGTACTGAAAACCCAGCGGACTGTTTGTCACGTGGTTTAACACCTGACAAATTCATTGAGCACCCATTATGGTTGCACGGACCCGCTTGGGCTAAGCGCGACCCTTCCGAATGGCCCATACATAAGGTTACAGACTTGAATTCGGAACCCATTCCGGAAGAAAAGGTCCACGCGCATCCCATAGTCGCGGATTCAAGTTCGGAAAATTCGCTTCTACTCGCACTCGCAGAACGTACGTCGTCGTGGACTAAACTGCTGCGTATTGTTGTTTTCATATACCGCTTCATGAAAAAACTCCCGCGTCGGACTGACGCCGTTACCGCTAGCGACCTCGAGTTCGCTGAAACCATTTTGTTGCGTCATGTTCAAACAAAACACTTCATGGAAGATTATTCCGAGTTAAAAAATAATAAAATTTGTTCACCCGCTCTTATTAAACTCAAGCCATTTGTAGATGGTGATGATTTAATCCGCGTTGGGGGTCGATTAACTCATTCGGCTGAGGCCTATAGTACTAAACACCCGGTAGTGTTACCCCGTCATGATCGCATAGTTGAAATCCTCGTAGACTATTATCATATAAAATATTTACATGCAGGTCCAGAACTCACTATGTCGTTATTGCGCCATAAGTATTGGATTTTGTCCGCTAGACGCATTATTCGTCATAGAATCCACAAGTGTAACGCATGTCACAGGTGGAGACCGCGACCTCATGGTCCGCCGATTATGGGCGATCTCCCTAAATCTAGAGTAAACGTTGCAACCAAAGCTTTTTCTCATACAGGGTGTGATTACGCTGGCCCTATACAGTATGTGCCCGTACGCACTCGAGGTGCGAAGAGTCGCAAGGGTTATTTATGTATATTTACCTGTATGACTACTCGCGCTGTTCATATTGAATTAGCTACAGATCTTACGACTGCGTCGTTCATAGCCGCGTTGAAACGGTTTTTATCCCGCCGTGGACCGGTACAATGCTTGTATTCGGACAACGCGACCAATTTTCGAGGAGCTAATTCGTTTTTACGCGACTTGTATACTTTCATAAATAAAGAATACCGCCCGCGCTTTGAAGAGGAGCTCGCTGAGCATCGCATTAATTGGCACTTTATTCCGCCCGCGTCACCGCACTTTGGTGGATGTTGGGAGTCCATGGTGAAGGCCGTGAAGACTCACCTTTTCAAGACAATAGGTCAACAACTTCTATCTTATGAAGAATTAGTTACAATTCTCTCTCAAATAGAGTGCCTGTTGAACTCCAGACCTCTTACTGTTCTTAGCGCTGATCCGGAAGAGCCTAAAGCTCTTACCCCTTCGCATTTTTTACATACTGTACCGCTTAACTCATTACCCGCCGCGGAAGTAGGTTTACTGTCTGATCACCTGCTTCAAAGACACTCTCTTATGGATAAATTAGTCCAGTCGTACTGGAAAAGATGGCGAAGCGAGTATCTTCATAGTTTACAATCACGCTTAAAATGGAATAAACCTGATGGAGACATGATTAAGGAAGGCACTGTAGTAGTGATAGTTAATGATAATGCGCCTCCTCTATCCTGGCCTCTAGGTGTTATTGAGAAGTTGCATACGTCTATAGACGGTAGCACGCGAGTCGTTTCAGTACGCACTTCTAATGGGATTCTTGTGCGACCTGTGGTCCGCTTATGCCCCATTCCTACTCAGTAATATCTTATTCAGTCCATTCCCTCTTTAGTTAGATTTAAGTGTAATTTCACTGTATATATTATTATATCATTCTCTTTAAAGGTGACCCTTTAAGGCCGCGAGGAATGTTAACGCCATTACTTTCTTTAGTTTTATATTTCATGCCTAATTACTGGCAACTCTAATTAATTAGTATCTGTGTAACATAAAGTTCCTTCCGCTTTCCTTCTCCCTTCCACAACCCTTATAATGCCTAAGTGAGAGCGAGAAGGAAGATCCGCAATGGCGCGCATACGCTGCCGCCAAGAAGATCCGCCAGTTCTCAACCAACATCGACGCCTGTGGGTAAAATTAATCCCAAGTCGAAAAAGGACTCATATTTTCACCGCGAAGAACGAAGATTGCTATTGAACAGTGCAAGTGCGTGTATGTGTGTTGTGGAAAGTGCAGATTCTCGTCCGTACGTGATATCCTGGACGCGCCAGCCACGTGGCTAAGGAAACCCTTCTCGTCGTGTCGCCATAGCTCACCAGGCAGGTACCATCATCATTTTCCCACACCACCAAAACACCTACTTGTGTCACCGAACCGCCCCTCATACAGTCCACTAAGAAAATTTCGATTTTCACCCCAAGGCTTTAGGCCGCCGCAACACTAACAGTATGTACAGACGCCAGCACATCAAGCTACTACAATCTGTCTTACTTTAGTAGATTTTCATCTTTATCGCTTAAGCATTAGGTTCAAGGTTGATTGGGAAAATTTTACAGTTTCGGGTGGCTTGACCTGCTGGCGTCGGTACCTGTTTGTGAGAAGAGTGTAATCGATACTTTATTTATTTATTTATTTAACATGTGGAAAACCAACAGCTTAACTTATAAACAATAAATATACTGAAATAAGAAACATGAAGGTTTTCAAGGACAGGTTTTCACGGCTAGCAATACAGTAATTATAATAAGAGATCTTACACACGACAAGATATCAAGAAAAGATGAGCACCAATCGTCAAATCGGCACCGCCAAACATAAGGAATAGATTACAAAAAAATTAAATAAAATAAGAAACAGAACTATTATTAACACTAAGAATTAATTTTGAAAAATTCCAGGTTCAGCCTATTGCGTACGCTTGAGCCTTTGGTTGAAAACAAGTCAAAAGAGAACTGCTTGCATAGGTCATTAAAGTCTTTACTCACTCGCACTAAATATGAGTTATACCAATATAATGAATGCCTCAAGGGGAAGCTATGCTACGCTACTGTGATGACTATAAACCCCATTATATTTGTTATGTAATAGTTAGGTTGATATACGGAGTGACGTCATGCTGCATCATAAAGAAATTCCGTAACTTAATTTTTTTTTTGGTTCCATACCCGTAGGGTCCAAACGGAGCCATATTGCTCTCACTCACGTGTCCGTCTGTCCGTCGTCTGTCACACAGGTTTTACAGCCAAACGGTTGGAGCTACAGTCTTCAAATTTTCACAGTATAGTATTAGTTGACCTAAAGCCATACAAATTGTAAAAAAAAAATTTTAAACGATTTTACGGGGGCCTCCCATACAGTTAAAGGAGGGCGCGAAAAAAAAAATCCTATTGGGGTATCGTTGTTTAGAGCTCGTCGAGTAGATAAATACTTTTTTTTTTTAAATATTGAAAAAAAAAAGCAAAGGAATGAGAAGCCAGTAAAGTTAGTTTTTTTTACTTCTGAAGAATTTTTTAACTTTCATTGACATATGAACTTAAAATTTTGTGATAATGTTTATTATTACGTATATTTTACTAACAAACACCAACATATTGATAAATCAAATTTGGTACGGAACCCTAAATGTGCGATCGCACTTGGTCGGTTTTTTTAAAAGTTTTTTCATGAAACCAAGTTTTAAACGTTATAACTAAATTTGGAATACCCCACAGATCCTGTACCGTTGTATGTTCCTATAAGCTGTGCCATAAGCGCAATGTTTTGCGTTACACTTCGCGCTACTGTGAACAGCGATTTTTCGCACCAAAAATTCTAATTCTAGAACTGGAAAGAGCGCAAAGGTCTCTCTTGAAAGTGATGTATTTTAAATCGTATAGATTCCCTACTAAAAATCTTTACTCACAAAGTGGCCTTCTCGCAGTCAGAAAATTATATGTACTCCATGCTACTTTAAAATTACACAAAACCCTCCCCTATGATTCTGGTCTCAACAAAAAACGGAGAAAATATCTTGTTGCACCAGAAGTCTTGGTTAAAACCTCCTATGCGAAAAGGCCGTTCACCAGACAACCCGCTTCCATCTACAACAAATAAATAAAATTTTAAATATTTATCCTACGAGTTATCGAGAATGTAAGAAATCTTTAATAGACTGGCTAAAATGTAAGAGTTATTACGACATTGAAACTCTCTTACAAAGTATCATGTGATAAGTTAACGAAAGCGACACACATACACACACACACACACACACACTCTCACACACACACACACACACACACACACACACACACAGACACGCGCGCGCACGCGCCCCCACACACTCACACACACCCCCACACACTTACCCTCCTAGATTTAAGTTAAATTTGTTTCTAGTTTTAGAATAGCGGGCTCTCCTAGTACAGGTTTTTATTATACTTAAAAGGAGGCGTCTATGCAAGATTATAGTGTACTTAGAAGTTTGTAAAGTTAACTGAAATAAAAAAAAAAATATTTATTTAAATAAAAGTTGTTTCCGAGCAATAGTTGTTGCTCAAAATTACTTATTTTGATGTACAGACTGCATAGATTCGGCTATGTGAAGGGTCTTTTTACAGCCTGTATTTTTGTCTCCAGGTGAAAGGTGAATTCAGCGGCAAAATGAAAGGCAAGAAGAACGTGAAAGCTGAGGGGTTCAAGCCGGGCGCTATCTACGAGCTCAACGATGAAGACGAGCTCTTGTACGGCGGAGACCAGACGCCTGCGTCCATGGCTAGCGTGAGTACTTGTCCATTAGAAAATATAAAGACTGAAGGAAAAAAATGCTTGTTAAATAGCAATCAATCTGCCTAGGCTTATCCTAACTATGTTGGGGTTGGCTTCCAGTCTAACCGGATGCAGCTGAATACCAGTATTTTACATGGAGCGACTGCCTGTATGACCTTCGCAACCCAGTAACTGGCTAATACCATAGATAGATAGAATACTCTTTTATGCACATCATAATAGGTTGGGGAAAAAGTTTCTTCGCATTTTTTAAGAAAATTCAAAACATTTTTTAATATACATTATTTTCATTTATCTAAAGTATGTAGGTACCATTTTGTTCGATAACTTTTTGCCATCTTGTAGGTAGGGACATGATCCCATTGCTATAGAAATTTTGGGACTTCTGATCAAAATACCACGACAAGTGGTTTTGGCAGTCCTCTCGTGATGTTAACCTGACACTGCCTAAAGAATTCTGAAGAGACCGAAACAGGTGGAAATCTGAGGTACAAGGTCAGGACTATACGGCGGATGCATTAACACCTCCCAGCCAAACTCTCTTATTTTTTGCTAAATGGCTAAAAATGTGTGAGGTCTAGTGTTATCATGATGAAAAACCACAACCCTTCTGTTGATTAATTCCGGCCGCTTTCTCTCAACTTCTTGCTTTAATCTCATCAGTTGTTCGCAGTAGAGTTCAGAATCGATGGTCCTGCCTGGTGGTAACAGCTCATAATGAATAATGCTCTTCCAATCCCACCACACACACAGCATCACCTTGTTGCGAGTTAACCCGGGTTTCACCACAGTCTGAGAAGCCTGACCGACCTTTGACCACGACCTTTTTCGCACGTTCTTGTCGTACGTGATCCACTTTTCATCACCAGTTATCAGCTTCTTCAAAAATGGTTCGGTTTCATTACGTCGTTATAAAGAATCACAAATGAGTACACGGTTCATTAGGTTTCTTTCAGTGAGCTCGTGAGGTACCCAAATATCGAGCTTTTTTGTGTACCCAGTTTTTTTCAAATGCGCCAAAACTGTTTTGTGGTCAATTCCCAGTTCTTCAGCTACGTCGTAACTACTGATATGCCGATCTTGCTCCACTTTTTCAAAAATGGCATCCATTTTATCCGTAATAGGGCGACCAGAGCGACGTGCATCTTTGACATCAAAATTTCCGGATTGAAAACGCTTAAACCAAATTTGTGCTACTCTCACAGACACTGCACTGGGTCCATAAACATCGCAAATTTTTTTCGCGGCATGCGTTGCATTTTTACCTTTTTTGTAGTAAAATTTTAAAATGTATCGAATTTCTTCATTAGATTCACTCATCTTGACAGTACGAAAAACAAATGAAAATCACACATTTTCCTAATTTGAATTTGGAATTATGTTCTTTAAAATTTAAACTTTCAATGATACCAAAACCAGCCAGATACAAATAGTATAGCCAAAGAGATTTTATTTTAAGTTCATACATACTATAATGCGAAAAGACTTTTTCCCCAACCTAATATAATGACAGATACAAAATGTTGAAATTTTACTTATGTAGTTACTTAACTTAGCTAAGAGCGATTTTTTATAGGTATAGTATACTTACAGTTTACACACATATTTTACACCACCTTGTTCTTACTGTGTTTCAGTGCTTTATTTTATTAAAAAAAAAAAACCGGTCAAGAGCGAGTCGGATATACACATTTTTGTTAGCAAACGCGATGTTTTTGTTTTCCGAGCTGCATGGAAAACATTCCCCGCGCGGGGGAAGAGGGGAAGGGTTTGTTTCATTTTCAACTACCGCGTCTTCCTCGTCGGAACTCATTACGACATCTATACAAAATTTGTAACCAAAAATATTTGAATGAGCAGGAGACAGCTTGTGTATGAAAATAAATATGTATGTGTAATGTTTGGTAAAAAGACGCGCAGGAGACACGGCATAAAAAAACTTACTTTCCACAGATAATGTTAGCGGAACAATCAAAGAACCCGGGCGTACCTCGCCGTATCTCCCGCTGGTGGAAGAAACACCTCATAGAAGTGAAGGCCACGTACTGGCTGTTCGTACTGCGACTGAACGGCAACCTCGAGATATACTCGCTGCCCGAGATGAGGCTGAGCTTCCTCGTCAGAGACGCCTGCGCCGGGAATAGGGTGAGTCAGTAGCATTAAACAACATTTATTTATTTATTTAAATTTTAACTTACTCATCTCGCAGAACTCCAGACATACTGACATGATCGTCTTCCATTCATATTATATTAGCTTTTGCCCGACTTAAAAAAAAAAACATAATTATCCCACTGCTAGGTAAAGGCCTCCCCTACTATCCTTCAACCTCTCTCTGTCTAGTGTACGCACGGCTACAGATCAAGCTATAGATTTCTAGCATAAGCTGATCTCGCATTGTATAGGATTTTCTCACAATGAGAAGACGGATTTCGATAAAATTAACCTCAATTGTCAAATGAAATACATCTTTATGGTGATATTAAATTAGAATTTCGGGTTTAAGTACTCGGATAATCAAATCAAAGTACTCAATTTGTAAATGACACACGATTTCGATGGATTTATTTACATTTTCATCAGATGCTTTTGGAACAGAGCATAGTCTTTACTATTTCATATTGTTTCAAGTCCTCAAACTTCTTCTTTTCCACAGATCCTAGCCGACAGCCTTGAATCGGTCCCCATTCCCAGTAGTGGCGTCGAAGATGAGGAACTGAGCAGTGGTGGACAGAACACTGATGCCGATAAGTGCAGGGAGCTGCTGGTCGTAGGAGTAGGGCATAAAGGAACCAGGGTCCTGATGCTCATGAGGTGCGAAGACCAGCTCATGATTTACCAGGTAAGAAGGGCATATCAATCAATCTGCCTAGCCTTTTCCCAACTAATTTGGGTTCGTCTTCCAGTCTAACCGGATGCAGCTGCATACCAGTATTTTACATAGAGCGACGGCCTATCTGACCTCCACAACCCAGTAACTGGGTAATACGATACCCCTTGGTAAGACTGGTTGTCAGACTTTCGGACTTCTGACGACCCGTAACGACTGTCAAAGATCCACGAATTACAGCCGGGACTAATGGCTTAACGTGCTTCCCGAGGCAAGGAGGAGTCTCGGTATGTAAAGTTGGTCACCCATCCACGGACCAACCGCGGCAAGCGTAGCTTAACCAGATGGATCGAACCGTGCGGCTGTTATTACTTAGCCACGAGCTCCTCCTCCTAAGAAGGGGTGTAAAAAGACGCTTATTCGTTAGCCTCTTTTTTACATGCTGTAAGTTTGGATTCCCCCTTCGGTGCGGTGACTGACTCTCGTTCTGATGATTATTGAATAATAAACATAAAATTTACCGCAAAAATCGAGCAGACCTCAGCTCTTACTTAGGTCATACTGAAAATTTTTGGATTCTAATAAATAAGACCAGATATTAGACTCCATAACAACAACTTAACTTTTTTATCATTTTACGGCACCACTCGACACGCAGTCGCTTCTGGTCTTCCGTGTCATGCGGTATCCATCGAGTGCAAAGCTTCCGAACCTTCAGATGCACGTGCTAAATGGCTTGCACTTGGCTCATTCCAATGCCTAATACAGTACGAACTTGCTGACTAGTCGTTTTTTTGTCAGTTTCAATCAGTTGTCGTATGGTATCAATATTGGATTCTGTAACCGCCGTCGCCGGCCGAACTTTAACGTACATCGTCGTGGAGGTGATCACGTCCACGTCTACATTCTCCCAACCTCGAATACACAGAATTGCGAATGGGGCTTCATCACCAAATGCCAATTGAAGTCTCTGGCAACTCTCTTATGACATAAACTACAGCGAAAATAAAAAAAATAATTGAGCGAAAATTTTCACGAGTTAAATTCATTGTAAAAGCGACACATAATTTTCTAAAGGACGCCACAATGAAAAAATAACAAATGACAGTCGCAAATTAAAGTAACATGTTCCCAGAGAGTTCCATTTTTGAATTCCGAAAAGTTGCTTTTTAATTTTTTTAATTGTAAGTGGCCAGTTCCAGAAACTTTCGGTATGCCCCACGTGTAACCCATGAGGTCGGGGTGCGCTGCTTATTTACTGCGACCAACTTTGAGATGATGGAGTTTCTTGCCGGCTCTTCTCCATAGGAAACGACCAATTTGGAACCGTGCACCTAGCTTCTGACGTTTCATAAGTACCCATGTAGGTTTATGTGAAATAAAATATTTTGATTTTGAGAAAAGATATTGATTTGATTTTGTTTTAATAAGCGTACATCATCGAAGCATAAAAGGTTTTTAAAGGATCAATTAAATATTTCGCTATTGTCATTGTTATTTTCATTTCCACTGCCAACGTATAACATTTTATTTAAACATTTCTAGGCTTACAAATATCCCCGAGGCAACTTGAAACTGCGCTTCAGTCGTTCGCGCGTATCGTTCCCCTTCGGGTACAGTGCGGCGCCTCTGACGACGCCTGAGGACTCCTACGAGACCGCACTCTTGAAGGAGAATGTGCGACAGTGCCGATATTTCAGTGAGTCATTTGTCATTCGCTAGCTTTTCAATATTTTATCGCGATTGTGGAACAAATTTAAAAGGGGGTTTAATTATTAATGTGACTGGTAATTAGTGACCGATACTTAAACACATGATTGTATTCATGATAACAAACAACTTTTACTGTGACTAAACCTCAAAACACGAAATAAAATCAGCTGTTCCCTACATTTATGTTGGCATTACTAGTGAAAATTTTTTTTTTCGCGATTTTAGGTCTGGTCCCATAGTAAAAGTTGTTTGTTATCGTGAGTACAATGATGTGTTG
Organism: Cosmia pyralina; assembly: GCA_946251885.1. Classification (NCBI taxonomy): domain Eukaryota; kingdom Metazoa; phylum Arthropoda; class Insecta; order Lepidoptera; family Noctuidae; genus Cosmia; species Cosmia pyralina. Next base: position 2,061,628 of record OX276365.1, read on the forward strand.
CAAGTATCGGTCACTAATTACCAGTCGCTCTATATATTAGTTCATCTTCTAAACTACCCTACGGATTTTGATGCGGTTTTCACCATCGTTTAGAGAATTTATTTCGGAAGTTTATGTGTGTCACACAATATTACTTAATTCACGTTCTGTCAAGTCGTAAAAACCGCGCGAAACAGGGGCAGGTCGCTAGTAATAGTATAATCAAAACATAATAGATTACAATAGATTTCTTATACATTTTGAAATTTCTCTCTCGACTAAAATTGCCTCCGGCTTCATCCGCGTGGAGGTTGGACATTGTTCCACGGGATCGTACTAACAGTAACAAGATAAAAAAGTTTGTCTGTCAAAGGAGAATGCCCTCATATATGGGGCGCCCTGTACCAAACGAAAAGTCCGGTGTCACAACCAAACCCAGTGTATTTGGAGGAGAATTCAATGCTTTTCCCCTATTGATAACTGTTTTTTACATGGAATTCCGCAATTTGTATTTATTTCCCATTTACCTACTTAATATTTTGAGGTTAGGTTCGTGAAAATGACTGATTCGAAATGGTTGAGTTAGTGACAAATAAGGTGGTAATATCGGTCATGTTTTTTATTCTTGATTTTGTGCTAGTTTTTCCTGATGGATGGATGGATGGAATACAATACATTACTTCCTAGTCAATATTAATATTCATGTTGTCAGTTTTTTTTAATGTAATGAATGAATCAAGCAGGTACTTGCAGTAAGTGCAGGCTGAACAAACAATCGATTTTGTACTGTGTTTTGATTCATAATAACTTGAAAATATAACATTAAGCTTATGTTACCCGAATAGTTAGGTAGAGGTGTATTTATATTATATATTATTATAGAGTACACCCATATTTCGATCTTGAAATGTTAGTAATACTCGTAATAAGGTAGGATATTATAAATGAAAAACATAGCTATAAAGTTAATTAAATAATTATTTATCATATTTACATAATGTATAGACCACGACTACGGCAGAGAAAAAAATGTACCTACAATTATAACTATATCCGCCCTACACAAATATTGTTATTACCTACTAGCTAATACTTTTCATGACCACTTAGAGGGAAGTGCAAACACCAATATTCTGTATTTTGGTGATATTATCTTCCTATACAAACCAGTAAATGTCGCTGCGACAGCCATGAATTGCGGTTGGGCGGCACTGCCGCTGCCGTCGCCTGCAAGACTATGTTAAGAAAAAGCTTTCGAACCCCCCTTTTCGTTATTATAATTATATTCTAAAAGTTCATATGAAACCAACACTAGTAATAGTTCTTTATTTCTCCTCATAATGACAAGCTTATTCTAGGTTTCACATATTATTTGAATTTTTTTTTGTTATTAGCAATGAAAGTAACTTCATTAATGACGGCGCCAAATAACTACAGATAATAATAAAAATCAGCCAAAAAACAACTGCAATACGTCACGATAAGAACGACATTTTCTTTTTTGAATCGGTCCTCTTTTCATTAAATGCTTAAAATGTATTCCAAAATAATAATGTAAATTATTGTGACGCAACGCGTGATCTAAAGATTTTATTTTGATCACTTAAAACATACAATGCCTAACATCACTTATACTAAAAAGCAAATCAGTACAGTTAATGACGGCGCCAAACAACTACAGATAATAATAAAAATCTGCCAAAAAACAACTGCAATACGTCACGATAAGAACGACATTTTCTTTTTTGAATCGGTCCTCTTTTCATTAAATGCTTAAAATGTATTCCAAAATAATAATGTAAATTATTGTGACGCAACGCGTGATCTAAAGATTTTATATTGATCACTTAAAACATACAATGCCTAACATCACTTATACTAAAAAGCAAATCAGTACAGTTGTTGTATCTCACGAAAGCGGGTGAGCCATACTTGTAGTTGTCTTGTGTGCGTAACTACAGGTAGCGTTAGCAAGCTCATCGCTAATGAACAAAATAATAAAGTTATTAGATTTTTGCATATGTATAGATAAGACATTAAGACATTGTACAATGAAATAGAAACTTATATTAAAGAAACTTTTAATTTTAGCAATATTTTGAATACAATTTATATTTTTTATTTAAATTAATATTTGAAGTAGAATCGTAACTAGACTCTTCTTCAGAGTCAGTTTCTTCTTCACTGTCATATTCAAAATCAGTGTCAAAATATTTCATATAATCAGTTTCTTTTTTAATGACACTATTACAAGTATTACGCCATGTCTCACTTGTTATTTTTGTAATACTCTCTTCAGTAAGTTTTTCTGTGTTGGTCATATTTTGCTCGACGTTTCTTAGAGCAATGTAGTTTTTAAGGACCCCCCAGATGTTCTCTATGGCATTAAGCTCAGGGTGGTAAGGAGGGAGGCGTAATACTTCAAATCCTTTACTTTTTATGTAGTAATCGATTTTGTAAGTCATAAAATCACTTTTATGGTTTTTTATTATAATTATCATATAACTCAACTTTGCTCAAATTTGTGTCGAAATGTATATATACCCTTAGAAGTGAGCCATTCTTGCATCTCAGATTTTGTTGAGGTTGTCGTCGGCAATTTCTCAGCACGCGTATTATGGTACGATGCATTATCTAGTACTATTACGGAACTATCTGGCTTTGGCAGCAACTTTTCATTCAACCATTTTACGTAATTTTCAAAACTCATGTTGGAATGGTAGTCTCCAACTGTGGAATTAGCTTTGTAGACTAAGCAAGCGTTCTCAATAAATCCGGCACAGGTTCCAGCGTGTGCTAAAATAAAACGAGTACCTTGACTAAGTTTTTTTTTAAAAATGGAGATGGTTTGTCTTTTTGGGCCCAGGTGTTATCTCGAACATGTGTTGTCAATACGCAACTTTCGTCAGTATAGACAATAGGCCGACCTTGAGAGCGGTATTCGGTTATTTTTTTTAAGTATTTTAGTCCCCACATCTGGATATCATGCCGTTCAACTAATACTTTCCTATTGTTATCGGTTTTACGCCACTTGTAGCCCAATTTATTTAATAACTTACGTAGCGTTGCGAGACATCCATCAAAACCAATTTTTTCATTCAAGACTGACCTTAGTTTTGCCAAAGTTGGAATTTGTTTTTGTACGATATGAACATTTTGTATTGTGCTCTGTACAACGTCAGCTGTAAATCCATCAATGTCTACTTTATTTTCTCTCTTTCTTCGGTTTTTCATGGGAGACATAAAATTCGAAGATGTACTTGCGACATCTCTTCCTTCTTTTAATATTGTTTGCACTGTTCTTTCACTTACCCCGTCGCTGCTGCAGTGCGTTTTGTAATAATAGGTCTTTACCTATGAAATTGCCGTTTTGTATGAAAAAATTTAAACGATTTTTTTCATGCATTTTTTATTTGTATTAATCGAAGTAATCACCCATGCAATCAATGCATCTTTGCCAACGCAGTGGCAGTTTATTGATGCCCTTCTTAAAGAAATCAGCTGGACGGGAGGCAACTAATTCTTCAAAGGCATTTTGTACTGCCTCTCGGAAATTGAATTTTTTTCCCGCCAAGAAGTTATCCAAATTCTGGAAAAAGTAGTAGTCTGTAGGCACAAGGTCTGGTGAGTAGGGCGGATGACGGAGAGCTTCCAACTCCAGTTCTTGCAACTTGGAGACCGTCTGCTGTGCAGTATGAGGTCGCGCGTTGTCGTGCAGGAGCAGCGGAGACGAGCGATTGACCAATGCTGGTTGGAGATGTGCCAGCTTCTCCATCATTGTGTTCAGTTCTTCACAGTACACATCTGAAGTAATGCTCACCCCGTTTGGTAAGAAGCTGTGATGAATCACACCGGCGCTAGACCACCAAACAGTGACCATCACTTTTCTAGGGGTAAGTTTTTGTTTAGGGCATTGTTTAGGTGCTGAACCAGGATCCAACCAACTTGCTGAGCGCTTGCGGTTATCAAACAGAATTCATTTTTCATTGCAAGTAACAATGCGGTTCAAAATTCCTTCATTTGTGTGTCTGTTGAGCAGTGCAAGGCACGTCTCGACGCGTACTTCGCGCTGGCGATCATTGAGTTCGTGGGGCACCCATTTGTCAAGCTTTTTTACCTTGCCAATTTGACGCAAATGGACCAATATTGTTTTGACGCTAACGTCGAAAGCTGCTGCTAATTCAGCCATAGATTGTGTATCATCAGCTTCAAAAATCGCCTTTAATTCGTCATTGTCGACCAAAGTCTTCGGACGACCGCGAGGTTCATTTTTCAGGTCGAAATTTCCAGAACGGAAGCGAGCAAACCAATAACAAGTGGTGCGTTGGTTTGTAGTGTTAGCGCCGTAAACGTCGTTGATGTTGCGTGCCGCTTGTGCCGCGTTGCTGCCACGACGGTACTCATATTCCATAATTACTCGAATTTTTAACGTATCCATGATGACGAAAAATATTGAAATGCGATGAAAATGTAACACTAATCAATAAACAAATGACTACTTTTGGAAAAAAAATCCATGTTTTTAAAATAAAATTAATTTGAAATTAGAATTCTTAGCCAAACAAAAATTATTTTGATTTGAAATGGCCAGTACTGCAGAACGGCAATTTCATAGGTAAAGACCTAATATTACGCAATTTGGTTCTCGATGAAGTTCCGTGAATTCATATTCTTCTTTGAGAAAATTATAAATATTTGTAATCATTTGACGAGCCTAAAACAAACAATACATTATTAAAATCTCGTTTAACATGTTCTTACTAAACTAACTAATACATTAATTCATTACACACAACATAAATACACACCAAACATGAACATTTAATTTGCCTTACCTCACTGCGAACAACTTTTCTCCGTTTCTTCGTACTTTCCATGCTGACGGTATTTGATAAATAATTTTGGCGCGAACCAAGAAGCACTACTGACTCGGCCGGCGACTCGGCCACGACTGGGCGCTCCTGAGCTTACGCACGCAAACACAGTGTGCATGTACACTTCCACTCACATGTATGGGTCATCCGGTTTCGTGAGATAAAACAACTGTACGGTACTTACATAAATTATTATCTTCTTCATTTAAATGTTTGCTGGCAGGTATATTGCTATATTTTTTTTACGTAGTAGCAACATTGGGAAATGAAGTGCAATGGCAGTGACATATACGTGGAAAATACGTACAAAGTAAAAAAATACAATTATTTTTGATGTCCGAAATCTGGGAATCTATTTCATAACAGAAACGTAAATCTGATTTAAAAAATAGGAGTAATTTTATGAACTAAATTTGGTTGTGACCCACTCCCCCGTAAGTTGGTACTGCCCTTCGGCATTGTCCTTTCATCCAAATCCGTTCAGCCGTTTAGGCGTGAAAAGGTAACATACAGACAGACAGACAAAATTACTTTTGCATTTATAATATTATATAGTATAGATATTTATATTAAAATATTAATATGGATTAGTCATCAACTTCGTCGTTGGTCACTAGACCGCAAGCGCACATGAACAGGTTTTTCACTTAGAATTGACATTTCAAAATTTATATGCCAAAGATTTCTTGATTTAAATATAAAAAGGCAATAGGTACTTTTTTTATTTGCTTAGTTTCGGAGTAGAATAATAAAAATCTAAAAAACGAGCGATACCGTCACTGATACCGATACTTGTATACGTCATACTCATTACTAATATAAATGACGCACTAATACTACTACTACTAATATGATTACTAATATGATGACTAATATAATGAATAAATCACCTTTAGCTGTCGGAATGACTGACTTCATTTTGATGATTTCATTCATTTGACGTTTACGTCTGTTTATAATAATAATAGCTTTTGCCCGCGACTTCGTCCGCGTGAAATTTCGGCTGCGTCGCGCGTCGCAGCCCATCGCCCGCCCGCGCTTTTACTTGGTTTTCGCTTAGCGTCCTTTCTGACTTTTTTCTTTTTGTTCGGATCCTAAGGGTAGTTGCATGATGTTATACAGGGTGTTTGGTGCATCGTTTGCCAAATTGAATTGGCCGAAAGAAGAGGTCATTTGCTATCGCTTCAGGCTCAAGTACTCATTTTTGGCCACACCGGTTTTTTTATTACAACTTTCTAATTTTTATTTTGAAAAAATCCAAAACTCAGCATTAAAGCTTAAATTAAAAAAAAGTTTTAAGTGTAGTCGTCAAATTTCATTTTTATTTACATATGTACTGTTGTATGGCTCTATCAAATTTAAAATTACTTGCCAGTTACATCTAGTTTTTTTTTAATAAATCACAAAGTTTTTGGAAAAATAAAAAATGAACTTAAAACTCAACTTTAAATAGCTATAAAAAAAAAACTAAAAGCGATCGGGATCTTCGAATTATTTTAAAAAGTTCTCTAGTCTATCCCCTTTCCAACGGTATGCAATGTGTTAAAAAACTCTTTTAATATCTTTAATAATTAGCTAAATGTGTAGTCGAGACACATCAGGCTGATATTGGATATTACGTTTAAAACACTAGTTTTCGCATAAATTACATGCTATTAGTAGATAGATACTGTTATCTCACGTCTTACGTAGTCTCTTATCTCGTTCTTACATAGGGAACTTTCCTCGAAATTGAAAAAAAAATACATTATTACAAAAATAATCATTTATTAATAAGTAATTTAATTACATACTAATCTTACAAGTCTTGTTCAAACTGTCTACCACTATTGCGTATGCACGCGCGACATCTTCGTCTTATCTCAACTGTAGTGGTGCGTAAACGCATTTCTGCTTTGATCGTCATGAAAGCCGCCTCAATGCGTTGGACTAAATCATCTCTTGTCTCAACTTCCGTGGCGTAGACGAGTTCTTTGGCCCGTCCCCAGACGTAAAAATCCAACGGAGTTAAGTCTGGAGAACGTGGAGGCCAAGGAATAGGGCCATCCCTCCCAATCCATGAGTCCGGGAATGCATCATTCAAGTACTCCCTGACGGTTATTCTCCAATGAGCGGGACAACCGTCATGTTGGAAAACAAAAGACCTGTCTTCACTGAAAATTGGCAAATCAGCTAATAATAAGGGCAACTCTGTTTGCAGAAATTCTAATTCTTGTAAGATTAGTATGTAATTAAATTACTTATTAATAAATGATTATTTTTGTAATAATGTATTTTTTTTTCAATTTCGAGGAAAGTTCCCTATGTAAGAACGAGATAAGAGACTACGTAAGACGTGAGATAACAGTATCTATCTACTAATAGCATGTAATTTATGCGAAAACTAGTGTTTTAAACGTAATATCCAATATCAGCCTGATGTGTCTCGACTACACATTTAGCTAATTATTAAAGATATTAAAAGAGTTTTTTAACACATTACATACCGTTGGAAAGGGGATAGACTAGAGAACTTTTTAAAATAATTCGAAGATCCCGATCGCTTTTAGTTTTTTTTTTATAGCTATTTAAAGTTGAGTTTTAAGTTCATTTTTTATTTTTCCAAAAACTTTGTGATTTATTAAAAAAAAACTAGATGTAACTGGCAAGTAATTTTAAATTTGATAGAGCCATACAACAGTACATATGTAAATAAAAATGAAATTTGACGACTACACTTAAAACTTTTTTTTAATTTAAGCTTTAATGCTGAGTTTTGGATTTTTTCTAAATAAAAATTAGAAAGTTGTAATAAAAAAACCGGTGTGGCCAAAAATGAGTACTTGAGCCTGAAGCGATAGCAAATGACCTCTTCTTTCGGCCAATTCAATTTGGCAAACGATGCACCAAACACCCTGTATAACCTTAAGAAGTTATGAAATTCAAAAAGAATTCTTCAAATCTGACTGGTGGTTCCAGAGATTAGCGTGTTCAAACAAACAAACAAACTCTTCAGCTTTATTATTAGTATAGAGGTTCACATGGTGGACCAATGACCTTGTGAAGGCCGCGGGAATCGGCTGTGTGCGGGACGCACAGAACCGGTGAAGTAGCGCTGCTTGGGGGACACTTATGTCCAGCCGTGGGACGTCTTTCGGCTGAAATGATGATTATGATGAGATATGTATTTTATATACACATATAAGCCTTCAAAGGTTTCTGTGATTTTTAGCGTAAGATTTAAACTCTGCGATTATACATTTTGAACATTAATAAAAAAAAAATAAAAAAATATTTTTTAAGAAATATTTAAAAATGTATTTTACATGGAAAAGAATGAATAAACGAAATAATAATCCTATAATATTAGATGAGCAATATTTGTATACAGGATGTAATTTTAATCGTCTTTATCCTCTTAAGGGGTCATTGTACTCATCATTATGAACAACTTTTATTATGGGACCAAACCTGAAATCGCGAAAAAAAAAATCTGCTGTTCAGTACATTTATTTGCATCAAACTCGTCAAATTGTAGGGAACAGCTGATTTTTTTTTCGCGATATCAGTTTTGGTCCCATAATAAAAGTTATTCATAGCTCGTGGCTAAGTAATAACAGCCACACGGGTCGATCCATCAGGTTAAGCTACGCTTGCCGGGGTTGGTCCGTGGATGGGTGACCATCTTTACATACCGAGACTCCTCCGTGCCTCGGAAAGCACGTTAAGCCGTTGGTCCCGGCTGTCACTCGTGGATCTTAGACAGTCGTTACGGGTCGTCAGAAGCCCGAAAGACTGACAATCAGTCTTACCAAGGGGGCGTCGTATTACCCAGTTAATGGGTTGTGGAGGTCAGATAGGCAGTCGCTCCATGTAAAATAATGGTATTCAGCTGCATCCGGTTAGACTGGAAGCCGACCCCAACATAGTTGGGGAAAAGGCTAGGCAGATTGATTATGACTTAGAACCTATTTAGTCTAATATGATAAGACGCCTAGTAAAAACCAAAAAGCAAAAGCTTTCATAGTCTCATCTAAGCCTGATGTTTCACCAACAATAGAGGGTATCTGGCGCTCGGCGGCCGCTGCCGCGGTACGTTCGCTACGCTCGCTCGCCTTCGCGCGTTAATGGTCACTGTTCTAACCTAACCTAACCCAAATGATTCACCAACAATAGAGAGTATCTGGCGTTAATGTCACTGTTCTAACCTAACCCAAATGTCGGATTGCTCTGAATCGGGGTGTTATATTATTGATGGTATCAATATATATTATACGCACGAAGCGCCCGCGCGGGCCGACTGGTAGGTAGTTATTTTCATTTAAATTGAGAGTTAAAAAAGTTATTCTATAACCAATAATAAATAATAATTTTCTTAAGCTGGTTTCTATATAGCTTAAGAAAATTATTATTTTAGCAGAACATATGTTTTCGGAAACTTAGTATTTTTTTCGGAAGTTTAGTATTTTTTTTGGAAATTTAGTTTATTAGTTGAAAGTACAGATTATTTTCCGTAGAATTATAATTTGAATAAGCTCAAATTTGTTTGTTAAAAACAACATTTTTTGTCGGTTAATTTTGTATTAATTTTTCGGTAATTCATTTTAACACAGCTTAGTTAGTATTACAGTCAACCCCAAATCGCTGGAAGTTAAGTTGTTTTTCGGAAGCTTTATTATTTCCCATTCAATAGTATATGATTATTACTTTAATTTTGGAAATCGGTGTCTTCATTTGTTTATTTTTCAGACATAGTCCATTCCAATTAATTAATGAAAACATAAATAATAAAAAAATATTAATTAATAAAAAATAATTAATACTAATTCATTAAAAAAAAAAAATGAAGACACGGACTTCCAAAATTAACGCTATTCACTTTGTAGTGTTTTTTTTTAATAGTTTAAAGAGTTTTCCCGCATTTGTTAGGTAACGTGGGCGGCTACAACGGCGTGTTTATCTGTGGCGTGTCGCCATACTTTCTGTTCCTGTCAGCGCGCGGCGAGCTGCGCCTGCACGCGCTGTGCACGGAGGAGGCGCCGGTCGCCACCTTCGCGCCCTTCAACAACACTAACTGTCCGCAGGGTTTCTTGTATTTTAATGCTAAGGTAAGAGGTGAGGAGGACGAGTATGAATGTGGAGGGCTTTAAGAGAGGGGAAGGCCAAACAAGCGATGGATGGACTGTGTGAAAAATGATATGTCTAGAAAGGGAGTTACTACCGAGATGACGACTAATAGAGAAGTATGGAAGAAAAGGACATGTTGCGCCGACCACGAATAAATTGGGATAAGGACAGGAGAATGATGACGATGATTTGCAGTTAGTTGCCTGTAGGCTTATCTAATCCCACGGCCCGCTTTCTCGCAGGCCAGGCTGATAGGACGTGGGAACAGTCGGCTTGTCGTTGTCCGACCTATCGAATGTGTGGGATGATCCGTGGAATGCTCGGCACGGGCCGTGACGGGCCTCGACGGGCCTTGGGAACGCGGCATAACACTAACAAACACATCACGCCTACGTTCCCTGGAGGTTTAGGCAGAGATCTACTAACAGTATTCTCACATTTCACTAGTTAAGTACAGCGGGCGAGCTTATTGCCATCAACTGGGCATACGACTACGAACTGTTACTGAGAATTCTCAAAATTGCCGGGTCAGATTGTGATGCCCCTTTGCAAAATGGTTCAGATGAGGTATTCCTTAGATCACTTACATATCATCATTCATCGTTCTTCTGCCCTTATCCCAATTTATTTGGGGTCATCTCGGTAGCCACTCCCTTTCTAGCCATATAATCTTTCACATATTCCATCATCATTTCTTTGGTCTTCCCCTACTCTTATAGGCATCCACATTCATACTCAAAAATTTTCTGACGACATTTTCCTCATTCCTCCGCATCATATGCCTATACTCGTACTATACAACCGATTTCCACACAACTTTTCAGTCACCGGTGTCACTTTCAGACTTCCTCTTATTATATCCATCCGCGTAACACCACAAATCTCTCTTATCATTCTCATCTCAGCTGCTTGCAATTGCCTTTCGTTCATTCCTTTTGTGGCCCAACATTCTGATCCATACAAGACCGCAGGTCTAACCATTTTTTTCTATATCTTCCCCTTAAGTGTAAAGGGAATGCGGGAGTAGCAGATTGTTCCCGTGACCTGACGTTATTTCATCTATCCTGTGTTAATTCTGTGCTTGTGCCACTACATTAATATTCCCCCCCACAGTCGTCGCTGCGCATCAGCGCGCTGCCCACGCACCTGTCGCACGACGCGGCGTGGCCGGTGCGCAAGGTACCTCTGCGCGTCACGCCGCACTTCGTGACGTTCCACCTGGAGTCCAAGACCTACTGCCTCGTCGCCTCCACGCACACGCCCACCACCTCCTACTACAAGTTTAATGGAGAAGATAAGGAGAAGAGCTGTGACAATAAAGGGGACAGGTAAGGGTTTCATGTCCGTTTTTACTAACACTCGGTGTTATCTGAATGCAATGAATAAATGACGGGTGTAAAAAGACGCTTACTCCTTTTTTAACCGACTTCAAAAAGGAGGAGGTTATCAATTCGTCGGAATCTTTTTTTTTTTTTTTTTTTTTTTTATTTTTTTTTTTTATGTATGTTCCCCGATTACTCGAAGATGGCTGGACCGATTTGGATTATTTTTTTTTGTTTGAAAGGGTATACTTCCCAGGTGGTCCCATGATCATCAAGTCAGGATCTGATGATGGGATCCTGGAGAAATAGAGAGAACTCTTCCAATTTTATAGGCACACTTGAAGCGATTTGGATAGTCTTTGGAAGAGTACTTTCTTGGAGTGGTCCCATTTCAATTTGGTGAAGATCTCATGAAGAACTTCTGAGATAGGCAACGGAACTCCTCAATAAATGATAGCAAATGGACTGGGATTGCTGAAATCTCATGTCTGTTTGTTGTTCACACCAGTTCATAACATAACATCACGCCAGTACGCTGTGAAGGGGTAAGCACATGTGAACCACTAAAAAGTGAAAAATAAAAACTTTTTTACAAAAAAATACAACCGACTTCCAAAAACAACACTACAAACTGAAAAATAACTTTAATTTCGGAAGTCGGTGTCTAGTTAAATGTGTTTTCGTTTTTTGCCACCGACTTCCGAAATTAAAGTTATTTTTCAGTTTGTAGTGTTGTTTTTGGAAGTCGGTTGTATTTTTTTGTAAAAAAGTTTTTATCATAAATCGATTCGTCATTCACTAATGGCGCTAGTTGTCATGTAAACATTGTGCTCCCGCTATAAAAATTCTTTAAAATTGTTATTTGAACAGTATCTACTTAAATACGTCATAAAAACCAAGAAAATAGTACAATACGTGTGTGAAAGTGTTAGCCTTACAAATTATTCACTGTGAACTATCTAAACAAAACTTATAAATGTGGACAAAATTTTGTGTTAAAAACAGTTTTGTGTGTGGTATTTATGACTTTTATGAAATATATACCGCCAAATACTTATATTAGGTCTTTACCTATGAAATTGCCGTTCTGCAGTACTGGCCATTTCAAATCAAAATAATTTTTGTTTGGCTAAGAATTCTAATTTCAAATTAATTTTATTTTAAAAACATGGATTTTTTTTTTCCAAAAGTAGTCATTTGTTTATTGATTAGTGTTACATTTTCATCGCATTTCAATCTTTTTCGTCATCATGGATACGTTAAAAATTCGAGTAATTATGGAATATGAGTACCGTCGTGGCAGCAACGCGGCACAAGCGGCACGCAACATAAACGACGTTTACGGAGCTAACACTACAAACCAACGCACCACTTGTTATTGGTTTGCTCGCTTCCGTTCTGGAAATTTCGACCTGAAAAATGAACCTAGCGGTCGTCCGAAGACTTTGGTCGACAATGACGAATTAAAGGCGATTGTGGAAGCTGATGATACACAATCTACGGCTAAATTAGCAGCAGCTTTCGACGTTAGCGTCAAAACAATATTGGTCCATTTGCGTCAAATTGGCAAGGTAAAAAAGCTTGACAAATGGGTGCCCCACGAACTCAATGATCGCCAGCGCGAAGTACGCGTCGAGACGTGCCTTGCACTGCTCAACAGACACACAAATGAAGGAATTTTGAACCGCATTGTTACCTGCGATGAAAAATGGATTCTGTTTGATAACCGCAAGCGCTCAGCAAGTTGGTTGGATCCTGGTTCAGCACCTAAACAATGCCCTAAACGAAAACTTACCCCTAGAAAAGTGATGGTCACTGTTTGGTGGTCTAGCACCGGTGTGATTCATCACAGCTTCTTACCAAACGGGGTGAGCATTACTTCAGATGTGTACTGTGAAGAACTGAACACAATGATGGAGAAGCTGGCACATCTCCAACCAGCATTGGTCAATCGCTCGTCTCCGCTGCTCCTACACGACAACGCGCGACCTCATACTGCACAGCAGACAGTCTCCAAGTTGCAAGAACTGGGGTTGGAAGCTCTCGCGTCATCCGCCCTACTCACCAGACCTTGCGCTTACAGACCACTACTTTTTCCAGAATTTGGATAACTTCTTGGCGGGAAAAAAATTCAATACCCGAGAGGCAGTACAAAATGCCTTTGAAGAATTTGTTGCCTCCCGTCCAGCTGATTTCTTTAAGAAGTGATGCCCTTCTTATAGAAATCAAATAAACTGCCACTGCGTTGGCAAAGATGCATTGATTGCATGGTTGATTACATGGTTGATTACTTCGATTAATACAAATAAAAAGTGCTTGAAAAAAATTCGTTTAAATTTTTTCATACAAAACGGCAATTTCATAGGTAAAGACCTATTATAACAAACGTGTGACATACAAAATATAAACAATAACAACGAAAAAAGTGATTCTACAAAAAGTGACACAGTGAAAAAATATTTTAAATCGTTCTAATTACAACTGACATTTTTAACGAGCTTAATTATTTGGAAGAGCCTACTGTTCAACAATTTCGACTACATACGTAACAGTCACAGTGGCGAGTACGTCATACGGCCTACACGATATTCGACGAACTGGTGACTCGAGTTCGATTACCGCAAATTGTTTCACTTTTAGGAATGTTTGCAAATTAGTTTTTTTTTTCAGATCTTATTTATGTTATGATTTTTATTTAAACATTATACAAGTTAACACTATATACACTTACAAAACAAAAGGACACTTAGGCGTCGAAGTACTCGTCCGCATCGATGTCATCCGGAAACGCGCCCAGAAGACTGGCAGCATTGCCACGTTGAATGACAATGCTAATTCTTTGGCCAAAGAACGAGCCAGCCCTCTGGTCACGTGAAGTCTCGACCAGTCGGCGAGAAATTTCCTTAAAATTAGTTCCAAATTAGTTAGAATTTATCGGACAAATAGGACAAGCAACTGCACGTTTCGTTGATATAAATATTACCGGCTTATCCAAAAATGAACAGTTTCCTTGAAAATATTATGTTCTATCGGACAAGAACTACATCTGACTCCAACACAAATATTATCGAAGTATTGAACGAGACCCTATATAATACGACCAATAGTTTGCCCGACACTTCTGTTGACAGCAATAATTAGGAAGTATTAATGTTAAGAGAGCGGATAAATAAACTTGAGCTCGAACTAAATATAGCTCATCAAGAAATTGAGCCACTTTCTTCAGAGAATAAAAACCTTAAAAAACTAAACAATCAATCTGCCTAGCCTTTTCCCAACTATGTTGGGGTCGGCTTCCAGTCTAACCGGATGCAGCTGAATACCAGTATTTTACATGGAGCGACTGCCTATCTGACCTCCACAACCCAGTAACTGGGTAATACGATACCCCTTGGTAAGACTGGTTGTCAGACTTTCGGGCTTCTGACGACCCGTAACGACTGTCAAAGATCCACGAATGACAGCCGGGACCAACGGCTTAACGTGCTTTCCAAGGCACGGAGGTGTCTCGGTATGTAAAGATGGTCACCCATCCACTGACCAACCCCGGCAAGCGTAGCTTAACCTGATGGATCGACCCGTGCGGCTGTTATTACTTAGCCACGAGCTCCTCCTCTCTCCTTAAAAAACTAAGCAAATACTTGTTAAAGAAAAATGATCCTTGCGGAAAAATCACCCGCAGTCCTGATTCCTCTAAAAAAACCAAAGTTCATTCACCGTTGGAAAAATAGGCAAGAAAAAAAAAACAAACAAATAGAGAGCTCGTCTTTACAATCAACTTTAGAATCACGTAGTGACGATGTTGATAACAAGCATTTAACCGAAAATGCAAAACATACCAGCAGTCTTGAGAGTATAAAGAGCCAAAAAAAGCGAAAATTACGAATAATTGCCAACTCTAACTACATAAATGCACTAGAAAATATAAAAAACACCTTCAGCGACCAGTTTGAGTATTGCTAATGTGTCTCACCAGGTAGCGGAATAAGAGAATTACTGACAAATATCACTGTCAAAGTCCAAAATCTTTCTATAGACCACTACTGCATGATTATGATGGGAGAAAAAGATTTTAAAAGCGCTGCAGATTATATTGAACTAGTCAAACAAATTAGGGAATCGCTAAAACAAATAACTCACACAAATGTTGTCCCTCGTACGTGAGAGGAGCTCTAATTCAGAACTATCGTACAGAACTATTCAATAATTTACTTTACCTGGACATTCAGAACAATAATTATGCATATTTCTTTGACACACACCGAGACCTGTCTTTGGAAATATTTTCACATCAAACAGCCAAAGTAAACAAACTGGGAACAAAACAGATTTTTAAGAATATTTACGATCGCCTGATCATTGACATTAAAAATTATCCTATTGACACTACTCATCTTGATGCGTCAGACAACAGTGATTTTTTTCGTCTATAATATAATATTTAACAATATACCCGATGTAATAAAAAATGAGACATTTTCACTTTTTAAAAAGAAATTGACATATCTATTAATTGAGGAGGTTAGGAACAGAAAGTGACATTTACACTTTTTAATTATATGAATAAATTAAGAAAATAAATATTTTTGTTGAACTTTATGTGTTTTGTTTTTTTTTTGTTTTTAATATTATGGGTTAATAAGACATAGATTACAAGGTATTAAAAGTTTTCATGTATGTTTTAAAATTTACACAAAATTAAATAAAGAACAAATCAGATGTCACCTTTTGATCAAGTCACAAGTAAATGTCACCATTTGATTCAATAGTTTTGTAAAATGTTACCTTTTGAAACTTACTGTCTGAAAAATGTCACTATTAGAAACAAAAACAAATCAATATCCATACAAAAAATGTGTTTATTATTATTTTAAATTCTTATACATGAAGTTCTCCACAATCAGGTTCTAAGCAGTCACATCCATTTTCATCATTTTCATTGTCATTTTCACTTATATTATTTTCATACAAGATATCACAATACCATTTTAAAGAAGGATCATTTTTCCAGTTTTCTCCAAACTGTTTAGTTAATAAACTTTCTACATCCTTTTTCTTTGCACCTTTTATGAAATGTCCCAGTTCTTTCTCAACAAGTTTGATACTCAACAGGTTTGTATTTCTCTTTAAAGGATTTATTCCTTTTGATTCTCCAGCATTTTCAAATCTGAAGTTTCTGAAACATTTAACTATTGCCTCAGTTCTAAATAAATCCTGCTGCACAGAAAGAAAATCGAAAAGGCGCGCAACCAAATCGTCATGTCACCAGTCACTCTGTCTGTCAGTGTTTTGTTTGACAACTGACAGGACAGACAGCGCCATCAAGGAGCACCACAAAAGTAAAAAAAAATGTTGCCACCATATAATAAGGTTATTCGATTAAACATATCGATTCGACCTGTCGTCATAATTTATTTTGGGCAAATCGTTATTTTTTAAGAAATAATGTACCCGTTTTGATCCGACCTTAAAAGCCTCAGAAATATTTACAAAGGAAATGACACTTTTTGATTATTATGTACAAATCACTATTGAGATTGAATTAAAATGTAACTTTTTGTTTCAAAAGCAGTAGTTCAAGTTGATTTTTCTATGAAATTAAGCACCTTCAGAACCAATGTCTTGCAGATAATGATAGAATTTATCCTTCCAAGTAAGAAAAAAAACATAAAAAAAAATGAAGCTGATACGTAAATGTCACCTTTTGTTCCTAACCTCCTCAATTCATAAATGTTATTACACAATTGGCGATTTTTTGACAGATAAAAATTTAAATTGAGATTATGACGTCTGTTTTCCTGGCATATATATTTAAATTCATTTTATTTATTATATTAGGTTGGGGAAAAAGTCTTTTCGTATTATAGTATGTATGAACTTAAAATAAAATCTCTTTGGCTATACTATTTGTTTCTGGCTATCTTTATCTGGCTGGTTTTGGTGTCATTGAAAGTTTAAATTTTAAAGAACAAAATTCCAAATTCAAATTAGGAAAATGTGTGATTTTCATTTGTTTTTCGTACTGTCAAAATGAGTGAATCTAATGAAGAAATTCGATACATTTTAAAATTTTACTACAAAAAAGGTAAAGATGCAACGCAAGCCGCGAAAAAAATTTGCGATGTTTATGGACCCAGTGCAGTGTCTGTGAGAGTAGCACAAATTTGGTTTAAGCGTTTTCAATCCTGAAATTTTGATGTCAAAGATGCACGTCGCTCTGGTCTCCCTATTACGGATAAAATGGATGCCATTTTTGAAAAAGTGGAGCAAGATCGGCATATCGGTAGTTACGACGTAGCTGAAGAACTGGGAATTGACCACAAAACAGTTTTGGCGCATTTGAAAAAAACTGGGTACACAAATAAGCTCGATATTTGGGTACCTCACGAGCTCACTGAAAGAAACCTAATGAACCGTGTGTTACGTATGTGTATCAGTCTTTATAAAATATATATTATCTGTGGTATTTCCGGATCCTGTTGTCTTGTCACCGACTCCGATCGCTCGTCATGCAATGGCTGAATACACGATACATAAAATAGTCTGGTCGTCTTATTTATTTATAATATCTGGCCACCCGTCGTAACATGGTGTCAGAAGATACAGAAGAAAAAGAAGTCACAAAAAACCACAAAAGTAAGTGCCGCAAACAGTCAAAAAAAAAAAAAAAATTTCGAGTAAAACGTCGCCGCGTGGTCCAGCCCTAAAATGCCGGAAAATAAAAACGCAAATAATACAAGTTATCCCCTGCCGCCGAGTAATTTCAGCTTAGATATCAACAACTCGAACATGCCATTGGCTTGGAGAAATTTCAACACAAGTCTAGAGATTTACATGATAGCCAACAATTTAGAAGAACAACCAGACAAACGAAAGGTAGCCATTTTACTACAAATCATAGGCCCAGACGCTCTTCAGATATTTTACTCGTTTAACATACAAATTGACAAGATCACCTATAAGGATTTACTCGCCAAATTTGAAGACTACTTCACACCACGTGTCAATATTTCCGTCGAAAGACATAAGCTGTTCAACAGAAAACAAGGTCCAGATGAAGAAATTGAGACATATGCCACGGATCTCAAGAATCTAAGTATCCAATGCAATTTTGAAGGTCTTGCCGATGATATAGTAAAGGACATATTCTCATGGAACTTAAATTCATCTTGCTCGTACATCAGAGAACGTATCCTGATCGAGAAACCATCAACATTTGATGCCGCCGTCAGTCTCGCTAAAACACTAAGAAATACTAGGTTACAGGCTAAAGCTTTATCAAGCCAAGAAGTAAGTGTCGTTGCCAGTCGTCAATCGCATCACAGTCGCCAAACACATCGTAGTCAAGAGAGTCGCAATCAAAAAAGTCACAGTCAAAGAAGTCACAGTCGTCAAAGAAGTCATAGCCGTCAAGAAAGTCAAAGTCATCAGTCTCAAACAAGTCAAAGTCGTCAATCAAGTAAAGCATCGTCCAGTCAAGAACCTCAATCCAAACAGTCAACCAAGAATTGTTCCAGATGTGGTCAAGTTCACCGAACAAAATGTCCAGCCATAGGAGTCATCTGTAACAACTGCCACAAGCCCAATCACTTTGCCAAGTGTTGCCGCAGCAAACATGTGAGATCCATAGAAGAAGAAGAAGAAAGTACGGGTACTGATACTTATTTTCTAAATAGTCTTTTCACTAATGAGATTTCTGTCAGCAAAAAAAACCCTTATCATACAACTTTGTCCATAAATAGTAAGAATGTAGACTTTTTACTTGATACAGGTGCTGACACTAACATTTTATCATTTAACTCTTATAAAAGACTTAATTTGCCATTGAGTAGTTTAAAGAAAAGTAGTCACAAACTATCAACCTTTAGCGGTGAAGTATTACCGACTGTAGGTCAATGCATTCTGTCTGTCACACATAACAACAAACTATACAATGTTAATTTCCACATTATAGATATACCCTGTAGGAATATTATTGGTCGCAACAGTTGTGAGAATTTAAAATTAGTTAAAAGAGTCCATAATGTCCAATTTCATGAGTCACTCAATGTATCACAGCTTGACAAATATAAAGATCTCTTCTCAGGAATAGGTTGTCTTAAAGATTATGAATGTCATTTGTCAATGAAGCCTGATGCTGTACCGTCTATAGATGCCTGTCGTAGAATTCCATTCAGTCTCTTAGAACAATTAAAAGAAGAATTAGCCATGTTAAAAAAAAATCAAATTATAGTCAAAGTCGAGGAACCTACTGAATGGGTAAGCTCAATTGTAATTGCATCAAAGAAAAATGGTAAACTACGCCTGTGCATTGATCCAAGAAAACTTAATAAAGCCATTATGCGTCCTCATTATCAATTTCCAATTATTGATGAAATTAAATCCAGCCTCTCTGGTTCACAATATTTCACTACCCTAGATGCAAACAAAGGTTTTTATATGCTAAAGTTAGATGAAGCTTCCTCAAAACTATGTACATTCATCACACCTCAAGGTAGATATAGATTCCTAAGACTTCCCTTCGGGATAAATGCAGCCCCAGAACTGTTTCATTCCATCATGACAAATAGATTCAGTGATATTCCAGGAGTCAAAATCATGATGGATGATTTCCTAATTTACGGTCAAACTAAACAAGAACATGATTTTAGGTTAAAACAAGTCTTAGATAGAGCTAGAGAAATAGGAATAAAATTTAATAAAGACAAGTCTAATATATGTAAAAGTGAAGTCAAGTACCTAGGACACATCTTTTCTAAAGATGGTGTGAGAGTTGATGAAAACAAAGTGAAAGCCATTTGCAGTATGCCACCACCAACAAATGTCACAGAATTACAAAGGTTTTTAGGTATGGTTACATACTTAGGCTCATACATAGAGAATTTGTCAGATAAAACTTCTAATTTAAGAACACTTCTGTCTAAAGATAATGAATGGTCTTGGCAAGAGAGACATAATGTAGAATTTAATGAATTAAAGGAATGTATAACAAAAGCCCCTGTCTTGACATATTATGATCAAAATAAACCAATTACACTGTCAGTTGATTCGTCTAAAGATGCCATGGGTGCAGTGATTTGCCATGATAAACACCCCATAGCATATGCTTCAGCTTCATTAAGCTCATGTCAACAGTCATACTCTCAGATTGAGAAAGAGCTGTTAGCAATCCTATTTGGTTGTACAAAGTTTCACCAATATGTCTATGGTCGCCACACTTTAGTTGAAACAGATCACAAACCAATAGTATCGCTGTATAAAAAACCAATTTATAACATTCCACCCCGTCTTCAAAGAATAATGCTAAGATTACAACCATATGACCTGAACGTAACTTACAAACCAGGTAAATATCTTTATGTAGCTGATACTCTGTCTAGAGCAGCTTTACCAGAACAGTCATTACATGATCTAGATTCTGATCTAGATTTACATGTCAATTTAGTCATTAGATCACTGTCAGTTAGTCCAAATAAACTTAAATCTATTCAAGAACAGACTTCCCAAGACAATGAATTGTCACTCTTAAGTAAATATTGCATAACAGGTTGGCCTGAACATAAAAAATTGCTTCCAGACATACTTAGGCCTTATTTTCCTTTAAAAACCGATATACATATAATTAATGGTATTGTCTTCAAAAACAACAGTGTCATTATACCAGTAGCCATGAGAAAAGACATTTTGAAACAGATACATGAAGGTCACCAAGGTATTCATAGTTGCCAAAGATTGGCAAGAAATCTAGTATACTGGCCCAATATGTACTCTGATATAGAAAAATATGTTAATAATTGTCATAACTGTCTCACTAACAGACGCAGCAATTCCAAAGAGTCACTACAGCCCCATGAGGTAAAACCAATCCCTTGGAATAAAGTCGGAGTTGATCTATTTGATTTCAATTCAAACAAGTATGTCATAGTCGTAGATTATTTTTCCCAATATGTCGAGCTTGTAAAGCTAGCAGGTGGTTCTACTAGTAAAATTGTCATTAGTCACCTAAAGTCTATATTTTCCAGACATGGAATACCCAACATTCTAATTTCAGACAATGGTCCCCCATTTAACTCAAAAGAGTTTAATCATTTTGCTTTAGATTGGCAAATACAACATATTACATCAAGTCCCTATTATCCACGGTCTAATGGTCTTGTAGAAAGAACCATAGCCACGGTTAAAAACATATTAAAGAAATGTCTTACTGATAATACAGACCCTCATCTAGGATTATTACAGTATAGGAATACACCTAAAGAAAATATGTATTCGCCTGCCCAATTACTAATGTCCAGGACACTCAGAACTAAACTTCCAGTCTTAGAACAAACTCTGAAACCTAAAATACCTAACTACAGGTCTCTAACAAATAAAACTCAAATAAAAGTGAACAAATCACAGATTTATTATAATAAACATACTAAACCGTTGTCTTCCCTAAACATTGGTGATAAAATTTACTTCCAGAAACAGCCAGACAGTATTTGGACACCTGGTACTGTGTCAGACATAGGTCCACAGCCTAGATCATATACTATTGTCTCCCCGGAAGGTACTTTTCGCCGTAATCGCCAACATATCCTACAGCCAAAACATTCACCAACTGAGTCCGCTCCTAGTAGAAGAAGTTCACTTCAATCCCCATCAGTTCCACTTGACACTGATCCACCGTCGCCTTCCAATATACTGCCGTCGTCATCTCCATCTAATTATCAATCTCCTTGTACAAGTAATCCTGTCCAAGAATCTGAAACAAAAACAAACACATCACATACACCAAATAAACAAACTCAACACACAACTTATTCTTCATTCGGTAGAGCAATAATAAAGCCCCGAAGATTTTGAAAATTGGTCTAGATTAAGTTCTTAATTTGTACTTAGTTTTAATTTAATATACTAAATGTATTGTTTGTTGTACAAGCATTGTCAAACCTAATTTTGTTTTGTTAGTAGCTGTCAAAACTTAGTTAAGTCAATTTGATAGACGTCACTGTCAGAACTGTCGCAATGTAAATGTCAGTCAAGTCAACTTGTCACTTCTTAGAGATGTTCCGTTCCACTTAGTCTACTAGTATATAAGAATTTTGTTAATGTTAAAAAAAAAAAAAAAAAAAAAAAAAAAAGAGTATACTTACGTACCATGTTCCACGTAATGATTCCATTTTCTTTTCTTAATAAGGGAGATGTTACGTATGTGTATCAGTCTTTATAAAATATATATTATCTGTGGTATTTCCGGATCCTGTTGTCTTGTCACCGACTCCGATCGCTCGTCATGCAATGGCTGAATACACGATACATAAAATAGTCTGGTCGTCTTATTTATTTATAATATCTGGCCACCCGTCGTAACACCGTGTACTCATTTCTAATTCTTTATTACGACGTAATGAAACCGAACCATTTTTGAAGAAGCTGATAACTGGTGATGAAAAGTGGATCACGTACGACAAGAACGTGCTAAAAAGGTCGTGGTCAAAGGCCGGTCAGGCTTCACAGACTGTAGCGAAACCCAGGTTAACTCGCAACAAGGTGATGCTGTGTGTGTGGTGGGATTGGAAGGGCATTATTCATTATGAGCTGTTACCACCAGGCAGGACCATTGATTCTGAACTCTACTGCGAACAACTGATGAGATTAAAGCAAGAAGTTGAGAGAAAGCGGCCGGAATTAATCAACAGAAGGGGTGTGGTTTTTCATCATGATAACGCTAGACCTCATACATTTTTAGCCACTCAGCAAAAATTAAGAGAGTTTGGCTGGGAGGTGTTAAGGCATCCGCCGTATAGTCCTGACCTTGCACCTTCAGATTTCCACCTGTTTCGGTCTCTTCAGAATTCTTTAGGCAGTGTCAGGTTAACATCACGAGAGGACTGCCAAAACCACTTGTCGCGGTACTTTGATCAGAAGTCCCAAAATTTCTATAGCAATGGGATCATGTCCGTACCTAAAAGATGGCAAAAAGTTATCGAACAAAATGGTACCTACATACTTTAGATCAATCTGCCTAGCCTTTTCCCAACTATGTTGGGGTCGGCTTCCAGTCTAACCGGATGCAGCTGAATACCAGTATTTTACATGGAGCGACTGCCTATCTGACCTCCACAACCCATTAACTGGGTAATACGATACCCCTTGGTTAAGACTGATTGTCAGACTTTCGGGCTTCTGACGACCCGTAACGACTGTCAAAGATCCACGAATGACAGCCGGGACCAACGGCTTAACGTGCTAACCTACATACTTTAGATAAATGTTAATAATGTATATTAAAAAATGTTTTGAATTTTCTTAAAAAATGCGAAGAAACTTTTTCCCCAACCTATTATACATTTTTTTATTATTTTTTTTATTATATTTATTTATTTATATTTTTAATTTAACTGTATTGACCTCGAACTTGACAAATTTATAATACCGTTTTAAACTTGACATTATGTATTGCCTATTTCAAATTATTTGCTGAATTTATCTTGACATGGTAAACTTGTACTGATTTGATTGAATGTATTAATAATATATTTTGAAGGAGTCTTTATTATTATAGCCTATGCTGTTTGCATGCCTTAATTTGGTAGTTAGTATAAGGATCTTATTAAACTAAATATCTGTAACTTGTACCTACTTTCTGTGTAGATAAAGAACTATTCTATTCTATTCTATTCATAATGATCACTTTTTTGTACTGGATTATACCTGGGAACCTATTGGTTACGGAGCAATATCTCCGTAACCAGAAGGGTCCCAGCTCCTACTACAAGTTTAATGGCGAGGTTAAAGAGAAGAGCACTGATAATAAGCGGGACAGGTAAGCATTGCAGTAACTTTAGCCTACAACACATTTCGAACTTTATTCTGACTAGGGTAAAATTTAATAGACGCTCAGAATAGCAGCTCAATAGACGGATCTCTAAGTCCTTGAAAAGCGATCTTCGCCGCTTTAATACGGCTCATATTAAAGACATGGCCGCGACTTACGTGTTGTAGTAGGCCGTACTTTCGAACCCAGACAGACGCTTTGCTTTGTGGAAATTATTTCATCACCGCTGCTCTCTTAAACGGTGAAGGAAAACATCGTGAGGAAACTGTGTCCTAGAACCAAAAATTCGAAAACATGTGACATCTACCAACCCTCACTGGGCCCGCGTGGTAGATTACGGCCCACTCCCTATCACCGAGAGGAGACCTGTGTCCCAGCAGTGGGATGATTATCCTTTATGTTATACAACATACAACCTGATACTGACCTACAAATTGAGACTTGACATAATTTTGAAGGATACGCTGGCGCTTTCGCTTTAAAAAAGTGTCCTTTAATAAAACCGCAATTCAAACTCATATTATAATATATTCTATTTGAATTTATTTTTGTTCCAGATTCCCCTACCCACTTCAGGACAGGTTCTTCGTGACCCTGTTCTCGCCTGTCTCCTGGGAGATCATCCCCAACACGAGGATAGAGCTCGATGAATGGGAACATGTCACGTGCCTGAAGAACGTCTCGCTGTCTTATGAGGGGACTAGGTAAGTGCACTTTCTTAAGTCAAGTGTAAGAGGATACATCGATAATTTGAGTCTATTTCTTTCTTTAAAAGAATTTCCCGTGAACTAGGGTAATTACCCTCAATAGTCAGTCCAGCCCTAACTGGGGGGCTTGGGAAGGAAGTAAGTAAGTGGGAACGTTATAGGCTGACTATGCAATTTATTTTGATAACAAAAACCTGAGTCACATTAAAAAAATAGGAGTCATTTTATGAACTTTACTACCTTGTATTCACGAACGTTGCATGTGTGTGCGCACAATTTATTTCTCTACTGTGCCTTGTTTATGAGTTATCTCTCTATTTCAGGTCTGGACTGAGAGGGTACATAGCGATAGGAACAAACTACAACTACAGTGAAGATATCACTTCAAGGGGAAGAGTAAGTTCATTAAAAAAAAAATATGTTTATCTCGAGTCTATGGGGTCCCGGTCCTTTGTGAGGCGTACGAGGGACCGAAGCCAATTCGCAGAGGTTTAATTAGACAAGTTACCTTGAACTATGGAAGAACTTTGTCCCCTGCCTGACCAGTGTTATATAATATACACGGATAAAATGGCATGGGGTGACTTGCACACTCAATAATGGGTCCCCGAAAACGGTCGCTAGCACATAGTGACGTAGCGACAAGGGGGAAACATATCCTGAGGTGCTTATGAGGAGTGGAGTGGTATTCCACGGCTACCAGGACAATCCCAGAGCCCGGAAGATGGTCAAGATCACTACCAGCATCTTACTTGAATACTTCCTTCCTCCAAGCACGTTTGCTCTTGCCAGTCTCTACTCCACCCGGCCAATAAAGGCAAGCCAGAGGTGATTTTAAAAGTAGCTTAAAACACGCTTCTTTTCTTGTTTTACCCGTGGTTTTTTATAAAGCTATTTCCTCTTATTTCCAGATAATAATCTATGACATAATAGACGTGGTTCCGGAGCCCGGCCAGCCCCTCACTAAGAACCGCTTCAAGGAGTTGTATGCGAAGGAACAGAAGGGCCCCGTCACCGCGCTCACGCAAGTGCTGGGATATCTCATATCTGCTGTCGGACAGAAGGTATTACACGAGATACATACGTACAGGGTACAAAACTGAACAACTTTCTCCATGGGACCAACATCGTAATCGCGAAAAAATAATCTGTCATCCCATACAAAATTTCAATACCTACTCGACCCAAATGTAAGGGTAGACTGATAATTTTTTGGCATGTTGTTACGCCTAGCTAGATTTTATACGTAGACAACGTACCGAGCCCCCACTCCCAAACTGTAATGCGTGTTATCTAAGTAGTAAGTAATTTTTTATTAATATGTTATAGCAAAAAATACGTGTCTAATATTTTTTTATTATCTGACTGATGGCCTAAATAGAATTTTGTTTTTTTTTCCCCACATCATCCTTACTCCTTAGTAGCAGCCCGGAGTCTGAATTTGTGCCTGGTTGATGGCATTTAGCTCGCCCCCCCCCTATTACATGGGACTTAATATAACTGGTGAAATGTGGGTGCACTGTAGGCACACCTCTGCACCTTTCGGGGTAACAAGGTGTGATAATAAGTTTTAAAATAAAATTTTTGAAATATTTTATTCCTTTCGCAGATCTACATCTGGCAACTCAAAGACAACGACCTAGTCGGCGTCGCGTTCATAGACACGCAGATCTACGTACACAAGATGCTGTCAGTGAAGAACTTGGTGCTAGTAGCGGACGTGTACAAGTCCATCTCTTTGTTGCGCTACCAACACCAGCACCGGACACTCTCGCTCGTGTCCAGGGATCTGAGGAGCGCTCAGGTATGTGACGGTAGTAATTACAACTGTTCAGGGCAAATTAAATTAGTTAGCGAAACTCCGCCGACGTTATGAAAAAAAAAAAAATTGATGATAATATATTTGTATAAAATGATTTGAAGAGCTCGTAGCTAAGTAATACCAGCTGCACGGGTCGATCCATCAGGTTAAGCTACCTTGCCAGGGTTGGTCCGTGGATGGCTGACCATCTTTACATATCGAGACTTCTCCGTGCCTCGGAAAGCACGTTAAGCTGTTGGTTTCGGCTGTCATCCGTGGATCTTTGACAGTCGTGACGGGTCGTCAGAAGCCCGAAAGTCTGACAACCAGTCTTATCAAGGGGTATGTATCGTGTTACCTACTCGCTGGGTTGTGGAGGTCAGATAGGCAGTCGCTCCATGTAAAATATTGGTATTCAGTTGCATCCGGTTAGACTGGAAGCCGACCCCAACATAGTTGGGAAAAGACTAGGCAGATGATCATTTTAATATTTCTTAAGAAATAAGTAGTACCTTTGTACCTCAAATTATAAATATGATGTATGATGTATCTCTATGTATTTTTCTGTGTGAACTTAAATAGTAAAATAAATAAATGATGATGATGGTATAATATTTTTGGGTCAACGACCGAATAAATAGTGTAATAATACTTGAAATATCAGTTTTTTGGAACGAAGTTCTTAAATGCGGCTTGCGGTAGAAGATGACTGGTAAGAATCTTCACGCGAAATATTTCATACACAGCATACACGTTTGACGTCATGCCCCCTCTATGCGACAACAATATTTTTTTGAGTTAAAAATATCACTAAGTTTTGCCCGCGGCTTCGCTCGATTTAATTTAGAATTTGACAATAAATTCGGGTTGTACTCTGCTTGTAATAATATAATTCAATATTGATTCGAAAGACACGAGGCGCCATCTATTATCATAAAAACGTTATACTTTTTTTTGGAATGAAAGGTACCCTATGTCAGTTTCTGTACTCCTGACAACATATATGCAAAACTTCAGGATGATTGGTTCAGTGGTTTAGGCGTGAAAAGGTAACAAAACAAACTTACTTTCGCATTTATAATTAGTTAGGATTCTTGATTCTTAGGATTCTTGCCCTGTTCGAATTTGAAACTATACTCTGTTTTTTTTTTAACGAACGAGTACTGACAATTTTGACTGCGTTGCTATTGGTCCACGTAATCAACATAAAGTCCGTTCCACACAAACCAAACGCTGTAGTTACATGTACATTCAGTTGAGTCATCGACTACCTGCGCGTCGCACGTGTTTTAGTGTGTGAACCAGACGATATTGTGTGCGTGAGTCATGGCGGACATGTCCCCTGTACAGTAAATTTTAAAAGTATTCAATATGAACGGGCCTTAACAGTTTCAAAACAAGAACAAAGGCGTTGGCCCCACCCCGACCAATTACCCATCTCACTCTGTCAATATCGGAATTTTTTTTTTTTTTTTTTTTTTTTTTTTTTTTTTTTTTTTTTTTTTTTTTTTTTTTTTTTTTATAAATATGTTTGGACATATCACACAACGCCATCTAGCCCCAAGCTAAGCAACCTAATGCCTGTGTTATGGTAACGAGATGGCTGATAAACTACTTATATACATTTTTTTTTTTTTTGTAAATACATACATATTATAGATAGAAAAACACCCAGACTCGGAACAAATACTTGTAGGTCGTACAAATATTTGTTCCGTGCGGGAATCGAACCCGCGACATGCTGCGCAGCAGTCAATCGCTCAACCACTGCGCCAACCGTGTCGTCACTGAAATGTGCGACGAAAATGAAATGAAATGTGCACACGGAAATGTGCGAGAGGCATAACTCAGTACTCGTTTGTTAAAAAAAACACAGTCAGACATACTTACTCGAAATAAATACATAGGAACAATATAGTAAACAATCTTTATTTGTTACAGATACTAGACATGGAATTCATGGTCGACAACACTACTCTAGGCTTCCTAGTGAGCGAGTCTGAAGGAAACCTCGCGCTCTTCATGTACCAGCCGCAAGCCAGAGAGAGCTATGGAGGTAAATATCAATAATAATGTATATAAAGTAATATTAGATAAATGCAGGCAACTCTAGGCTTCCTAGTGAGCGAGTCTGAAGGAAACCTCGCGCTCTTCATGTACCAGCCGCAAGCCAGAGAGAGCTATGGAGGTAAATATCAATAATAATGTATATAAAGTAATATTAGATAAATGCAGGCAACTCTAGGCTTCCTAGTGAGCGAGTCTGAAGGAAACCTCGCGCTCTTCATGTACCAGCCGCAAGCCAGAGAGAGCTATGGAGGTAAATATCAATAATAATGTATATAAAGTAATATTAGATAAATGCAGGCAACTCTAGGCTTCCTAGTGAGCAAGTCTGAAGGAAACCTCGCGCTCTTCATGTACCAGCCGCAAGCCAGAGAGAGCTATGGAGGTAAATATCAATAATAATGTATATAAAGTAATATTAGATAAATGCAGGCAACTCTAGGCTTCCTAGTGAGCGAGTCTGAAGGAAACCTCGCGCTCTTCATGTACCAGCCGCAAGCCAGAGAGAGCTATGGAGGTAAATATCAATAATAATGTATATAAAGTAATATTAGATAAATGCAGGCAACTCTAGGCTTCCTAGTGAGCGAGTCTGAAGGAAACCTCGCGCTCTTCATGTACCAGCCGCAAGCCAGAGAGAGCTATGGAGGTAAATATCAATAATAATGTATATAAAGTAATATTAGATAAATGCAGGCAACTCTAGGCTTCCTAGTGACCAAGTCTGAAGGAAACCTCGCGCTCTTCATGTACCAGCCGCAAGCCAGAGAGAGCTATGGAGGTAAATATCAATAATAATGTATATAAAGTAATATTAGATAAATGCAGGCAACTCTAGGCTTCCTAGTGAGCGAGTCTGAAGGAAACCTCGCGCTCTTCATGTACCAGCCGCAAGCCAGAGAGAGCTATGGAGGTAAATATCAATAATAATGTATATAAAGTAATATTAGATAAATGCAGGCAACTCTAGGCTTCCTAGTGAGCGAGTCTGAAGGAAACCTCGCGCTCTTCATGTACCAGCCGCAAGCCAGAGAGAGCTATGGAGGTAAATATCAATAATAATGTATATAAAGTAATATTAGATAAATGCAGGCAACTCTAGGCTTCCTAGTGAGCGAGTCTGAAGGAAACCTCGCGCTCTTCATGTACCAGCCGCAAGCCAGAGAGAGCTATGGAGGTAAATATCAATAATAATGTATATAAAGTAATATTAGATAAATGCAGGCAACTTTAGGCTTCCTAGTGAGCGAGTCTGAAGGAAACCTCGCGCTCTTCATGTACCAGCCGCAAGCCAGAGAGAGCTATGGAGGTAAATATCAATAATAATGTATATAAAGTAATATTAGATAAATGCAGGCAACT
The DNA here is from genome assembly GCA_946251885.1 of Cosmia pyralina. Classification (NCBI taxonomy): domain Eukaryota; kingdom Metazoa; phylum Arthropoda; class Insecta; order Lepidoptera; family Noctuidae; genus Cosmia; species Cosmia pyralina. The sequence continues at coordinate 2,091,669 of OX276365.1, forward strand.
CTAGGCTTCCTAGTGAGCGAGTCTGAAGGAAACCTCGCGCTCTTCATGTACCAGCCGCAAGCCAGAGAGAGCTATGGAGGTAAATATCAATAATAATGTATATAAAGTAATATTAGATAAATGCAGGCAACTCTAGGCTTCCTAGTGAGCGAGTCTGAAGGAAACCTCGCGCTCTTCATGTACCAGCCGCAAGCCAGAGAGAGCTATGGAGGTAAATATCAATAATAATGTATATAAAGTAATATTAGATAAATGCAGGCAACTTTAGGCTTCCTAGTGAGCGAGTCTGAAGGAAACCTCGCGCTCTTCATGTACCAGCCGCAAGCCAGAGAGAGCTATGGAGGTAAATATCAATAATAATGTATATAAAGTAATATTAGATAAATGCAGGCAACTCTAGGCTTCCTAGTGAGCGAGTCTGAAGGAAACCTCGCGCTCTTCATGTACCAGCCGCAAGCCAGAGAGAGCTATGGAGGTAAATATAAATAATAATGTATATAAAGTAATATTAGATAAATGCAGGCAACTCTAGGCTTCCTAGTGAGCGAGTCTGAAGGAAACCTCCCGCTGTTAGTGTACAGTAGGCTGCATCAATTGGATACCCCAGTTGTATTAAAATTTTAATCTGTACCAGTGTCCCAGTCGCAAGCTAGATAATGTAGAACTGAGTGTGCAAGTCACCCCTGCCATTTATTCGTGTATATTATTTAGCATTTGTCAGAGAGTTCTTTCATAGTTCAAGTTACCCAATCCACTATAGCCACCCAGACCCATAGCCCAATATGTTTTGTGTCCATGTTCTGCGATAGCATGACCGCCATAAAAACGGATTTTGTCGACGGAAGAATAGATAAAATGACAGATTGTAGAAATATTTCTACGCATTCTACGCGCATGGCAATGTGTAATTTTATATATTCTTCCGTCGACAAAATCTCGGCGTCGTCATGCTACGCGTGCTGCACCTACCGAGGGTTGTCCTTGGGTGCAATTGTATAGTGCATACAGTGATAATCGACGGTTGGTGCCTCCTCGTCATTTAAAATTGTCTAAGGGGCCTGTGCGAGTTGGCTTCGGCTCCTCGTACGCCTTCCAAAGGTTCGGGACTCCAGGGTCCCGAGAAAAACATTTTAAAAATATATTCATTGTTTGATGATTAACCAATCTATACAAATCTATATTAAAAATTTTTCTTCGTGACAATATTTAAAAAAATTAAAAAAAAAAAAAAATTATTGCAAATAATTATTACTTTTACAGTGTGTTAGTTTAATAAATAAATATAAAACAATTTAAAATATAAAAAGCTTATTCGAAGTGGTCTCCATTGGCTGCAATACAGTCCTTTAAATGTTGAGGCCAGTTATCAATAGAAGCACGCACTCTTTCCATGGGAAAATTCTTCACTGCCAATCGTATGGATTGTTTTAGGGACTCCAAATAATCATGGCGTTTAGAGCAAGCCGTACTCTCTAAAACTGACCATAAATCATAATCCAGCGGATTAAGATCGGGACTAGACGACGGCCAGTCTTCAGCTCTGATGAAGTCCGAAACGTTCACTTCCAACCAAGACTGCGTGGACCGAGCTTTATGACCCGGCGCCGAGTCTTGTTGGAAGGACCATACTTGGTTATTGAACATGGTGTTGTTAAGGGGCTTAACTACCTTCTCAAGAATGGGATCTTGATACACTTGTGCCGATGTTTTGATACCTTTTTCACAAAAATATGGCTCAGTCACTCCTTCATAGCTAACACCCCACCAAACTATCACTGAAGTCGGATAATGCCCACGTTGCACTCTGTCGACTAATTGGGAAGCTTCCTTAGAGCTTTGAGCATAAATACGGTCATTTTGTTTGTTAAAATGTTGCTCAATTGTAAAGATTTTCTCATCCGTAAGCAAAATTTTTCTGTGACCTCCCTTTGCGTACCGCTTCAGTAGTTGTTTCGATTTTACCACCCTATTCTTTTTTAAATTATCAGTTAAAAAATTACCAGTGCGTCTCTTATAGGCTGCAAGTCCTAAGTCATCTTTTAAAATACGCGACATGGTTCTGGGTGCTATCTTCATCTCCCGAGATAAAATCTTTTGCTTTCGGACAGGATTTCTTCGAATTCTTTCCCTTGCTGCTTTGACCATCTTTTTCGTACGAACACTACGTGGACGGCCAGATCTTTTTCTGTCACAAACAGAGGATGTCTCATTGTACATATTAATAGCCCGGTACACAAACATTTGACTAATACCAAGCGTATTGAGAGTTTTAAAAATTGCATTTGGCTCCATACCAACTTTGTGTAATGCAATCACAGCGATTCGGTTCTCTTTATCACCCCACTCCATTTGAATATCGCAAAATATTGTACAATGTATTGGCGCCAAAATTAGAAAATTCAATGAACAATCGTATAAAAATGACAGATTCCAAATTCAAATTTAATATCTTTCGTATTTTTAATTGTAACAGTATTTATGGCCATACTGTGTATATATATAAAAATGAATCCTTATTTCCCTTGGTCATCGCATCACGCGTGAACGGATGGAACAATTTCGCTAATTCTTTTTTTGTTGTGTTTATGATTGTCAGGAGGTTCTTATGAAAAAAAAAAAAATAAGAAAATTGGAAAATTTCAGAAAAAACATTTTAACTTTACGCATTTACATTAGAATATATCATAGCCAAGACAGGACAACGTCTGTCGGGTCAGCGAGTTTGTAATAAATTGACTTTATTTTTTATTTCATTACTAACACTAACTTGATTAAAAAAATTGTTCTTATACTCTAAGCGTAGGTAAATACCTTTTAATTGTACCTGTAAGGAATTAATAAAAGCTTTTTATTTTTACTTATTTTTAATAGTGTCGACTGTAATATATTACAAAGACTTCATAATTTAACTATTTTGACACGATCAAAACCAGAAATTCATTTTTCGTAAACCCTCGTATTATAAAACGTTGTTTAAGTAAAGGCGTGTCGTATGAACCACATAGGTTCAGACACTTCCACCTTCGCCGTGGCCTGCCTCGACGGCGATGTCCTCCCTCAGGCGTCCAGTGGGTGACGATCTTTGCCCATCTCTCCGGGTGCATTCGCGCGACGTGTCCGGCCCACTCCCACTTCAGTTTGGCTGTTTTTTCTCCAACATCTGCTACTTGAGTTACGGAGCGCAGGATGGTGTTTCTAACTCGGTCAGGTTCAGACACTATGGCTTTTTAATTGTTTCTATAATTACGATATGCGACGGGTATCCCGTACGCAAAATGAGTGGTTACACGTGGAGTTGCGGACGACAGCCCGAAGCACAGTACAATACAATGGTAACCTTGGTTTAAAAGTACCAGAAACAAAAGACATACACAAGTGGGGAGATACTTTCTCGAACCCTTACCAAATAGAATGCGTGGTAAGGCATGAGGTCTGACCTCCCCAAGGTTATTTAATATTTATCAGAATGAACTGATCGAGGAGCTGCGTAACATTTATGTACGTACGCACGTGTCATCAATGCGACATCCAGTATTGATGACACGTGCGTTAATAACATCAGCTACGCAGACGACATGGTGTTGCTCAGCCCGTCGACTACTGGTCTGAGATGGATGGTATACATGCGAGCGTTATGGTACATGTGAAGGGAATACTGAAAGCCACTGGTCTGATTTTTTATTTGATTTGACAAACCATGCTATCGTGGGTCAGGTTTGGTACTAAGTGATACTGTGTAGAAAATAAGAGAGAAATCCACTATCTTTACTTACAGAACTTACGTTTATATTTCAGGTCAACGCCTCATTCGCAAGAGTGACTACCACCTCGGGCAGCAAGTGAACGCCATGTTCCGCATCAACGCCAGACACGTTCCCACTACCACGCATAAGCGACACGTTACTATGTTCAGTGAGTTATTCATCATCATCTTCCTGCCCAGTCGCATGTCACGTGGGGTCGGCGCAACACGTTTTCTTCTTCCATTCTCCCCTGTCACCACGCTATCATTCACTCCCTTCTCTTACATGTCATTCCTCACAAAAAATATTCAGTTATTACTATCATTATAATCCTGCCCTTATCCCAATTTATTCGTGGTCGGCGCAACATGTATTTTTCTTCCATACTTTATTTACTTTTTTTTTTTTTTTTCCTCTCCGCGCACTGGATTTTCGATGCTCTGTTTGGCGCCGAGAGTTGAAAATCAAACAGTGTGTTTTTTCAACGCACTGGGATGCACTCTGTTGTTGTTAAATTGGATTGTCGAGGCTCGGCTCTACACCGAGAGTTGAAAATCCAGTGCGCGATATTTTTACGTCCGTGCGAGGGGTGGGGTCCGTGGGGAGTCGCCCCCTTTCTAGCCATATCCCAACCTTAACCTATATTTAATCAAAATAAAAAACTTTAAAAGTTCGTATGATTACGTTCTGTCAGCGCGCTTAGTACATAATTTATAAAATGAACATGTAAAGGGGTGGGGGATCCTGGTGTCCTGAAACACAGGCCACGAGCCTAGCTGAGGCACCAGTCTCCCACAGTATGTACTTACCGGAATTATGTATCACTGTTAATCTGACCAATGTAAAATAATTTATGTATGTTGTGGTGAGAAAATAAAAGTTGATAGATTGATTGATCTCATCTTTCACACAATACGTCATTATAAGTTATAAGTGACTACGGCTGACTGGGGGATCAACGGCGGCTGGTTGTGTAGTTACTTGAAATCATGAGTTCTTATTATTGAAGTGATAACTTCTTTAGGCGCGTTGAGCGATTTTAACTCAAACTTTTTCAAACGATTTTTGGTAGGGGGAAATCTTACGTGTTCGCGTCACTGCGACACCGCAAATGATAAGCGTAGTTTTATTTACGTAGGCGCGGTGAGCAATTTTTGATAGGAGGAAATCTTACGGGATCGCGTCACCGACACCATGACACCGAGCATGCTGTGTATAGTTTTAAAAATTATAAATACATCTTTGCCGGATGTTCAAAATTGTCTTATGAGAACAATAGACAGACGATGAACAAACAAAAAGTGTTGGTCAACGGCCTTTTTGTTGACCTTTTTGGCCTTTTTGTTGGAATAGAACAAATAGCTTCATGAATAAGTCTTTTGCATATCCTATTTTTGGTTATTATTTAGTTAGTTCAAATTTTTTTTTTTCAGTTTACAAATTATAAAATTTTACTTGTTCATATTATAATTACTTAATTCAAAATTCTAAAATTAACACAGTAATTCAAAAGTTTCAAGTTTTCACTTCTGTCGGAAGTCCCCATGACTGCTAATTTTTTTATTTTTATATCCATCACATAATTATGCGGAGTTTCGCTAGTTAATTTAATTTGACCTTGTACATTAGAAATCATCTTATACATCACCTTGCACATAAATCTTCGATTTTTTAAAATAATTCAATCTGCTTACTATATTGTATGTATGTTCCCAACTATGTTGGGGGTCAGCTTCCAGTCTAATCGGATGCAGCTGAATACCAGTATTTTACATGGAGCGACTGCCTATCTGACTTTCACAACTCAGTTACTGGGTAACACGATACGATTTTTTTTGAATGGTTGTTAATGATAAATTATTTCTGTTACAGCGACTCTAGATGGTGGCGTCGGCTATGTCCTGCCGATAACGGAGAAGATGTACCGTCGACTGCTGATGTTGCAGAATGTTATGAACAACTACTGCTGTCATATAGCTGGACTGAACCCCAGAGCCTTCAGGTCAGTAAAACTAAACGAAAGGCACCCAACAGACATTTCCTGGACTTGTGCTCTAAAATCGCCAACATTCAGTGCAACAAAATGGTAACTGATACTTTTTATTACTGTAAATTGATTTTAAAAAAACACTTTCATACAAACTCAAAGCATTTATTTCAATTAAACCAATTACAGGCACTTTTGAATTGTCAAGGAAAAGTATCAGTAGTAAGGAATACGTCAAAACAAACAGTATTTTTAAATAAAAATAAATAATTAAAAAAAAATAAAAAACTCGACTGCCGTGCCACTGCCTTATCTGTTTAGTCAGGAAATACAACTTGTTTTTTAGTTCGTTCTCTTTAGTTCGTTTTTTGGCAGCGCAGTCGAGTTTTTTTAAAATTATACGTTATTATATTATTCGTTATTTTATAAATTTTAGTGACAATTTAGACATTCGCAGTCTTACTAAAGTCGGATTAGGTAAATCGTTTGCAGCCAAAGATTAAATGTTTGTTTTGCATGTACACACTACACACCCTACCTATGTAAAATTTATGCCAGTAAATTATATAGCATTTTTGAAATGTGCTCATCAAAGCCTTCAATTTGATTGACCCATATTGTAATTATATTATGATTTTTTTCACATTTGAAAATGGAGCCATACAGAGCGCAACATTGATTAAAAAAAAAAATTGCTAGTAAGTGTCACTCGGGGTGATGTCAGGGTTCTAACGATACCCCACACGCTATCTGTCACCAAATCTGTTCAGGCATTTAAAATTTATGATGGAATAAAGAAACTCACATACATGAACCCTGTAAAACACTCGTTTTTTCGGCAGTCGTGTAAAAAGTACTGTGTCACACTTCGACATTAGGAACTAACATATCGCTCAAGTGGCCGTGATTGCATATAACTTGATTATAAACCTTAATACTCAAACATACAGTTTTTTGTCGTTTGCAATATATTTACTTTAAAGTAAATGTATTTTATAAATAAGAAAAAACATACGGAAAAAATAATAAAACATAGTTTCTAAGCGATAAGGTAGAAAAAACTATGTTGCAAAATAAAACCATAGAGGCGGAGACTGACTTGCAACGTTTGTTTGTAATGTATCGAGCTTTAGTAACGCGTTACAGCAGACAGTGCAGCGAGCCGAGCCGCTCGAGCCGAGCATGTGTTTCTTTTTTGATACAAAATGGACATCCAATACAGTATTGTTTTTTTTTCTTCTTCTTCCAATAACAATAACTAGAGTCTGGCCTGTGGAATTGGAAAACTTATAGACGGCAACACCGTCTAAAAAAAAAAAAAATTGATAAAAGTTGTTTTTTTTTTTTGTTTTTGATTTTATTCAGCTTGAAAATTAGGTTTTAATTCTTCATTTATTCCACCTGGAATTTACAAATAATAAGTTCTTGTTATAAATTTACTGTCTGTAGTAGTTTCATAGTGAGTGATTACCGCATGACCACAAAGTTTGTTGTTTTGCTTCATTATGTTGTAATTTGACACGATCTTCTTGTAAACAGTGTGTGCGTAATATGCTGACACTACTCGTCTCCACGCACACATCCACAGCGTGTTTGTAAATTTGGTTACCACAAGTAAAGCGCGTGTCACTTCGTGAGATAAAAATAATGTATCTTAAATGATGCTGTGATGTCAAATAATTGTGTAGGTATAGTTTCAAACATCCTGTTTTTGTTTATTTCAGACAAGACATTTTCAAGAAGTTTTAAACTGAGTTTTGAATTATAACCTCTCACATCTCTCCGCAGAACATACAAGTCGGCGCGTCGCACCGCGGGCGGGGGCGCGGCGCGCGGTATGCTGGACGGAGACCTTGTCACGCAGTACACCACCATGTCCAACCCGGAGAAACTGGACGTGAGTGAACCTGCTGTTCATCATCTGCCTAGCCTTTTCCCAATGCAGTTGCAGCTGATAACCAGTATTTTAGGATACTATGATAACCAAGACTGACTTTCGGGTGACAGCGTGCTTTTCGAGGTACGGGGGTATCGGTATGTAAAGATGGTAACCCATCGACGGACCTACCGTGGCAAGCGTAGCTTAACTTATCAATCGACCCGTGCGGCTGTTATTACTTAGCCAAAAGCCCCTTCTGTGTGTACCTAGCTGTTAATGTTTATATTTGTAACGGCATGTATTTAATCCAACCCCAAATTATTCCCATTTTAGTGTCCTAAAACACTAAATGGCCAATTAACTGCGTCCAACTTGGATTGCTTCATCGCCACCGCTCTCTAAATAGCTAAATAGCCAATTAACTGCGACCAACTTGGATTGTTTCATCGCCCGGTGAAGAAAAGCATTGTGAGGAAACCGGTCCATGTCCTAGAACCAAAAATTCGAAGACATCTACCAACCCGCACTGGGCCCGCGTGGTAGATTACAGCTCACTCCCTCTTGAAGAGAGGAGGCATGTGTCCCAGCAGTGGGAACATTATAGGTAGTCAGCTTATGCTCATGCAACTTAGATGTTGCGCGCGCTCGGCTCGCACATGGTTGGTCACAGTTCTAACCTAACTTAACTCATTTGATCGAGGTACCCTAGCTATAGCCATAACAGAAAGGCTTTCGTGAAGTATTTATACTAAGGCGAATGATGGCGTGAAAGTCGTGTTTCAAAATGTATCGAATATATTAACCGTCCATTTTGATCGATAGGCGAGCGACATGTTCTGAGGCGATAGGTGTTAACTAGTCGATATTGATCTTCTAGAGTTGCACCTGTACACAGTCGAGACTCGTACTATTCAACATGTTGCAGTTCATTAAAAACAAACGCCACTTTTTGAAGTCGGTTAATGAATTCATCATTTTCCTGCCCTTATCGCAATCTATTTGCTGTCGGCGCAACATGCCCCTTTTTCCATACTTCTCTATTAGTCGTCATCTCGGTAGTCACCCCCTTTCTAGCCATGTCATCTTTCATCTTTTCCATCGTTTCTTTGGTCTTCTCCTACTCTGATAGCTATCTAGATTCGTACTCAAAACTTTCCACATGACATTTTCCTCATTCCTCTGCATCACTTACCCATACCATGACAACAGATTTCCACACAATTTTCAGTCACCGTTGCCACTTTCAGATTTCCTCTTATGTACTCATTTCTTATTCCATTGCCTAATTAATTATACCAATACTATTTCTTTGTTACAGATTGCCAAAAAAATCGGCACAAAGGTGGAAGAAATAATGTCTGACTTGTACGAGATAGACAGACTGACTGCTCACTTCTAGTTTAGATATAATTATTACACTTATAATTAGTTATAATGCTACGATTAAACGACTAGTTTACGATGTACATACTTTGTAAGGAATAAAAAAGTAATTGAGTTTTGTATGACCTTGATTTTATTTGATAACACAGCACGACATCGTATTTATACGTACCTTATCGTATGGCCAGTGTTGACACTGCCGCTTCTAGTAGCGGCCGCGGTGTCTCCGTATTTGTATGGCAAGTGTTGACAACACCGCCTCAATAGTAAAATTGCCATTTTCACTTAACTCAGTGCCATCTTAGTGCTGTCAAACTATAATATAATTAACTTGTCACTTAAGGACGCTGTTACAAATAGTTAGTCAAATCAATACTTTTTAACACAAAAGTATGTTTATTAAATAAAATGCTTTACATTCTTAAAATGTTTTTTGGCCAAACGGTCGATAGATGTGCATGGTACGATTCCGAACTATAAATATAATTTTAGATAGGTACGGTTTCTCAATAATTGTACCGGAGTGAAAATTTTTACTTCGGTACATTTATTGAGAAAATGTCAAATCTCAGTGGCCCATCTATATTACTTTATATAGTGTATTATCTATGTCTCTTGTCACAAAATTCTCTAAACTAGACTAAAAATCACCAAAATTTTGTTTATTCCTGTCAAACGACGTTTCCCATTCTGAAATTGACTATAGTGACATAACAACTATAGTATAGTTTGACAGTACTAAAGTCATACAGTTATTAAATTTAGTGAAATTGGCAATTTTGTTGATTTCATGTTCATGTGTTTTCATGAGAAAATGAATATTCTTCTTACTTTTTTTTTTTTTTTTTTTTTTTTTTTTTTTTTTTTTTTTTTTTTTTTTTTTTTTTTGTGAATTTTCCTATTTTTAACACTTATTATCCTATTCCTGACGAAGACAAATCCAAAAACACAAAAATCATAAAAATCGGTCCAACCGTTCTTTTTTTTTAATGTTTGTTATCTCAGAACTCCTTCATTTAATAGGTCTTTACCTATGAAATTGCCGTTTTGTATGAATAAATTTAAACGAATTTTTTTCATGCATTTTTTATTTATATTAATCGAAGTAATCACCCATGCAATCAATGCATCTTTGCCAACGCAGTGGCAGTTTATTGATGCCCTTCTTAAAGAAATCAGCTGGACGGGAGGCAACAAATTCTTCAAAGGCATTTTGTACTGCCTCTCGGGTATTGAATTTTTTTCCCGCCAAGAAGTTATCCAAATTCTGGAAAAAGTAGTAGTCTGTAGGCGCAAGGTCTGGTGAGTAGGGCGGATGACGGAGAGCTTCCAATCCCAGTTCTTGCAACTTGGAGACCGTCTGCTGTGCAGTATGAGGTCGCGCGTTGTCGTGCAGGAGCAGCGGAGACGAGCGATTGACCAATGCTGGTTGGAGATGTGCCAGCTTCTCCATCATTGTGTTCAGTTCTTCACAGTACACATCTGAAGTAATGCTCACCCCGTTTGGTAAGAAGCTGTGATGAATCACACCGGCGCTAGACCACCAAACAGTGACCATCACTTTTCTAGGGGTAAGTTTTCGTTTAGGGCATTGTTTAGGTGCTGAACCAGGATCCAACCAACTTGCTGAGCGCTTGCGGTTATCAAACAGAATCCATTTTTCATCGTAGGTAACAATGCGGTTCAAAATTCCTTCATTTGTGTGTCTGTTGAGCAGTGCAAGGCACGTCTCGACGCGTACTTCGCGCTGGCGATCATTGAGTTCGTGGGGCACCCATTTGTCAAGATTTTTTACCTTGCCAATTTGACGCAAATGGACCAATATGGTTTTGACGCTAACGTCGAAAGCTGCTGCTAATTCAGCCGTAGATTGTGTATCATCAGCTTCCACAATCGCCTTTAATTCGTCATTGTCGACCAAAGTCTTCGGACGACCGCGAGGTTCATTTTTCAGGTCGAAATTTCCAGAACGGAAGCGAGCAAATCAATAACAAGTGGTGCGTTGGTTTGTAGTGTTAGCTCCGTAAACGTCGTTGATGTTGCGTGCCGCTTGTGCCGCGTTGCTGCCACGACGGTACTCATATTCCATAATTACTCGAATTTTTAACGTATCCATGATGACGAAAAAGATTGAAATGCGATGAAAATGTAACACTAATCAATAAACAAATGACTACTTTTGGAAAAAAAAATCCATGTTTTTAAAATAAAATTAATTTGAAATTAGAATTCTTAGCCAAACAAAAATTATTTTGATTTGAAATGGCCAGTACTGCAGAACGGCAATTTCATAGGTAAAGACCTAATATAAACCGATTTGGAATTTTTTTTTTATTTGATACTTCCAGATTCGTCCCATTTTTATCAAAATCCAGTTCTGATGATGGGATCCATGAGGAATTGAGGCAACTCTTCAAAAATTATAGGCATACATATAGTGATTTTCGTATTTTCATCAACAAATCAAGCATTTGCATTCAGAAAGTAGCATCTGGTGAAGTGGAACTGATGAAGAAGACCACATCTGTGGTCATCTGTGGTCGTGGCCAACTGGCCACGGGAATTTCTCAACGATAATAAGTATTTCACGGGTGGCGATAAGATACCTCGATTATGATAGTTAAGCGACTATGACGAAGGTTTAAATAAATGGTTCTGATGAAAATGGTACCATCAAACCGATCTGATGAAGAAGCCGGAAGGTAGGCACCGAAACTCAGTAAAGATTTTATTTGAGATGGTCGCATATAAATATCTTCAAGTTCTGATGAGTGGCTTTTGCTTCATTAATTTAATACGTATTTTTCCTACATAGTCTATGTGAATGCTGCTCTAATTTATTTTGCAGCACTAAAAAGTGAAAAATAAAAACTTTTTTTTTTAAAAAAAAAACACTACAAAGTGAAAAATAACTTTAATTTCGGAATCGGTGGCAAAATATGAAACTAAAAAAAAACCAAAGACACCGATTTCCGAAATTATAGTTATTTTTCACTTTGTAGTGTTTTTTTTGGGAGTCGGTTGTTTTTTTTTGCAAAAAGTTTTTTATATATATATATATATATAGATACGTAGGTAAACATTTCCTTACTGTGCAGTAAAATTTGCTTTAAATCGAGGTTATTTAAATGTGTCCAGAACTTATTAAGCTAAAAATTGATTTACAAAAAAAAAAAAAAATACAAAAACATTTATTTTAACTAAACATTGTGTTGTACAGACGCCAGCAGATCAAGCCACCTGAAACTGTCAAATTTTCCCAATCACCTTGAACCTAAATGCTTTAGCGATAAAGATGAAAATCTATTAATGAATTTGACAGATTGTAGTAGCTTGATGTGCTGGCGTCTGTACGTAAATTGAGGCAGCCCCAGTAAGTTACAATAGTACTTGTGTCGGAGCTGTCTCACTCACGTATATAATTTTGTCATAAATCTACATTTAAACGAAGTGCGTTTAAATTCCAGTGCGCGTGTGAGTCTTCTAATTTACGATTTTTGACTTATAAATTCCATCTCGCGCATCAAACTAGACAGCCATAACGCCATTTCACTTACACACCGAGCTAAACCACTCTTCAATATAACCTCTTAAATCACAATTTCTACTAGGTTTTAAAAACCGAAGCCAATAACACTGCTGCACAATCTGCCACTAAATCAACACACATAACATTGTTACAATATGACAAATAAATAAAAAACTATTTGAATTATATTACATCATAAAATCAAGTGTAGGTACACGGAAATGAAGAAACTAGACACACTACTGATTGAAGTCATTGTCTTATATGTATAATGGTGCCAAAACAAAAGAGCTATTAACTGTACAGTCACCGGTAATATTTGTAATGTTTCATATTTGGATTATTTTATTTATTTTTGTCCTATAATGTAAAAGCACACTTATCAGAGTCGAGAAAGAAGCGAAGGAGCAGAAAAAATCGAATTTTAGAATTACTTGTATGAAATCCTATGAAAACTTTTTTTTTCATTAAGAAATTATTTGTATTTAATTTTTATAGTAAGTATTTACTCTCGCGATTTCAGGTTTGGTCCTGATGATGATGAGTACAAGTACAATGACCCTTTAAGAGGAAAACAACCATTAAAATTTCACCCTGTATAGTCAAAAAACATGAAAAATACAAATGATTTAAGAGCGTTGATGGCTCCGTACGGCATTTCATACAAACTTTCAAATCCTTTCTTATCGAAATTATAATGAACCAATTTTAATGAAACTTCACACGCTTAAGCAGGATACATAGGTCTAAAAAGTTAGTTATGAACATTTTCGAAATGTCTTATTTAAAAAAAGATAATTAGAAATCTGTGTTTCTATGGAATATTTAAAATCGGTCCAATTTAGCTGCAACACTATTTTTCGAAAATCTAACTCTTTAGACCTATGTATCCTGCTTAGGCGTATGAAGTTTCATTAAAATCGGTTCATTCATTTCGATAAAAAAAGGACTTGAAAGTTTGTATGAAATGCCGTACGGAGCCAACGCTCTTAATCATAATATACCTACATTTGGTTTTATAGGAATTTAAAAACACAAAATTCGATGTAGGTATGGGGATAAGATACAATTATTGTACGTCTACACCATCAGCAGCATCAGCTAATGTCATCGTCACTTTATCAATGTAATCACATTACGGAGTCACGTACAGATTCCCATTCACTTTTACTCTCCGTTCAACTGTGCACCATAAGCTGTATCAGTCCATACTTAATTATTGCATAACTTATCTACACTAATATTAGTATCTATATCCATACTAATAATAGAGCTGAAGAGTATGTTTGTTTGAACGCACTAATCTCTGGAACCACCAGTCGGATTTGTTCCATATCTCCAGACTTATGATTTTTTCCTCAATGGTGGCGCTAGGTGGCGGCACTACTCGCTTTAAAACTGAAATTTGTTCGCGACCAAAGCCACGGGCAGCAGCTAGACTGTCCTATATAAACAGTAAAATTATATCATGGTATTATTACCCGTAAGATATGCTCACACACTTCCTCGCAGACCTACATTATTTAGTATTACATGCGAGCTGTGACTGTACCCAGTTTCCGGTAAGAGGCGAGCATTACCTAACTTGCATACTGCACTTTTTGTTTATTTTTAATATTTACTATACTACCTATTCTTTATTATGTACCTATTACTCCTATGCTTTCACCTATTGGTCGATTTTTTCCTTTTTAACCGACTTCAATGATTTTTAGGGTTCCGTAACTCAAAAGGAAAAACGGAACCCTTATAGGATCACTTCGTTGTCCATCTGTCTGTCAGTCTGTCAAGACCCTTTATCTCAGGAACGCGTGGAGGTATCAATCAACTTGAAATTAATATCAAATATGTAGGTCTATGATCCGTTGGAGTTCTAAAAACTCAATCGTCTAAGTCAACGCAATAAAAAATACGGCCATTTATATATTTATAATTCCCATCGTCCTGGAACCTTGAAATTTGGCAAGAAGCAAAGTCTCCAAGCAGGAGTAAAGGAAAAGGTCCGAAAATTGTTAATTTGTAATTCTATACTTAACGTATTTTTTTTTGGGTTTACATTATTAAGTTTGTTTTTGGGATACATAAATTATTTTCAACTACGGAACCCTTCATTGTGCGTGGTCCGACACGCACTTGGCCGGTTTTTCCTATTTTACACCGGCTTCAAAAAAGAAGGAGGTTATGCATTCAGGAGTTTTTTATTTCTCATGTATGTTACACGCCGATTTCTCCTTAAAATTACTGGGCCCATAGAAATTTTGTTAACTTTGCTTTAGTAGTTTTTGTGTAACCTTCAATAATAGCTACGTTTTTAATTCAGTTTTTAAACATAAAATTATATAAAATATTTATTTATTTACGTAGCATGCATAATGGATACGAATTTGTGTGGGGTAGTTACCACACCCAAAAAATAGTATTAAAAATTAAATAATTGAAGTTATTTTTAACATTAATTTCGGAAGTCGGTGGCAAAAAACGAAATACAAAACCAGACACCAACTGCCGACATTTAATGTTATTATTCTATAAGACTTTTACTATCATGTATTATGTGTCTAAGATTCTATATTATGTATCCCTCGTATGCTTTCACTCAAAGGTTGTTTTTTTTCCTTTGCTGTACGATTTGGTCTGAAGATAGTATGAAAGTCGTGAGATTTATATCAGGCAGTTCTTTTGTTTCGTTTTGTTTTGTTTTTCTTTTTGTAGTATTTGCTGTTTTGTGCTAGTTCTTGTGAATGGATTGAGTTCTCTAGCAATTCAACTGTACGAATTGTTTCTTTGCTGTTTGCAAGTTTAGGTGCAAATATATTTTTTGCGCACTGCACCTTTAAATCTTGAGGATATCCCCAAATACAGTCTCTTAGTAAGGAACCGGTTGAATGCTGTAATTACAGAAACATTGTGTCTCGCGTAGATCTGCGTTTCCGGCAGTCGAGTTTTTAGTAGATGAATCTTTGTTTTCATGGAAAAGAGATGGGATTTAACTTTTATATCGTGCATACCATAGAAATATAAAAAACAGGAGAAGTGGCATGGAGGCGTGTCTGTGTCCACGCGTTATGCGCACGCTGTGCCTTTACTCGCCAAATGGCCGTTTCCGCGAACTAGTACGCTTTCGACCGTGGTCACGATAAATTATAAAAATGCCATGTTGTTCAGTGGTTTGCTGCAAAAACCGAAGTGATAATAAAAACTTCGTATCTCACGGAATCATTTACCATATGTAAGTAAAAGTATTTTACTGTATTTATCTTTAAAATCATAAAAAACAACAAATCGTAAAATATTTCTTTCTTTTACTACGTTATTTTTGTTTTCAAATATCGCAGCGGTTGTACTATTTTTGCAGCAAATACATTGCTCCTTAACCACTGTCTTAAGTATGTCGCTAAGCGACTGGACAAGCAATGTAAAAATAACAAAACGATACTTCATTTACGCGGAGCGTCGCATAGTACAGCCGCTGTGTCTTGCGGCGAGATAGTGATGAGGTTAAGATCCACTAAAGTAGGCTATCGATAATAATGTCGATTGCCCAACGAATATTATATTGCTATTATAGTTTATTTTTCAATTTGTCAACCGTTTTAGCCCGGTTGGAACACTTGAAAAGATGACGTTTAAGTACGGTTGGAAAACCTTTGAGAATGTAAAATAATCTCTTTTACTGTTTTTGATTATTTTACCTAGTTGAGAAATGCATAACCAATGGTCGTAAAGTAAGTTTTTTTTTTTTTTTTTAGTTAGTTTAGTTTTTTGGAGTGTTTTTGGGTTTAAATTATCGCATCTTCGTGCTATTTCCTTACTTTTTTTTGGTTTTGGTATTTTACTTCCTCTAAAGTCTTTAACTATGCACCACAAGATTCGAATGCGTTGTAGTAATCGGTATGGTTCAGATAAAATATTAGTGATTTTTGCTTAAAATAAGTCAACATATTCATGCTATTTATTTGTTATGCATGAGTATGGCATGTGTTTGTTTTCATATATTTAACTATTTCTTAACTAAGGGTTTTTTTTTAATAACAAAAGCCTATTCGCCTGTTGCCTGCTACTTGCTTACTCATCGTGAGGTTAAGAAGTATAGACCGCGCGGAACTAGTTGACCGCGCCGGTATGTGAGCGGTGGGATGGAGGAGCGGGGGCGCATTACTCAGTACGTGCGTTGCGAACCGCCGCCTCACCCCTGTCTCAGCGGCCAACTAGTTCCTAGACTATAGACTATAGCTTAAGATACATATTATGTAAATGATAAATAAGTTCTTATAGTACCTTTTTAGCTTCCCAAAAGATACAAATACAAAAAAAAGAATGGATTGATGCCACAGGAAGGCCACCTAACTGGTTCCCAACAAATTATAACACCATATGCTCAATTTACTTTAAGAAAACTCGAGCCTCTAAAGAAAACAGGCTTTTTGAATGGGCAATCCCAAAATTAAGAGTACCTACGTCAAGTACTGAACAAATACCTCCACTTTACAGGTCAGTCAGTAAACACATTATAACAGGGTTCAACAATTCCTATGGTTTCACAGCCTAAACCAACTTAACCGGATTGTTTTAATTTATCGATTCGTGTTTTTTTTTAATATACATTTTTTTTAAATTTAAAATATATAATACTTTCTGGACATATCATTTTTTATTTTATTTTCAGGACCCCAAATTTTTCTTGTACTAATAAATGGAAGTATCGATAACTTTCCGATTTAGTCAATCACTAGCGTATATGTAAAATAAATTGCTTTTTGCACAACACAATAATAGCGCCAGATGTTTTTGTGTGAGTAAGTTGTACGGTGCATGGTAAATGCACGCTGTGTGTGACGAGTTATGGTTTATAATTGATTGTGTAGTATGTTCTGATTTATGAATTGCAAGTGTGTGCGCGACTTTGTATCTATTGCTTTTATTGAACTACATGTGTAGTAGTGGCGCGGTGGTGGGGCCAACCTAGCGACATCGGGTTCTGATACATTTTCAACTACCGGGCATATCTCCTTCTTTCATATATCTATGGTGCATACAAACACAAATCCAAAATTTTAGACCCTCTTAAAAATTTATATTTGTTACAGTTAAAAATTTATATTAATAATTTTCAGTTAATCACATAACTGAAAATTATTAATAATTATCAATAATTACCTCATGATTTGGTAAATGTGAATTTAAAATTGAAATTCATCACTTTTAGCAGTTGTTATTAATAATTCACTACTCTCGTCGGTAAAAGTAATAAAATAAAATAACACTCGAAGTTATTTGTCCAGCAGGTATTTATTTATAATAGGTACCACAGTAGGTACTTACAAATACATAACTAAAAGAAACTTACTTGCAAAATCGTTTATTCTTTGGTTTTGCTTAAAAATATAAGTACTACTTACTAGCATACACTCCGTTAAATCAACATTAAAAATAAAAAACCTTTCTTCTATTTCTTTGTTCAATAGGTATTTATTGATAATACCTACTACAATACCTAAAGGTACTGAACTAAAATACTAAATAAACTTTGAAAGTTATTACATTTAGGGCTGATTGTTCATTAGTCAGATAATTTTTATTTGAGGAATAATTATGGCGGTTTGACAGCTTTTGTATTGAAAATATGTCAAACTGTCACATTTATTCTTCAGGTAAAAGTTTTCTGCCTATTGAACAATCAGCCCTTATCGGTACTAAGGTTACATTATTAATAATCACCGGTAAATGTGATTAATTTCTTACTTTTACCTCGAATTTCGGTAATTATCAATAATGATAGACAATCATTAATAATTTCCAATTAAGCACACTTACCGTGACATATCTACTTTAATAAATAGGTAGATACCATAAACATTTATTTTCGAGTAACATAATAATATGGTCCCATAACGTTAGTGACAATTTACTTACAAACTATGTGTAATACTAATCCTTACAGCGATCGAACCTACCTACAACCTTTCGTGCAGTCGACGAAGCGAAACCACTGTGCCGCTAGTCTCTGGTCGCGTCACTAACTATGAATCATAACATAACATAACTAGCTTTAAATTGCACTGTTATTTAGCTGACCTGGAATCTAGCTCATTACTATCTCCTGATCATTAGACTGTGAAAGTCTAGCTAGGACATAATAAGATAGTGCTTGTTATGTGCAGACGACATGCAATGTTTTGTGTCGATGTAACATCAGATAATTGTTGCATCTTTACGCTTTGTTTGATTGGAGGATGAGCATAGTTATTTTTGTGTCAGTACGTAATGTTGACTTTGTAAGAATTGAACGGGATTTTTTGCTAAAATACCAATCTGCAGAAAAAGGGAATTTGGAACTTAATTTACCTACTATAATACCTATTTCAATATCCTGCCTTTATTTTTGTGGATGGGAAATCGTCAAATGACTTCTCCCGCTCTGGGAGGAGCGGGAGAGCTTGTCACTTTTACTGACTGTGCTAATACCCACCCGTGTTCCTTCAGTTGCCTGTGCCAGGGCCACGGTATCTTTTCGAACAACCCGCGACCCCGGCGGCGGCTCAATGTCCTGCCTGGATTCTTGGCTATTGAGATCTATCAAAATACATTTTCGAAGGTCTAATTGATACCAGCGGGGTAGGTAATTGCGTAACACATAGTAGGAATCGGTTTCATTTTGACAGTTCAACAACATTCATTGCGTTATTTACGTTGTTGAGCAGACTAATTTTTCGAACAAATGAAGCAATGGATTAGCAATAAGCTTCTAAATAATTCAGATTGTGATTAATAATGTGTTTCGCAATTAGGGTGCTGGGTAGGACAAATAGGTAATATTTCAATGTTATGTTGTTGTTGTGTTTGTGTTTTGTTGGGTTATAGATGTCTTTATTTTCGGGATGAATCCTGATTATCATCTTGAAGCCTATGAGCTGACCCTTTTTTGTTGGTCTGAGGGGCTGACAATAATTATCCTATTGAAAAGTGCCTAATTAGATAGGTTAGTACCTAGCACAGAACAGATAAAGACCTGTTCTGTGGTACCTACTAACGAAGTATATATAATGTATAAAAAAAAAGTATATTGAAAAAAGTCAAAGTAGGTATATTGATATTGTTTCTTAAATAACTTATTCTAGTTACAAAGGGAAGAATCCAAGACACAGTAGGACACAGTAAGACACAATAGGTACCTATTGAGGTCTTACGTTCCTTTACCTAACACAAGCAAACTATTTGCATATAAAAAGTAAGTTTAAAAACGAAAACCCAACTACTGAAAAATCACGGTCTAAAAAGTATGAAACAAGAAAATATTCTCATCTGAAATTAGAAAAAGACAGTCAAATAAAAAATCCGGAGTCACACGTAATCTGTTCGATTTATACCCTTACATGACGTGTGACTCCGGATTTTTAATTTGTCTGTCCTGTAATTGTATAGTCTACCTAGATTTTTGAAATTCAATTGTCGCTGGCATGAGATTGCGACTTGAATTTGAACGTTTTTAGGTTGAAGAATTGGCCTTCTGGTAGCGGGACTAAGTACTTACCCACCGGACGTACGTAAGCCTCATCACTGGCGGAGGCTTTAAACCCAACCATCTCCGTATGATAGCATCTCTTCCTTATTTATTTCAATTCGCAGCTGAGATTGTAAGTTATGTCGGTTTGCATAATATCTTACTTCCAACTTTACATAACGTAGGCTAAGCTAAAAAGTAAAAAATAAAAGACGGTACCTACCTACCGGGTGCCGGTGAGCTACTGCAATACCTACTCTGAGGTGCCATCGTTTATCTTCGTAAAAACCGAAATATAGCGAATGAAATGTGCATTATCGACCAAAAGAAATTCATTTTAAATTTTCCCACCAAAATTATTATAGAAGTCAATCTATACTTAAAAATAAAGTCGCTTTTCGTGTCTGTCTGTTTTTTTTTTGTTTTGAAGAAAGTAAGCAAAATATATGTAAAAAAAAAAAAAAAAAAAAAAAAAAAAAAAAAAAAAAAAAAAAAAAAACTTATTTGTAACCCTAGCGATTATTCTCATTGTTTGTATCCTGTAGTTAATCTGTGAACAGCGTTGTGGGCTGCAATATTGTCTATATGTTTTGTGTATTTCTTTTTATATGTTATATATTGTAGCTGTTAGTTGTTCCTTTTTTTAAATAAAATAAAATATGTGGAACTATTTTATATTTAAGACCTTTTATTTACCATATTTTATGCAAATAAAATGCGTTGTCAACAGATTTTGATGCGGATTTAACTATAATTTAGAGAATTTATTCCGGAAAATTTATAAGTATAAAACATTAATAAGTATTTAATCTATACTTATATAATATAAAAACCGTCATGTTTTGTGAAGTTGTGAAAACCGTGCGAAGCAGGGCCGCACCGCTAGTCTTTATTAATTTACGGACTAGGTAATTCCGTCACTCCCGTAATGGACCAGTCACATTTACTTAATTCGGAAAAAATCGGTATTCCCGAAGGTAAACGATGGAACCTCTGAGTCCTATCATTTACCTACAGGCACATAAGTTTTCAGTTTAGTCTCTGGGATGGCACCGCTTCTGCAATGTGGCAGGTGTTGCAGATGTCCACAGGCGACGGTGACCGTACCTACTTATTGTAACATGACTAGCTGCGCCCCGCGGTTTCACCCGCGTAGACCGGGATAAAAAGCATCCTGTGTGTTAATCCAGGGTATAAAATATCTACGCACCAAATTTCATCAAAATCGGTCCAGCCGTTTCAGCGTGAAGAAGTAACAAACATACAAACACACACATATAAACGTTTGCCTTTATAATAGTGTGATTGTTAATTTTAAGGTTGGTTTTTACTATGTACCTATTAGGTAAAAGTATTTGTATTTAACAGGCGCTTCTCGCCATCAAACTTAGAAGTTTGTCAAGAAAAATTGTTAAAATTAAAAAAAAATGTACCTAAGTTCGTTGGAGAATTATTATTCTAAAAAAAAAAAATATTTATATAATTAAGGTACCTTAGTACCTATAGTCCTTCCATCGTTGATGTAACCAATATTTTGTAACAATATTTTCGATATAAAAGAGTCTCCGTGGAGTTTCTTGCCCGTTCTTCTCCACAGGAACCTACTACGCTTTGTAATGGGCAACTTCATCTTTCTGACTGACCGACCCATTGACTATTCAACAGTGCTTGTATTTGGTTTATTTGAAATAAATTCTTTGAGTTTGAGTCGAGAGAATACGTTCTAGCTAGACACCTCACAGTTTCATACTAAAGAATATGTGTTTTGCGAATTACAACTAGAAATTGTCCAACTGACGCATTCTCGACAGCCGAAATGTACCTACGTATCATCAAATGGGATACATGGTTACGTGTCGGTCGGTTGCGAACTCAGGCAGGCACTTTACTTTGCATACTCGTAATTAATTTCATCACCACTGCTGTCAAAAAAGGTTAAGGAAAACATCGTGAGGAAACCGGCATGTCCTAGAACTAAAAATTCGAAGACATGTGATAGGTATCCACCAACCCGCACTGGGCCCGCGTGGTGGATTACGGCCCACTCCCTCTCACCGAGAGGAGGCATGTGTCCCAGCAACATTATAGGCTGACTATGATTATGATGAGTTGATGACTAAGTGGGTCGCTTGCCTGCCATCCAAAACGCAAAAAGACTTTGGCGTCCCGCATAGCGTAAACATTGTGTTGATTTTACCTTCATAGTGCATGAAGGTACCGAAGTACCAATTTAGTAATTTACCATACAATAGACACGCTCTCGAAATACTCTCATTCAATTACTATATCGAATCGAACTGAAAATAGACCAAAAAATCTAATAACGGAACTGAGTCCAAACATCGACTGCCATGAATGTTTTTAAATCCATTGCTGCTTAGAAACGAACCGATGAAAACATTCTACAAACAAACCGAGCAATGTAGATTGAATTTAGATAAATACTCGTCGTATTTTGTTTTCTGTAGTACCAGCAGATTCGATGATATAACCATCCAATTTACTCAGACCTACCTATGCCTGTATTTTGTTGAAATGAAAGTGTCAAGTAAAGTTGGCTATTTATATAGAACAAAATAAAAGATTTTTGTTTCTCATAGACACGTCATTAGAAGGTGTGGTTCCGTACAAAAAATGTTTTAATGATGTCTGTGGTAGTAATGAGCGTTTTTCTTGTTGTTTCTTTGGTTTTTGGTATAGTTTGTTTAAAAGGAATTTTGTTTTTACTTCTAGTCTGTTTCCATTTGATAGAAACTGGCTTTTGCCCGCGGCTTCGCACGGTTTCATTTAGAATTGGACAATCAATTCGGGTTGTACTCTGCTTGCAATAATAGGTATAATTTAATCACGATTCGATGGACACGTGGCGCCATCTATTATTATAAGAAGATTATTGTTGTTTTTCTAGGGAACAGTACTTTTTTCGGAATGAAAGGTACCCTATGTCAGTTTCTGTACACCTGACAGCTTATATGCAAAATTTCAGGATGATCGATTCAGTGGTTTAGGCGTGAAAAGGTGACAAACAAACAAACTTATTTTCGTATTTATCATAGTACTTAGTTAGGATAATTAGGATAGCTGTGGGCGATGTTCTATCAGAAGGACAAAGGCAAAAAAACAACATTAAGAAACAGCTTGATACATTCCACTTTGATCATATTTTTCTTTTTAGTATTCGTGACATGATTTCGCTACTTTGCCATGAAATATTTTTTTACTAATTGTTTTGTGGTAAGTTTTTGATTCTCAGGTACTCAAATTACACCTTAAAATTTGTTCCATAATTGATAACCAAATTGCTTTCGGTAACATGTTTGATTTTAATCCTATAGGTACAGGTGACAAAGAGTAAAAAAGATTCAGGAACCTTCCTCTTCAGAAAAGATCACCCATAATGTCGGTCCACCTAAGTAGTGTAATCAGATTAGCCACAATAAACAGCGTCCATGCCAAAGGACCAATTATTATTTCCTGCCCAATCAATCTGCCTAGCCTTTTCCCAACTATGTCAGCTTCCCGTCTAACCGGATGCAGCTGAATACCAATATTTTACATGGAGCGACTGCCTATCTGACTTCCACAACCCAGTAACTAGGAAATACGATAGCCCTTGGTAAGACTCGTTGTCAGACTTTCGGGCTTCTGACGACCCGTAACGACTGTCAAAGATCCACGAATGACAGCCGGGACCACGTGCTTTCCAAGGCACGGAGAAGTCTCGGTATGTAAAGATGGTCACTGGCAAGTGTAGCTTAAAATGATGTTTCGACCCGTGCGTCTGTTATTACTTAGCCACAAGCTGCACGGAACCCTAAAAACGCGGCAGGCTTCACAAAACTAATAACAGCCGGCTGCCCGTCACCTGACTATAAAACTGCACTTCACTTTATTGTGACATCACAAACACTTGTGCAACGGTCTGCCTTACATCAAAATGTGCACAGTAATATTATATGTGAGTTCTTTTAAATCATAGTTTTAAAATATTTTTGTATTAAGTGAAATTGTGAATAAGTTTTATAGTTTTAACGGTGGTAGAATTCCTGTCAGGAAATTCTTAACAGGGCGGTTTTTGAATTTGTGTATTATTTATGGAGATAGGTTCGACCCTATCATCGACATCTCCAGGATTTTAGTCCTGTTAAGACCAATATAATACCCAATACCATTGGGTATTTTATATAAGTGAATAGTGCACGTACAATGGTCCACTTGAAGGACTAAGTGCGGAAACCAAATAATGTATTCAGTTTTAGCCAAGAAATTGTCAAAGGCTGGAGCCTTTTCTAATTCCATAGTTCCTTTCGTTTTTATATAACGCAACATCACGCGTTTGCGTTTCCCCAAAGGGTTAGGCAGACTTGTGCCTAGAACACCAACATTTTGCCAGTTTAAGTCCCATTAATGGTGGCGAACCTATTCTCATTGCCTAGTTTTTAATTCCTGTTTATTCTTGCGTGAGCAGTGGTGGTCCAGTGTTATCGGCTCCGACTTACGAGTTGTAGGTCGTGGGTTCGGGCCTAGGCAGACGCTTTACTTTGTGTAAATAATTTCATCACCGCCACTCTCAAAACGGTGAAGGAAAACATCGTGAGGAAACCGGCATGTCCTAGAACCACAAAATTCGAAGTTAAGTGACATCTACCATCCCGCACTGGACTGCGTGATAGATTACAGCCCAGAAGCTCTCGAAGAGAGGAGATTATGATGATCCTTTCATGGATCTAAGATTTATTTTCATGCATTCAACCATTCATTCACCATGCACTATGAAGGATGTTTTTACATGTGATATTTTTCTGCAAACAAATTAACAAAATACGATACAGGAGAAGTCGTAGTACCTACGTTCTACGGGCCACGGCAAATAGCAAAAAAAGTCAAACCTAATATCACAATTTTCGCAAGCAAAATTTTGCAGGGATAAAAATGTTGCTGGATTTTTAAAGTGAATTAATGTTCGTTATTTTTAAAACCAGACTTCGGCTAAGCTATAGGTAATAGAAATATGAGGTTACATTTACTATGTACTAAAGTACGTATATGCTACGGCATGCCATATAAATATTCATGTTTCTTTTGTAATTTATCCTTTAATTTCTTGTCATCATCATCCACAGGCCGACTTCACCCACTGCTAGGCATAGGCCTCTCTTTTCTTGTGCCAATCCCCACGCTCCTGTGCCAGCCTCATTCAGGTTTTGCCCGCGATGTCAACAATGTCGTCCGCCCATCATGCCGCCGGACGACCGACATATCGTCATCCAATCCTTGGACGCAACTCTGTCACACTTACTCCACCTGTCATTACCGCGCCTTGCCAGGTGTCCAGCCAACTCCATTTGAGTTCGATAATACCCTTCTTCTTCGCTTCGCTCTTGACAGAGCGGTCGTGGTCACGATGAACTGTGTCTAATAGTAGGTGTAGCCGTTGCCCGCCTCACGATTTCTCTCCATCTGGTTCTGTTAGATGACAGTCTGGCGCATTCATTGACAGGGCCTCCAACCGCGGATTTTAATTGATCGGGCCACCTCATCGGTGACCTTCCACTCTGCCCTGCACCACAAGACGCAAGACGCTTTACAATACGCTTTCCGATATCGAAGATCTTCGGCCGTCTTCGGATCTCGACGTTTAGAACTTGGTCTATCAGCCATCAGGCATCGGCCAAGCATGGAACGCTCCATATATGGCTCCCTGTGCAACTCTCAGCCTGTACACAGCCTCCTGCGTGAGCGTCCACGTCTCAGCACCATACGTCATGGTGGGCATTTTGCATAATTTCTTGTAGCTGTCTATAATTATTTGTAAAAGATTAACTGAGCATAGGGTCTAGGGTTCGATTCTTAGGACGAGCGAAGTGTTCCCAGGTTTTTCCATTAGGAAATTCTAAATAGCAGCCTGGACTCTGGATGGCAATAAGCTCGCCCTTTAATTACATGGTGGGTGGGTAAGCTAAAGAAGTTGGTACAGAAGAAACAACAAATTTAAAGGCAGAACCTAAAAGAAGTTGATGTTTTTTATTTCATTACAAAACATGATAGCCGCACGGGTAGGTCCGTCAGGTTAAGCTACGCTTGCCGGGGTTTGTCCGTGGACGGGTGACCATCTTTACATACCGAGACTCTTTTGTGCCTCGGAAAGCATGTTAGGCTGCTCGGAAAGCAGGTTACGGGTCGTCAGAAGCTTGAAAGTCTGACAGCCAGTCTTACGTATGCGTATCATATTTCCCAGTTACTGGGTTGTGGAGGTCAGATAGGAAGTCGCTCCATGTAAAATACTGGTATTCAGCTGTATCCGGTTAGACTGGAAACCGACCCCAACATAGGAAAAGGTTAGGCAGATTGATTCATAGATGGAGGCCTATCTTTCATAATAGTTACTTACCTAGTTACAATTGAAGTCAAATACAACTATAAGGCTGCTTTTCCATCAGAGATGTGCTGTGCAGCTATGCTGCGAGGCTGTGAAAGCTAAGCTACGATTTATGTGACCGTTTCCACTAATGTTAAGCCGTGTAGCGGAGCGAGTAAGATGTGCTATGAAGATGCGTCGCCGCGAGGTAGATGCACGTAGCCCACTCGCGCTCCATAGCTCCCATCCATAGCACGCATCCATAGCATGCCTTACGTATAAAAAAACATAGCTTCGTTGAACACGTTTCCACCAGTGCTATGCTATGTGGACCAATGAATATGATTGGTGGATATCAAACGTACCCATAGCAACGTAGCATAGCACATCCCGTGTGGAACAGTACCGTAACACTAATGATCTCTCTCTCAGCTAAGTAGTTGATTTACCCAAGTCGCGTAATGGCCGTAGTTAGAAAAAGGCTAGGAAAATTGTTTGTTACATAACCTCGAATTAAAAAAAAACAACATATTTTTTTGCATAATGGCTGACACACAAAGTTTATCACAGCTATTTTTCTTCCCCCGCCTGCTCAGTGACAAAGGTTCCTTTATTATTTGCTCATATCGTTAGATTAAAGCTAAAAACTGGTTATATCTGCAATAAATAACAGGCGGGGGCTTGTTGCTGGGGCCGTGTATCATCGCAAGCCATTGGACACATTTTATACTGGCTTCTCAGGGTGTCAACATAGGGGCGAGTTTTGTGTAAGGAAACGCGGCATACTGGAAACTTTATAGTCTAGAATATGAAAATTTGTTTACAATTTGTTCAACAATCATGTGAGTTCTGTTTTTAAAAGAATTTGCGATATGTGTACGCAGAGCTAACTAGTTAATGTATTTGCTATCGTATTTGCGTAGGCGCTTAAGCAATATTTTATGGTCGTAGTTTGTTTGGTCGTAATTTTGTAAAATAATAGTAGTCTATGAAACTGTTGCATGGTGAGGGCTATTAAAACAAGAGTGGTGAATACCGAGCAGCAGGCGAGGTTTTTTAATAGTATCACATGAGTGTTTTAATACCTAGTTACCATGTGCAGTTTTATACACTACTTTATCTACTCTCATACAGGATTGAATCTGCTAATTATAAGATCAAAGTGAAAAGAGTAAGATGCGTTATGTTACAGCGGGCGCTGCCACAGACAAGTAAAAATTGAAATGAAAACTTTTCTGTGGTGCTATAGAAATGGCGCTCCCCGCATATGCGTTCCATTATAAAAAAAAATTGATGGAAACTTCTTGGTGATATTAACTTCTTGGATTTGCCGTATTTATAAAAAAAATGTTTTATAACATTATTTTGTTACAGAGAAAGTTTTATAGTATGATTAAGATATTTTTAAATTTCAGTATTGTGTTTCTAGAGTATGTCATTATAAACTCGTTTTGCAGTTTATAAATCGAATTTTACGATATGACAGTAGGAGATAAAAGTTTTAACAGTTTTATTTGGCACTGTGATTTCATTATTATACATCACAAGTCATATCAAAGAGGAGCTATTTTCTTTATTATGTCAGTGAGATTAGCAACTACAATAACAGAATAACAAGCTGCGAAATTGCGAACACAATCAAGATCTGTGTGTGCGTAAAAGAAAACTGTCAGTCTAGTCTAGACTTTTCTTAAAACGATATGTAAGAAAGTAAAGCCAAGACATGTGAACAATTGGGTGTTTTTTGTCGTCTGTAAGGACCATTTTACAAAATTAAAATCATCTTTCAAACAAACTTTGAAATCTTTCCTTCTTTCTATGCGACCACGGAACTCTGTCACTTTTTTTTTATTTCATACGGCCTGTTTCACCACTATTAACTTACTTGGCCGATATTTTCATACAAATTCTGTTCTATTTTTGAATTTATTCGGAAAGTAGTGCTTGGCTATTCGGACATCTTGAAATAGGCCCATAATCTTAGAAATATTCGAAATCAATCTGCCTAGCCTTTTTCCAATTATGTTGGGGTCGGCTTCCAGTCTAACCAGTTGCAGCTGAATACCAGTATTTTACATGGAGCGACTGCCTGTCTGACCTCCACAATCCAGTAACTGGGTAACACGATACCCCTTAGTAAGACTAGTTGTCAGACTTTCGGGCTTCTGACGACCCGTAACGACTGTCAAAGATCCACGAATGACAGCCAGGACCAACGGCTTAACGTGCTTTCCGAGGCACGGAGGAGTCTCGGTATGTAAAGATGGTCACCCATCCACTGACCAACCCCGGCAAGCGTAGCTTAATCTGATAGATCGACCGGTGCGGCTGATATTAGTTAGCCACGAGCTCCTCGGGTTAACAGATACTCAATATCTCTTAATTTTATTTTATTTTATCTCTTAATAATATGACTTATTGGGCTTCTAAAAGATCCCGCCAACTACCTAATACCTAGGTGTCTCATTTACGCAAAATATTTCTTCGAGCACGTAAAAATTCAAGAAACATCACGAGCGGGTGAGCTCCTGTTAAGGTGAGTATGCTAGTATGCTAACAAAGTCACCTTTGAGAAAAAAAATAACAAGTCTGGAGATATGGAACAATTTGAAATTTCCTATGCTCACATTTTAGTCAGATGAGGTAAAAACGGCCGTTTTTGGCAATAACTGCTCTAACTTCGAACATAGGTTTAGTGTTGATTCTTTCTTTCATCTGACTAAAAATGTGAGCATAGGAAATTTCAAAATGTTCCATATCTCCAGACTTATTAAATATTCAATGGTGACACCGCCGGTTAGCAGTTCTACCTGCCTTAATCTACCGTATATTTCCACCCCCAGTATATCAGGCGCATGCTTCGAACAGTGCTAGTCTATACACCTGATCTATCGCCACACTGTTCATAACGTATATTTTATACCCACACATAAACGTTATACGTTTGATTTTAGAACATCGTACTCTGAGCCAATGAAACGGAGTCTCGATCGTTTCCGAAAGTCATTTTACGATTCTGTAGATCTCCGAATTCCCTTTTTGAAAACTGTTGTAGACTCAAATTCTATGAACTTTTAACGTTTAGATATTTGAGTTTTGAGTCTATTTTCAGGTTCTTACATTATGGTCAATTTATAAATTGACCAAAGATATTAATCTTTAGCGTTGGGTATCAATTGAGCATATTGTAAGAGACCAATTCTTTCAATGAAACGAATTTTGATGCGGTTTTCACCATTATTTAGAAAAATTACTCTAGGAATTATTTAGGAGGAGGTTACTATTAAACCTATGTACATAGATATTAAAGAAATCTCGATGTTTTGTCTTATAAGAGGGCTGTCGCATTTTGTCACCTCTCTCGCTCACACGGGATCAAAATTTTTATGAAAAGATGCTTTTTTTGAAAAATGAGCGAACTAGTAAAAAATATTAATTTAATAGGTACCGAATTATTAAAAACACATTTGTGTTGTGCTATCTAATAAACTCAGCTCAAAAAGTATTATCTGTTTTTGAGATGAGTTTAATAAATGCCACGATAAAATGTATTTTTAATAATTACCTATTAAATTAATATTATTTACTAGTTCGCTAATAGGGTAACACTTAATAAATATGGCATCGAAAAATTCCTCCGCATCGTTGTCGACTGGTAAAGTACCCAAGAGACTGGCGGCATTGCCACGTTGTATGGCAATGCTAATGCCTCTGGCCAAGGCAAAAGCCAGCCCTTGGGTCACGGGAAGTGTCAACCAGCCGCTTGGAGATTTCGTTGAATAAACCATGAGCAGTCGGATCCCACGGCCCCAGAGTTTCAACCCCAAACGGCTCGAAAATATTATTACCGATAAGGTTATTATAGGTACTTTCGCCGCTTGAGGTTTTCCGTAGCCGCAGCAGCAGTGCCAGCACAGCACGCCGAGCCAGGAAGATGGGATGGCGCAAGAGTATCGACACACGTTGCGTCCCATACTAAAGGCCTTCCCACCTTCCATGGAAATAAAGACATGCCGTCCGGTCTCTTGCCATCGTCGCGTGCCAAGCCAATGGGTTCTAATACAGCTGGAACGCCGACAGTGACAAGGGCTCGTCGGATGATATCATTGATGCGATTGATTACATTCTTCAAGAAATAATCTTTTCCTGTAACATTCTTAAAAATTTGGTTCCGTGTGAGTGAGAGAGGTTGGAAAATGGAACAGCCCTCAATCGTGCGATGTAGGGGCTGGTCGATACCGCTAGTAGCTCTAGGTTACAAAACATAGCAGTGTAAACTTTGCACACTTGAGTAATGTCATTTGAGTCGCAGTCGGCAATATGGTAGTTGTTTGAAACTGATTGTTCATAACGTGTTCTGTAGTTGATGGTCGCAAGTTGCAGCTCGTTATTTTGAAAGGCCTTTATAGAGTGCAGTGGTTTTCAATGGTAGCCGGCATGTCTTAAAACTAAAAATTCGAAGAAGTGTAACATCTACCAACCCGCACTGAGCCCGCGTGGTAGATTACAGCCCACTCCCTCGCGACGAGAGGAGGCTTGTGTGTAGGCAGTGGGAACATTAAGTATAGGCTGATTATGCTTATGCCTGCATTCATTCAGTGTGAGCTATAAAAAATTGGTAGTAAAATTAGTTAAGGCGTCTGTAACATGAGATATTGGTAAAATGATTTTTCGACAAGCCTGATCTTTTATAATGATGAAAAACATTGAAAAAATGCGCACCGCACCGTAGAGTAGTACTTTTTGCATTATGGTATTGATCTACGTGGCACAAATTGACACAATGGCCTCGACTCTCCTGATTTTAAGGCTCATACAAACAGGCATGACACGCGATATAATCGCGCACCACACAAAGGCACCGCTCGTCGGGCGACACGCGGTGCCTTTGTGTCGCGCGTGATTATATCGCGTGTCGCGCCTGTTTGAAGGCACCTTTACTCGTAGTGTCGACACTTGGCAATTAGACCATTAGATGGTATTCTAGTGGCTGGAAAAACCACTACAGAAAAGTCCATTGACCGTAATACTAACTGATAACGGTATATATAACCACTGTGCATATCAATCTACTCGTATGTCAGCGACCTCTTAAGGCACGATAAGAGGCTTTTAATAGTTTTTTATTAGGGCTTAAAGACTTAAAGGGCTTATTAGAGAAGGTCTTGTTATTATATATGTAAAGTCTCAATAAATATTATTCATAAACAGTAAAGTTATTAGCGTTTGTTTATATCCCAAAATGTCACTCAGTTTATGGAAATATTGTACAGGCTACACAATTATTCATTAATCATGGAAAAGCACTGCGCGTAGTATTTTCAAGTAGCAATTGTTATGAATGATTGATTCAATTATGAATTTACCAATTATGACAAATTTTCGTGGACAATTTTGGGATTTAATTTTTTTGACTTTTGACTACACAAATATGATCAGTAACGGGTACGGATAGAGTCCCTTTTTTTTGTACTAATTAAAAAATAGTAGTGTCTATTACCTTTTGTTTTATTGATTGGCGAGTCCTATTTAATTACTGGCTTGACTTACGACGCGTTGTAAGATCTCAGTACTCGTACAAATCACGCAAGCTAATCACTCAAGGCCGCTGGCACTTATCTGCATCTTAATACCCTTTTATTGATAACCAACCTTTTCAATCCAGTGTGTGAGCGCGCTGCTGGTCTCCAGCATGGCCGCGGCGGAGGAGATGCAATGGACACAATATAACAACCTCCTGCAGCAGTACCAACAGGCGGGCTCGCCCTACCAACAGGCAGCTTCGCAACAGGATCAACAGGTAAGGAAATAAAACATTGTCGTAGAGAATAATAGGAGGCGAAAGATGTTCACTTTGAATTTGTGAACATCAAACAGTAGGATAACACTCAGACCAAATAAAAAACCAAAACAGCGCTGTCAGTGTCAACAGTGTCAGTAGTTTAGTTGTACTTCCCGTTCACTTCGAGAATGCCCCTACCTCGCATCCCTCTTCCCTACCTCTAACATCCACTCAGTTCCGATAGCAGCGTGCATTGGAACTGAGTGGGTGGTAGAGGTAGGGAACAGGGACGTGAGGTAGGGGCATTCTCGAAGTAAACGGGTAGTTGTTTTGTATGAATGTGTGCGTGTGAGCGTGTGGGCACAGAGCTAGGGTTTTACGCATGCTTCACTGTATTTTTCGCAGCGCTATGCCTTGGTTTTTTTATTTGATCTGAGGATATACCTTTTTTCCGAATATTTTTTTTTTCCTTTCGTGAGCTCTCTGATGACTAACATTAATAGTAGGTATTTTAAGGGGTATCGTGTTAACCAGTAACTGGGTTGTGAAGGTCAGATAGGCAGACATTTAAAGTATTGGACAGACAGCTGCATCCGGTTAGACTAGAAGCCGACCCTAACATAGTTGGGAAAAGGCTAGGCAGATGATGATGTGTGTGTGTGATAGAACGTAAACAACCTTAAATATGGGAAAAGCTTCTGAAAATGCTCTAATGTAGAAATAAGCTCATACTCGTAATTTTATAGGACATTTTGGGCGTTGACTTGGCTGGTTTATTTACATGTTCTGCTAAACTACTAAACCGAATATTATGCTATATGGCTAGCTTGATACTTGGACAAGGATGTAATGGGTACTTCCATTCAGGAAAGTAAAACAAACTTTGTACAGGTAGAACTGCGGTGTAACAATAAAATTCACCCCTTAAAATTCCTTTTGCACCTGCTCCAGTAAAAACGAGATTGCCTAGTAAGCAAAAATAGCTGACACCTGAGGTAAAAATCTAACTTTACCTTGAAAATTGGGCCTAAATAATATCGTAATACACAAAAACCTCAGTTTTATCATTCTCTTGGAAATAAGGGGCGATATTATTAATCCCGTACTTCGGTCTTTGATGTTACCACATAAAAACATCCCCTTTGTACGTACCGTACTTATATTAAAAAATTCAACGGTAATACATTTGGGGTGGCTATTTATTTCCTAGCTACGTTGCGTGTTAGAACCGAAAGGTTGTTCGTGGTTCCGCACAGTCTCTTTTGTGTTTTCCTCTGATTTGTTCACCTTGGTGCTAGTTTTTTCTCTACTATAAATACCTGATAATATTTTGGTCCTAAGATACATTTTTGTATTAAGAGGATACATTGAAGCGTGGTTTAGCTCAGTGTGTGGCTATCTAGTTTGACGCGCGAAATAGAAGACTTTCACGCGCAAAGGAATTTAAACACGCTTCGTTTAAATGTAAATTTATGACAAATAGCTTAGTAAGTTCTTAACATTGGTATTTAAATACCTTCGATTTAAAGCACATTTTACTGCACAGTAAGGAACTGTTTTCGTAATATGTGGTACCTACTCTACATAAATTCTGATACCACTACCTGCAAAAGAAACTCAAAGGACATCATCCACATAAAAAGTGGGGAAAAAATACGTATAAAATGAAGCTAAATCAAAAACTACCCAAGCAAACCGAATTTGAAGTATATACTTCAAATTTGGTTTGCTTGGGTAGTTTATGAGTCAACTAAAAAGTGAAAAATTTTTTTTTTAGAAAAATACAACAATACAACCGACTTACAAAAACAACACTACAAAGTGAAAAATAACTTTAATTTCGGAAGTCGGTGGCAAAAAACGTAAAATACGTTTAACCAGACACCAACTTCCGAAATTAAAGTTATTTTTCACTTTGGGGTTGTTTTTGGAAGTCGGTTGTATTTTTTTGTAAAAAAGATTTTTATTCTATTGAAATTAGTATCTTTTGGTAAATAACAGGCACGCTTTGGCATATCTACAAGGTTCAAGGAAACGTGGTTAATAACTCTATAATATCTTGTAGATATATATATTGAAATTGAGGTACCAAGGGGGCCATCTGAAATATTCTATATCCCTCGGTATATGGGGATCCCTAAATACTAAAAGTATAATGTAAGTATATTTACTTTAACAGAAATATATAAAATGTCATAAAAGCATATTATATGTTTTTTCTTGCCTTATTTCGTTTTTTATTATGTTCTCAAGCCGCTGTAGACCTTGCTCGCTGTATCTTGATAGACCTTTATTGGAAAAAGAGTCTCGTAGATTTTACTTTTTATGGTCCTACTCTCCTTGTGGTATTTGGTCTTTTGGTATGGATAGAAAGATAAGCAGTCCTTACCGTAAACAATGTTATTAATTTATCATAATTTCCCAAGACTTTTCCAAACATAATACTGAAGTAGATGTTTTGACCGTCCAGATAAAAAAACCGGCCAAGTGCGTGTCGGACCACGCACAATGAAGGGGATGACTTCCCAAGAACAAACTTAACTTTGTAGTTGTGGTTCTCCCATACATCGATATATGTCACGGTCATTTCTCCAGCTGTAAATTAGTAATCGCGATTTTTTTTTTTGTTGTGATAAACCTACAAATTAACAATCTTCGGACTTTTCCCTTCACTTGTGCTGTCAGATCTTGCTTCTTGCAAAGTTTCATGATTCTAGGTCAACGGGAAGTATCCTATAGTTTTGATTTATTTGCGAGTATCAAAATATGTCGCATAAATGGCCGTATTTTTTTATTGCGTCGACATAGAAGCTTGAGTTTTTTAGAACTCCAACGGACCATAGACTTACATATTTGATATTAATTTCAGCTTGATACCTCCACGCGTTCGTGAGATAAATGGTCTTGACAGACTGACATACAGACGGACAGCGAAGTGATCCTGCAAGGGTTCCGTTTTTTACCTTTTGTGGTACGGAACCCTAAAAATAACGCATGCACATACAAAGATACCATGGTATTGGCTATACACGAAAAAAAAACTTAAATAATCTAGTCAATTTTTTCTATAACTTATACTATGACACTTTCACTAGAGAGACAAAAAATACTTGCTAAGTAGGACAGTACGTAAACGGCTAATTATATCTGCACCTCTCAATATTCCAAAAGAAATTGACAATCAATTGTAACAGCGGTTATCTAACACTTAAATATATTAATGGTTCCGCTCTGATAACTTGATTTCCGGACGTAACGAACCGATTGGATAACCGTTACCGAACAAAAATAAAAACGTCAACGCAAAAAGTAATACGGACCACAGACAGTGACAAAAAAGGAACCACAGACTAAATAGCGGGCATGTCGTTGCGCTGGAAACGCTTGCTTTTTTATTCGCATTTTTTTTTCAACGTTGTCCTGTTATTAAATTGTCGAGTAACCGATTCCGGAGAATTTTGCTGTTAAAAGTGAGCAGCTTTAGTTGAAGGCTTTATTTACGTGTGTCGTTTGATGTTGACTAGAAAATTTAGTTTTACTGATTGAGCTGTGACAAAAATCTAGGGTTTTCTAACCAAATAAGGGGCCATCAGGAATACGTTGGATGCGAAGCAAAGAACCGGTCGAAGTAGCGGTGCTTTGGGAAGGCCTATGTCCAGCAGTGGACGTAACGACTTTCGGCTGTAATGATGATGCTGTTGAAAGGGGCCATTAAAACGATATTTATTGCATTTTGAATAGTGTAGCTTCTACAAATGGCCACAATAAAGTACGCAAAGATAAAAATGGGTGCGCCAGGCGCTAGGCTCATAGAATCATAGTAATTGGAGCCCTTAGCTTTGAAATAGCTGCCAGTTACATTCCGCTCATTCATTTAATTTTGGAATAGCCACTGCCTGAATTGAATACGCAAGCCGAATAAAATTAAAAATAAAACTGTTAAAAACTGACCAGTTAGGCAGGCACGGAGTTAATCAAGTTTTCTTTGAATGAAAGCAGACTGTGTCGAATTTCAGTCTAAAGATTTTGCTTGTTGCGTTTGCGATGTAAAATAGAAAAGCTGAGGTTTGGAATACGGTCCCATATCAATCAATCAATCTGCCCTGCATTTTGCCAACTATGTTGGGGTCGGCTTCCAGTCTAACCGGATGCAGCTGAATACCAGTATTTGCGACTGCCTATCTGACTTCCACAACCCAGTTACTGGGTAATACCCCGCCCCTCGGTAAGACTGGTTGTCAGACTTTCGAGCTTCTGATGACCCGTAACGACTGTCCAAGACCCACGAATGACATTACTGTCCCATCTTATATTTATTGAAAACTGTGGTTTTTGGACCATCATCTAAATTTTCTCGTTTTCTTCCTCAGTTCCAAGCCAGTGACTTTTCCGGTGGTTCTTACGACTTTGGCGGACATGGTGGAGACTCTCACGACTTCGGCGGAGGCAGCTCAGGCGGCGACTATGGTGGTGGTGACTACGGCGGCCATGACCTAAAGTCTCATGTTTACCCTGTCCACCAACACGTCGAAGAAGAGAACCCAGAACCTATCAAACACTACAAAGAAATAGTCGTCCCTCTTCCCAAGAACGTAGAATTCAAAGTCAATCAACCCGTAATCATCCCAGTTCCACACCCGATTCCAATTCGGATACCAGTACCGAAAGCTATCATCATCCCAATCGTTAAAGAAGTAGAGGTTCCTGTAGAAAAGTCAGTACCTTACCCCGTTGAAAGGATCGTGCATATACCCAAAATCAAGGAAGTTCCTTTTGAAGTTATTAAACATATTTTGGTACCGGTAGAAAAACCAGTACCTTTCAAGGTTCCTGTATATGAAACTATCATTCATACTAAGAAAGGAGGACATCACTAAATTTTAATTAAAAATGTAATTTGAGTTGAGTTGCTATAGAGACAGATCAGGCCTTAGACTTTGCTGAATGCTAGTTAGTTTCTTGGATTTATCTTGACTTTCTTTTGTCTATCCAATAATAATTCTATTAGTAGTTTCAAGCCTCGCATGATTGGTCTTTGTGTCCACGTATAAACTATTGGTCCTTACTCCTTTATCTCCAAGATACGTAAATTCAAAATTTTCAATGAGACCAAGAACATTTAAAAAATCTCTTTCGATTGCTTAACTACTTCTATCCATCTTTTTAAAAGGCAACTTAAATCTTTGAATTATAGATAGCTAGCAACTCCTGTTTACGAATATAAAGGTCAAACCTTGTATTGTGTTATGGCAATTATACATCTGTCCAAGCTTTTTCAGGTCAATCTGAGGCCAAGACTTTTGCAAATGTTATAAAATGTACGACTTTTAAGTTTTAACCCTACCGCCTTACTTTAATTGTTGTTGATTGTTGGTTTTGTTGTTAAACTGTTGTTATGTTGTTGTTGTTGGTTGTTTGTGTGTGCGTGTGTTGTAAATATTGTTGTTATTTAGTTTTAAGGTGTATTAAAGATGTTTTTTTTACAGTTTTTGTGATGTTTTATTCGATGTCTGTTTTCAAGCAATTTTAGAATATTCATACTAGGATAGGCTGAGTTGATTATTTGATGGCAATAGGCTCGTGCCCTGTTACATGAAACTTGAATATACCTAGCGCTACTGCTGAGCATGAGGTCCTGGGTTCGATTCCCGGGTCGGGCAAAGTGGTTATTCCATCTGGAATTTCTCAGTAGCAGCCCGGAGTCTGGATTTGTGACCGTTTCATGGGACTTAACATACCTAGCGAAAAGTAGGTGTATATTAGGTGCCTAACCCTTCGGGTAGGTAATCTTCGGATTCAATCTGCCTAGCCTTTTCCCAACTATGTTGGGGTCGGCTTCCAGTCTAACCGGATGCAGCTGAATACCATTATTTTACATGGAGCGACTGCCTATCTGACCTCCATAACCCATTAAATGGATAATACGATACCCCTTGGTAAGACTGATTGTCAGACTTTCGGGCTTCTGACTACCCGTAACGACTGTCAAAGATCCACGAATGACAGCCGGGACCAACGGCTTAACGTGCTTTCCGAGGCACGGAGGAGTCTCGGTATGTAAAGATGGTCACCCATCCACGGACCAACCCCGGCAAGCGTAGCTTAACCTGATGGATCGACCCGTGCGGCTGTTATTACTTAGCCACGAGCTCCTCTAATCAGTAATCTTCGGATTATTTAATGAAAAATCAATATCACAGTTTAAACTTGGTCTTAGCCAAACGGATTGGAATGAAACACTATGCGAAAATAAAAACATCAACGAAATTTACACAGAATTTGATATGCGTCAAAATCAAACGTAGTAAACGGAAACCCTACTTAACCGTAGGTGTAAAAAAAACTTGTGAGCATAAAACATTACTTAAAAATTTTGCAGAAAAGACCAATTACGAACTTTTAAAAACACAATATAAAATGTATGAAAACAATCTTGAAGAAGTGTGTAAAGTTATCAAAGAAATTTAATCATATTATGGAAATGAAGCGATCTCAAAATAAATCTAAAACTGTATGGAACACACTTAAAACTAACCTTAAACCAGATTCCAAATGTCTTACTAAAAACGTTACCTTGCGTTATGATGACAATCAAACCACAAGTACACCAATAACGGTTCTAATATCTTTAACGACTTCTTTGCTTCGGTCGGCGAACCGCTATCCAACGACACGTCGAATACATGCCCAGTTATTACACTAACAATAAATTCCCTATTCGTTCAACCAGCCACGGAGCGTGAAATACATAATATAATAAGTACGTAAAAAACTTTTTTACAAAAAAATACAACCGACTTCCAAAAACAACACTACAAAGTAAAAAATAACTTTAATTTCGGAAGTCGATGTCTGGTTAAATGTATTTTCGTTTTTTGCCACCGACTTCCGAAATTAAAGTTATTTTTCACTTTGTAGTGTTGTTTTTGAAAGTCGGTTGTATTTTTTTGTAAAAAAGTTTTTATTTTTCACTTTTTAGTTGAGGTACCTACCCCACACAAATTCTAATACCACTACCTGCAAAAGCAACTGGAACATCATCCATATAAAAGTGGGGAAAAAGCTAACTCAAAAACTACCCAAGCAAAATTAATCAATTTTATATGGGATCAACTTTGAGGTATATCCTTTCGAATAAAACAAACATTTTTTATATTGGACGACTGTGTAAAAAGTTATGCGTGGTCATACATAAAATAAAAACATAAGTGTCGAATTGAGAACCTCCTCCTTTTTTTTCGTCGGTTAAAATTGAAGAACAAACGCAGTGCCGGAGTAGATGAAATACCATGTTTCCTAATTAAAGAATGTATTAATGAATTGACACCACCTATAACCAAACTAATAAATAAATCCTTTGACGAAGGCATATTTCCGGATAAATTAAAAGAAGCAAAATTACGACTAATATTTAAAAAAGGTGGCAAGCCCGAAGATCCCTCTTTTTACCGACCCCTTCGGCCAACCCTTCTACCAGTTATATCATAAATATTCGAAAAAACAATGTCCACTAGAATTAACATCGTTTTGGAAAATTTCAATCTCTTGGTTATAAATTTATATACTCGTAACTACATCAATGACAAACAGTATGCCATAGGTTTGTTCCTAGACATGACTAAGGCGTATGACAAGGTTTGCCATGACATTTTATTACAAAAATTATATGGTATAGGAATTAGAGGTGCGGCCTATAAATGGCTAAAATCTTACCAGAAAAATAGAAAACAATATGTTGAAATAGAGTACTGCAATAAAGAAGCAAAAGAAATACAAATAGTAAAATCACGAACAAATACTAAAAGCATTCCATTCCTCAAGGCAGTGTGATAGGGTGTTTATTATTTATTATATACGTAAACGACCTACCTAAAGCTCGTGGCTAAGTAATTACAGCCGCACGGGTCGATCCATCAGGTTAAGCTACGCTTGCCGGGGTTGGTCCGTGGATGGGTGACCATCTTTACATACCGAGACTCCTCCGTGCCTCGGAAAGCACGTTAAGCCGTTGGTCCCGGCTGTCATTCGTGGATCTTTGACAGTCGTTACGGGTCGTCAGAAGCCCGAAGGTCTGACAACCAGCCTTACCAAGGGGTATCGTATTACCCAGTTAATGGGTTGTGGAGGTCAGATAGGCAGTCGCTCCTTGTAAAATACTGGTATTCAGCTGCATCTGGTTAGACTGGAAGCCGACCCCAACATAATTGGGAAAAGGCTAGGCAGATTGTGAACGACCTACCTAAAACAATTGACTCGAAGTGCGTTCTATTCGCAGACGACGTATTGCTAGTGTTTAGAAGCACTGAAAATACCGAAACTTTGACCAATATAGAAAATACTTATAAAATAGTTAAATCGTGGTTAGAGAAAAACAACCCGCAAATAAATGTGAACAATAGTTATTTGTGCAACAAGAGAGCAAAGTCGTTTTTTGCTGCGAGTGCTGATTTCGAATCCTGAGTGTGGCGAGGGATTCAAAGGCACGAGATGCAAAAAAACTTTGCTCTCATGTAACACACATAAATTTTCACTTCAGCAGCGAGAACACTTTAGGAGATAAAATAATAAACAGGAATAGATTGAAATAATTATTTATTGTGAATGAAAATAAGTAACATTGTAGGTAGAGGTACCAATTCAATAAAATGGAACATTTTTAAAGTTAAAAGTAAAATTACTGCAATTCTGCAAATTAAAAGTAAAAGTTTTATTTGGCAACGTTATAGTTGCATTGAGTTGAGTTTGATTATCTGGGGTTAAGGTTTCTGTTTCGGTGGCGGATTAAGAAGGAACAACGGTGAACGTTGGTGACTCTAATCGGCTTTCTGTAATAAGTACACTGTGCGTCGTTGGAAGTGGATGGGCGTGGATGAGACCAAGGATCCGAGGTCGAATTGAGACTTATTGTTTCCACTATACGCTTACAGATTTTCGACTTATTTTCTATTGAGTCTTCAATATAGCCTTCAGCAACCATATTGGACTTCCACCCGCCGTGACGTTTTAAAGTGGTGAGATCGGCTCCGGAATCAGCCAAGAGCGTTGCCGAAGTTCTCCGAAAGCAGTGACCCGTGTACAGTGGCGTGCACAGAGATTTCAGACAGGGTATGCACGTCTAAAATAAAAATAAAAACTTGAACAAGCTGAAACTAGTACCTAAGTTTTTTTCCCGACCGTTTGTTTTACCCGACCTCACCTACCCTAACCCTAATCTTACACTGACTCTTACCGCACGGCGCCATTGGCTTCGCATGATGTTTGTTTGCGACCACAACGAATATCTAAAATATTTTAATCTGAATATCCGATAAAGGTCCAAACATTATTTTTATCTTGATTTGTAAACAAAAAGCAAGGGATAAAATACAATGTGTTTGTGTTATACACAACATGTTTGCCAGTAGGTAATAATTAGGTATGACAAAACTTTTCTATGAAAATAACGAGAGGCATTACCTTTTTTTTTGAGTTAAATAAAACCCGGGTTCACACCTTCCGTTTACAATGAATTTAACTTTTTCCTCAAAATATAACGTCGAAAAGCGGCAGATTTTAATTTATTTAACACACTTCGGCAGCACAGGTCTCACAGGTATAATTTTCATTTTTTTACAAATGATTAAAATAATTACATATATACAGTCAATCACTTGCGCCAAGAAAAACAATCAAATCAAAACAATATGGCGAAAAAACAAACAAACATTGCAAGTTGAATAAAAGCGTGTAACAATTACAAAATAATACGAACTAATCTTGGTCAATCCGACTAAAAAAGTCAACCCTCTGTAATCAACAACTAAGCGGTGCTTTTACGGCTTCTCAATTTGGACGGGTTGCAAAATAAGCTGTGCTTCCAGAACTTAAACACACGCATACATTTTCACGCACACAGTCACACTATTGCTGTGTACTACACGGGTTGCGTTGTATGAAAAATAAGCACGGCGTTGTTCTGCTTATGCTCACCGGGAGCGCTGCCTGCGCGGTTGTCGCCGCTCGCTTCAAGAAATTCGTTTCAAATGAAAATAATAGATGGCGCGTAAATCGCGTTATAAACAGTGAGCGAATAAGTTAGATTAATATAGATAGTACCATGATTTTTCTTGCGTTAAAGTTATTTATCATTTCGAGGGGCATGTATGTATGGGGCTCCAGGGTATGCAGAGCTTATTTGCATGTATGGAGTGCACGCCACTGCCCGTGTATAGCTGAGGCTCTCCCAGTTTTAAGAAAGTGGCAATTTCTCGCGGTATAGCACCTATTTTATTTACTCCCATAGGCTGGCTTGAGCATTTATTATTATGGTCTTGTATGAAAAACCGGTCGGTTTTTATATTGGCCGGACGTAAATTTTGGTATTTTTCTACAATAGTTACATATTCTTCGCGTACGACAAAAGACCTGTCAAGGTTCGTCTTCGTATTTTTCAATTTTACTAACAGTAATTTATCTCAATGCTTTTCGATATTATTAACTGTTAGCTGTAATAGCTCGTTATTGCGACACGCTCCACTAATTCCTATGATCAGT
This sequence comes from Cosmia pyralina, assembly GCA_946251885.1. Classification (NCBI taxonomy): domain Eukaryota; kingdom Metazoa; phylum Arthropoda; class Insecta; order Lepidoptera; family Noctuidae; genus Cosmia; species Cosmia pyralina. The sequence continues at coordinate 2,134,364 of OX276365.1, forward strand.
ACAACCTGTAATGAAAATATTACATAATTAATATGCAATAATAATAATGCATAATTAATTTATATGCATAATTAACATTTACAGCATCTTTTACATATCGTAATAAATATTTAAACAGTATTGCTAAGCCAGACTAGGATTCATTGCGCCTCCAAAATTTAGTAGTAGGCAGTAAGTACTAACAACCTATGTTGTTAGTACTTACTGCCTACTACTTAATTTTTAGCTATGAATCTATATTCATAGGTACCACTTACTTTAGCGGCAAGAAAATTGCAGTCCGGAGCTTCATTAAGACATTTTTCTATGTTAAGGGCCGTGAAAATTTTGGACTTTTTAGCCTTATGCCTAACTGACATTCTTTTTAGAAAAGATACGAGTTTTGCGTATGTTTCAATATGCACGTTATGTTTTGTTTTTAAAGTAGCTTTCAACATTGAATAAATACTCCACATTGTAGATGATCGCCTCGTCTGTGATAAATCTAAAAAGTAAGATAGCAACACCGTCTCCAAAAAACTGCTTGCGCCCTTTGTAAGTCTCCATTCATTGAAGACTGGTATGCTTTCAGATATTTCTCGCGAGACTTCTCAGGTAGGAAACTTAATTCTGCATTAATACCTTGTTGTTTTAACTCTTCCGGTGTTAAAATACTGTTCTCGTCGCTAGTTTCACTCATATTTTACGATTATTTTAATATTTTTTAACTTATTCAACTCTCGCCAGGCACGAAATTTTATTCCCATTCTTTTATTTAAATTAAGGTGTGTTCGGAAATAGCACCCATCCTATTTTATTATTCAAAATATATTACGTAACATTATTGAAACTAGAAATAAATATTTACAGGTTAAATATAAGTTTTATTTGCAGTAAATACTTATTTTCGTTTAAATACAACAATAAGTTACAAATTCAATAAATTATATTAAAATTCATAATTATCTTTTTGCAAAATTTCTTTAGTTAGTACGAAATTCCGAACGTCTTTCTTTGAGGTCGATTTCAAAATCGGAACTTCGAAAGGGTTGGTCTTTTGTCTCTCTCCCTTTCTAATGGCGGGAAAGAGATAGAGTGTGAATGTTTCGAATTGTATGATTAACCCAAGGCTGAATAAGATATTCGCGGCTTACTGAAAAAAAAAAAAAAAAGTTACTTGGTCTCAAAATCGCATTTTGCTCTCTGATTTCAGGCACCAAAACCTACATGTTAGAGCTACTGAAGTGAAAAAGTAATTTACTACAATTTAGGACATACCAACGTAAGCCGCTAAACATGAATGAGCTTAGTAATAATTTAAATATCCCAGAAACAGACAATCCAAATTTAACTTGGAAAAAACATATTCAAAATCTTAAGACTAAAAAAAATTATTGTGGGGCGAAAGTACGGACTTCTATGACATCTTTATTATGAAAAAGAAATGTGTACGAATTCTTATGAACATTAAGCCATGGGAAAGTGAAACAAAAACAAGTTGATTACACCGACGATACCAAGATTAAAAATAATGAAAAATAGCCCCAACTATAGAACCGCAACAATTTATAATAAATTACCAAATTATGTAAAGGATTAAAAGAATACAAATTCATTCTGTGGCAAACTACGATCACTTTTAATAGAAAAATGTTATTACAGTAGACCAATACATGACGGATAAAACTTTACATTTACATTTTATAATATTTTTACTATTTTTATTTTTGTAAGATCCGGCCTGAATTTTATTTTTTATTTTATGTTGTAAAATGACATACTAATTCAATTTTTATTACTAACAATGAGTATTGACATGACATGATTGTCACTATTAACAATTTTTTTTTTGCTACATTTGTGTGTTGTTGTATTTTATTTTGTTTTTATTGTTATTTGGACATCTTAACGACATCTAGACGTAAATTATTTTTCCGAAATTAAGTATGTTAATTCAATGAGTGTTGCAGCGCCCTGACAGGGTTCATGTACAAAAACCGACAGTAATATTGTAAAATATGTGATGTGCATGGGAGCAAATAAATAAATAATATAGGCGTAATATTTATTTATACAATATTAATATTTTATGCCCAAGTAAAAAATATTGTACAAAGGCGGGTTTAAAGCCGGAGGCATTTTCTACCAGTCAACCTTAGGGTGATGCAGAGAAAAAACATGGCAAGTGCAACATAAGGGATAGATAACTCGAAAAATAATAAATAATAATACATAGATACATACCCATAAACAGAAAAAACTTTGTCAGGAGAAATAACGATAGATAAAGAAGAAAACATAAAACATAATTAATAGGTTAATCTATATTTAATTTGAGCACCTGTAAACATTTTCAAGGCAATGCTACATTTATCTCGTACTGCTCTCTGAACTTTAACAGGCGTCAGAAAAGTATATCACTAATGTATTTTTGGGTCAGATGTGGTGGATGGGTTTAGAGAAAACCACGTGAGAGGTTAACCTGACATTTATTGATTTACAACAATTTTATTTAATGTACGAAAAATCAAAATGAAACAAAATAACACCGAACACAGTAAATAGCAAAAAGTAGCACTCAAGAAAATGGCTCACGTGACCTATGTGGAGACGACCGTATACCAGCAGCGGTCCGACTACCCTCAGCGCCAACCAAGTAAAGAAAATCAAGTAAATGCTGGTCCTGCTCCACAACCACAACTAATTAATTAACATTTGAAGATACTGTTGGAGCTGCTGAAGATTGTAAGACTATCATTGCATTGTATAGACTCAATCTCCTTTGTATTATATAATTGCATAGCACATGTGTGAGTACTATGTACATACTCTAAAGCTACCATTTACTGGGTACGTCTTTGTTTGACTTGAATGTGCCCTGGCGGCTGAGAGTATGTGACGCTCACTCTAATGTCTCGCTGATGGTGGCGCGTGTTGGATCATTTAGCTAATCCATGCGTCAGGTTCGTGAACAAGCGCTGTCAGTGAAGGCTGGTCATACCTTAGCGGCCACGGCTTATATTAATTTAATTTAAATATTTGAATTGTTTTTTTTTTTTTAAGGACGCTTTTAACGTTCTGCATCGTTCTCACATGTGAAATTTCAACATGAATGATGTAACCATTATTTTGTAACCATATCTTGATTTAAAAGAGTGTCCGTGGAGTTTCTTGCCCGTTCTTCTCCATAGGTACCTACTATGCTTTGGAATGAGCGCCTAGCTTCATCTTTTTGACTGACCGGCCCCTTGACAATTCAAAAGTGCCTGTAATTGGTTTAATTGAAATAAATGCTTTGAGTTTGAAAGGGACGAGATTTTTTTTTTATTTTTTTTTATTTTTTGGAATGGCATCTCGTAGTGTGACCATGAGAGGTCTCGACTCCTTAACCGGACTTTCCTGTGGGTGCCTTTAAGTGAGCTCAAAAGCCTCCAGCCAGGGGCATAATATACTAACTAAACTTATAAACTAAACGACTGCGCACTAAGGGCACCCCCTGTGGGGTACGGACCTCGGCTTAGGGAGTCGTTGTCATTGACAATAGATAAACAAGGCAAAGCAATAGGCTGGATCAAGTTAGGGGAATTATTATTATCAGGGGAGTTTAAAGCTACGGGACGAGAAATGAGCGAGTCAGCCTTTATATAGATCGGGTTGCCAGCTTATAGTATTATATTTGAACAAAGATTGTAGACAAACAAATTAATTCTTTCCTTTGTACCTGTACATCTTTTTGTGGCTGACTGTAGAATAGAAAAGAATACTCTATTATGTACAGCAATATAAGTGTATGTATGTGTGTATATGCACAGTATGTACTTACACGACCTATACATTAATTTACTAACAAAAACTCGGATACTTACCTAGCTACATAATCATCTGCGATTTCGACCTCCTAGAGGTCGATAACAATAGAAAATTTTTATCTCATAACATGACATGGGAAGGTTCATAAGTGCTTTGTTTATATACCATCCTGACTGAAACAAATGACAGCCGACATACTTAAACTGACTCAGACATACAGAATAATCATAATGCTGATCTTTATACTAAGGCCGTAGCATCATCAGCGTTTTCTCGACCTACAAGGCTATATGGCCTATTGTTTCATTCTGCGCATAACCTGCCATATATGTGACCTATAATGATCCTATACAAATCCCATGGTGATACTATACATCGTTATGTTTAGAACTAGTATAGATTTGAAGTTCGGTTACGAATCACTTGCCGTGGTCTTTGCTCCAATTATCCAGTGTTTTAAGGGGTTGCTTTTCAAGCTGACCGGTTTTTCATTGAAGTACGTGACAGAATAGACAAACTGGTTGTGGACTTTAACTCTTAAAATGTAGAATTTTAGATAACAATAGAATTTCAATTGTGTCTGCTAATTAGCGCGCGACGGGTTAAAGAGTGGTTATCGTGTGAAATTGTGTTGTTATTTTAAAGCACTAGAAGACTTAACTCTTCAAGATGAAGATATCAGAGTCAACGATGAAGTTTATCATAAAAACGCTAATTCTAATGATGTTATTCGTGATAATGTTCATGATATCATCATTTTTGTATAGTGCAAGATACTGGCCTGATGTATATAATTATATAAACGCGAACATAACCATCAAAAGGATACCTACTATTTCCGAATTAGAACTAACTATGATAGAAGTAGATTTTACTACGGAAACGTATAGCACTACTGATTTAGATTACCTAGATTTATCAACGATTGACGGTCTGGATATCAACGAATTTATGAAAGAAGAGATCGATTTCAAGAAGAAATTGAAAATAAATATTGTAATGGAACAATTAAAAGACTATATCGAGTTACCTCCTAGGCCCATATTTGTTGACTATATATTTCTTGAAGAACCGATTAGACAAGATATAGTTGCACCAAAACATATAGCTGGAGATAATACTCCAACCAAAGAAATAGAAGAAAATGGCGATATACCTAAGACTTCAGTTACTGGAATAGTTATAGAATACGAACAACCAAAGACAACGGTTAGTGAAGAACCTGCTGTAACAAAAACGTATTACACAGTGCAACCTCCAAAAAGTAAATCAAAAAGATCTGTTACCGAAGAACCTAATACAACTGAACTAGATACAGCAGAAACTGTAGAAATTGCCACAGAATGGGATATACCTGAACACAGTACAACAAAAGAAGGTTATTTGGTTGGTAACGATCCCAATTCGAAGGTTGACGAGGTTACTGAAGAACCAGTGGTACTAACGACAATAGCGAACAAAAACGAGCTGGTTGATGATGAACAAGATACAAGGTTGATGAGGGATTCAGTTGACGTGAGCAAGCTAAGTACTAGAGGATCGGAAGACGTTGAAATGGTGACTGGGAAACCATGGAAACTACAGATGCTGGTAAGTTTTTTTTTATAAACTTTTATTAAACAATAATACGGTGACCATTGGGAAAAGTAATGAGGAGGTACATACTTAACTGTACTTATTATATTGTTACGTGGGGTTCGGGATAAATAAATTTATACCAGTTTACACGAAAAACACACTATATTTAAATAATCACAAATACAGTAATCAGAAACTTTAAGCAGAATCACTTGTAGCTTACTGTTGTTCACTGTTTCGCATTCCTAGCTGAACTGCCGTACACCTTTTTTTTTTTTTTGGAAATGGCATCTCGTAGACCATGAGAGGTCTCGACTACTTAATCGGATTTTCCTGTGGGTGCCTTTAAGCGAGCTCAAAAGCCTCCAGCCAGGGGGCATAATATACTAACTAAACTTATAAACTAAACGACTGTGCACTAAGTGCAAACCAATCTCGTTTCGAACGTAATATTTCTGCCAAAATTCTTATTCTTCCAATCCCGGACGAGCCCCAAAAGTTGTAGGACGGAAGAATTGGTTGATTTAGCAGAAATAAACACCTTTTCTAAAGTAAATCAGCTTTTATTTTTATACACCTTTCATCTTTTCTACCGCCTTTTGTTTTCTCCCCTTCGTCTATGCCTCTACGTTTCGTTTGGAAATTTAAATCATCAGATACAGTTCAGAAATAACATAGCTTAACTAACCTACTTTATATTATAAAATAGCCCACATATATATATAACAAATATTGCTCATTTAATAGTATAGGATACACGTTAATTTACAAAATTAGATACTGAAGTCTTTGGAAAATTTAATTTTTGAAAATAACATTATTCAAATGTCGTCCTTCGCGGTTCTGGCACTCGACAAGGCGATCTCTAACATTAATGAAAACGCGCCTAAGAAGTTGAGTAGGAATGTTGTTGATTTATTGTGTAACTAGCTGACCCGATAGACGCTGTGTCCTGTCCAAATTTCAATAATTCATACAAAATTCCCATAGAAAATGTACTTTCAGTTTTCCGAAATTTTCCAATTTTCCCGGCTACTTTTCCAATTTTTCTCTTCATAAGAACCTCCCTCTTGAATCACTCCATCTATTGCTGAAAACTACATTAAAATCCGTTGAGTAATTTAATAGATCTAAGCGAACAGACAGCGGGAGCGACTTAATTTTTAACCGACTTCAAAAAAGGAGGTTCTCTATTCGACCCGGAGGTATGTATGTATGTATGTTTGTTTGTCCGCAATTTTCTCAAAAACTAATGAACCAGTTTTGATGATTCTTTCACTCTCGTGATCTACATAGGTACTTGCAGGAAAGTTTTAGTATATTAATACATTATGTAATTATTCTTATGTACGAAGTTATATGCATAAATGTACTGTATGTCCGGCATTTCTAAGCCGATTTTGATGATTCTTCTTTTCGTTCGTCTTATATTCAACTAAAAATGGAAAATAAATTTACTTTAAGAAAAGTAAAAACCGACTTAAAAACCAAAAACGAATAAAATATTTTTCATAAAACACTTAACAGCTTCTGAAGTTGGTGTCTTCAATTCTTCAATGCACTTTAGCTTGACACCGACTTCAGAAGCTATTAAGTGTTTTATGAGTTATTTTATTCGTTTTTGGTTTTGAAGTCGGTTTTTACTTTTTTTAAAGTAAATTTATTCACTATATAGCTTTTTTTTTTTTTTTTTAGCTTTTGAAAGACGGTAGTATTTTCAGCGGGACGTGATTAAATATATTTCCCGCTGTCCCCATAACGTACATTCGGCTAACGGGGACAACGGGAAGCAAATTTTTTACGAGTCGTTGTCCTCTATCTAACTAACTAGTTCGGTTCTTGATAGCCTGTTAAAAATAATCTCTTTTTTTCCACATTTTTTTTTCTGTAAAATCTAGTCGTTTCTGGTAGAAGGTCACAGTTTTAACCTAACCTAACCTATATATTTTTTGCCAACAAATTATTTGACCAAAAAGACCAAATATTTATTGTCTAAAGATTGTTTGCTGTAATAAATCATTTGATTAAATACCAAATATAAAACTTTGTTTGATGGGTAAAAGATGCCGACTCACACATAATACTACACAAAAAAGAAAAAAACGGGGACTGTGGGCAATAATTTTTACTTATTTTATTCAACTATATTAACGGGGACAGTGTACGGGGACAACGGGAAGTATTTTTAAATATTTCATTGAAGCACCGCTGTCCCCGTAGGACGGGGACACTGCGTACGGGGACAACGGGAACTACCGGTATTTTTTTGTAAAAAGTTTTTATTAACCGACTTTTGAAAAAAAAAAACAAGTGGAGTAAGTAATAAGAAATAAATCTACAAAGTGAAAAACAAGAGGAATTTAACTAAAATCCCCAACAAGAAGTGGTCTTTCGCAAACCGGATTGGAACTGAAGCCTGAGTGCTGAAGATGAACGAGTAAGTACCTTATGTATCATCGTATTGTATCATCGTGTAATATTTGTGTGAAATCAAAGATCGTGTAAGAATATCATTACGAGCTGTGTACCTACTGGTCACAGCTGGGATCAAGCGACGTATGGAGGATCGTTTGTTCTCGAAGCCAGGCTTGAAGACCTGTTGAGATGAACGAGTAAGTACCTTATGTACCCGTATTATGTACCGTGTATCGTCGTGTATTATTTGTGTGAAGACTACATAGGTATAGAAGAATATCATTACGAGCTGTGTACCTACTGGTCACCGCTGGGAAAAAGCGACAAGGGAAGATCGTTTGTTCTCGAAGCCAGGCTTGAAGACCTGTTGAGGTGCACGTTACCCTGCTGGGTGACTAAGATATTGCTGGGAGGGACGACCACAGATGCGGCACGCCCTCTTGAAGCTGTGTCACTCGAAGCCCTACGTGTACTAGTGAAGTAATCATAGCTGGGAATAGACGACGTATGGAAGATAGCTTGTTCTTAAGCCAAGTTAAGTGAAATAGTGTTGTTCTCGAAACCAAGTTAAGTGAAATAGTGTTGTTACTAGAAGCTTTGTGTGTTGTGTGTTGTAACAAAGAGAGTACATAAAGAACAAATGACTAAAGTGATTAAGTGAACATTGTATAGTGAATAACAACAAATAACAATAATTAATAACAATTAACAACAAACAATAATTAACAACAAACAACAACAATTAACAAAAAATAACAACAATTAAAAAAAAACAACAACAAACAATAATTAACAACAAATAATTTTGAACTCACAGCAGCTACATTGTATCTTTGCTTTAAATCTTGGTAGAAAAATCCGGCCAGTAAAGAAGGGTTCCGTAGTTGGGATAAATTTATCCCAAGAACAAACTTAACATTGTATTTGAAAAACCTGTTCTCCCATACATTCCAACTGTAAATGTAAGTTTAGACTCAAAATATTGAGAGATTTACCATGTTATTTTAAGACCACAGACTTCTTACAGGTTTTCCTGTAATGTACAGGTAAAGAACTATTTACTATATTTTTTTTCAAAATTTTAGGTTCAGTAGTTTCAGAGTTAGGGGGGGGGGGAATGGTCAATTTTCGTCTATATTCTTAAATAACTTTAAAACAATTAATTTTAAAATTATAAAAAAAATATATTTGCGACCCTCATAAGCTTTTTCATTTGATTTGTCACACGGTATAGTTTGTAAAACTTTTTATTTTTATTTTCTTATTTGTTCCCAAATGTGACCCCCATATTCAAAATTCATTAATTTACTTTACTCGTCCGTGTTTGGGTCCTAGAAATTCAGATGTGTACCAAATTTCAACTTAATCGGTCTATTAGATTCGGAGCAAATTGGCTGTGACAGACGGACACACACTCGTGTGTCTATCTACACACGAGTGATCCTATAAGGGTTCCGTTTTTTCCTTTTGAGGTACGGAACCCTAAAAACGGTTACTTATTTTGTACGCGGAACTAGGGTATAACCCATGAATATACAGCCTGTATCAGAAATGTATAGTCATATTTAAAGGTGTCGTACAGGCCATCAAACTGAACAACTTTTTCCATGGGACCAACATCTTAATTGCGAAAAAATAATCAGCCGTCCCTTACAAAACTCTCTGTCTGTACAAAATCAATCTGCCTATAGAATAGTTAAAATCTCGCTGCAGACTCGGTCATAAATCATTCGAGTGTTTCGCTCTCTTTCCCACTCACGGGCCTTACGGGCAGGCCACACCCACACGTAGTCCTGTGCATTACTGCAGTCGATGAGTGATATCGATAGTTTTATATATTTATAAAAAATGACTACTTTTGGAAAAAAAAATCCATGTTTTTAAAATAAAATTAATTTGAAATTAGAATTCTTAGCCAAACAAAAATTATTTTGATTTGAAATGGCCAGTACTGCAGAACGGCAATTTCATAGGTAAAGACCTAATTACAGGGTGGTCCAGATAGTGACGTCAAAAAGAAAATACCCCATTTATGTTCTGCGATTTTTTGTAGTTTTCGAGTTATTTTTGTTTTTGTATGAAAGTAACATTCAAGACGATATGTCACAAAAAAATATCTGAAAAATACACACTAAGTACAAAAAAAGATATGAATTTTTCAAGCTCCACTAGCAGAAAACTCTAAATAGTTAAATACAAAAACAAAAATAACTCGGAAACTAGAAAAAATCGCGGAACATACTTGGGGTATTTTTGAATAGGTACTCCTGGGTATGAGGAATTCAGATTTTTATGACGTCACTATTTGGACCACCCTGTTAAATTATTATTATTATTATTTATTTATTTATTCAGTAGTACACTTACATCTTATACATCTTTATGTTGGCGCAAACATAAACTCATTAGAGTTTTACCGTGCACCAAAATCATCGACCATACAATTTAGATAACTAAAACCAACTTATAATCATAGTTAAAATGAAGCAACAACTATAATAAAAATGAGGGTATTAAGTGAAACATTTATCTAATACTAACAAACGAGCGAACATCGGTGACCGAAAAAAAATGAATGATGATGGTGGTGAATAAATTTATAATTATACAAATATTGCTCATTTAATAGTACCTTTACAACAATATTCTAACAAATAAATAAATTATTATTATTATTATTAGTATAGGATACTGGACAAGGGTAATGATAGATAGATAGACTAGAGAAGCTGCAACTTTCTGACTAACTGACCGACTTTTTGACAATTCAAAAGTGCCTCAATCAATCTGCCTAGCCTTTTCCCAACTATGTTAGGGTCGGCTTCCAGTCTAACCGGATGCAGCTGAATACCAGTATTTTACATGGAGCGACTGCCTATCTGACCTCCACAACCCAATTACTGGGTAATACGATACCCCTTGGTAAGGCTGGTTGTCAGACTTTCGGGCTTCTGACGACCAGTAACGACTGTCAAAGATCCACGAATGACAGCCGGGACCAACGGCTTAACGTGCTTTCCGAGGCACGGAGGAGTCTCGGTACGTAAAGATGGTCACCCATCTACGAACCAACCCCGGCAAGCGTAGCTTAACCTGATGGATCGATCCGTGCGGCTGTTATTACTTAGCCACGAGCTCCTCCCCTCTCCTACCTCTCCTCCTCCTCCTCCAAAAGTAATAATAACTTTTGAGTAATAGTTACCTATTAAGTATGAATGAGTTCGTATTAATATGATAAATAAAGCTCCTCTGATACACCAACAATGTTATCAGTGATTCGTCTGAAATGAAATGAAATTCTGTGAATAGGATATCGGAATCACTTTATAAAAACCGGCCAAGTGCGTATCGGACCACCCACAGTGAAGGGTTCCGTAGTTGAAAAGAATTTATCCCAAAACAAAGTTAATCCCAAAAAAAAAAATTTTTTTGTGATAAAATTACAAATAAACAATTTTCGGACTTTTTCCTTTACTTGTGCTGTAAGCACATTTGGCTTCTTGCCAAATTTCATGATTCTAGGACAACAGGAAGTACCCTAGGTTATCATTTACTTGCGAGTATCAAAATATAAATGACCGTATTTTTTATTGCGTTGACTTAGAAGCTTGATTTTTTTAGAACTCCAAAGGACCATAGACAGACTGACAGACAGACAGCCAGACAGACGGTCAACAAAGTGATCCTATAAGGGTTTCGTTTTTTCCTTTCGAGGTACGGAACCCTAAAAATATTTAAAAAAAGCTAGATGGAGTCGAAATTTGCTATCAGATTCTCTTCTTCTTCATAGCACTCTGTCAGAGCGGTCGTGGTCTTCCTGTAGTTTCTTATCCAGGGTCTAATGTGATTCACCTCACGATATCTAGCCATCTACTCCGACCGATCTGATATGACTTCTCCTGGGAAGAAATGGCGAAACGAACTCAGGGGAAAAAGTCTCTTTTTAATTCCAGACATAATCTTGGTCAGATCATGTGAGGACCATGTAGATCCGTGTCTGAAATGGCTTTTTGAGGAAAGAACCATACAAATGAATGCAACGGTCCAGTCAGTGCAACTAATCGTGTAGCTTAACTCAGGACTTAATGAACTCAACGACTCTTTTACCTGTGACAGCTACTTCCATAAGGGAGGGTCTACTGTGAGATCGAGACGACTCTCCCGACCCGCAGAAGGCGGCCCGGGCGTCGGCGGAGGGCGGACAACGCCCTCTTCCAGCCCCCGTAAACAGGTCCGGAGGGACGGCGGACTCGGGGACGTCCGCCGGCCCCCATCCAGCTGGACCCGAGGCGGCGGCGCGTAGTGTTCCGCGCGCGCCCCTATTGGACGTTGCGGGGGGAGTCCTACACCTCACTCCACTCGCAGGCCTGAGGAGGCCCGCAAAGGCGGGCCGGCACTAGCCGGGGATCGTGGAAGGCGCCCAAGTTCCCATGATCCCCGGTCCAGGTGTGGGAAGGGAACACCGGGGTGGTTTTTAGTCAGTAAGAGTCTGACAGACCCCTCCGCTCACCCCAGGGCGGGGGACATCCATGAGGATTTTCCACCCCGGCAACAAAAAAAAAAAAAAAAAAAAGGGTCTGCTGTGCAGAGCTATGAGGTCTTTGCCTCATTGTTGGTAAAGATACAAGAGTCGTAATTCCGACTAATATCGGTCCGTAAATTGTAGGAATCCGCTATAAGACTATCCAAGGTCAGATATATCACATGCCAGCAGGAAACGTGTGGTCAAAGTTGTGGGTGTGGTATAGACCATCAAACTGAACAACTTTCTTCATGCAACCAACATCTTAGTTGAGAAAAAATAATCAGCAGTCTCATACATTTGAGTCGAGTACGTAGGTATTGAAGAAGTTTTGTACGGGACAGCTGATATTTTTTTCTCGTTTATGATGTTGGTCCCATGGAGAAAGTTGTTCAGTTTGATGATGCGTACCACACCCTTTAATTTGACCAAACCTTTCTGATACACCCTGTATATCCAACTTTTTGTCTGGATTTAAGACTAATTAATAAACAGCTCTCATTAATAGGTTACATCAATCACAGGAACTCAAAATAGGCCCTATTAGATACCAAGCCCATAAAAGCCTATTAACACACAAAGTTCTTCGATCATCAATACCCAACAATGGCCACATTGAGCCACTAATCACAATGACCAACTAACTGGCGTGGTCAATTAAAATCTTACAGTTCGTGATCGTGACCAGTCTGTCAAAGCTTTGATCTTTAAGGCCACAGCCTCAATGAAGCCTCGATTTTATAAGAGATTTATTTTGTCATAAATTAGATGTGTGTGGTGTTTTTTTGCTTGCTTATATTTATGAGGAAGGAGTAGTGTGGAGTGCAGTTATAATATCTAGAATAGCGAAATCAGCCTATAATGTTCCCACTGCCGGGACACAGGCGTCCTTTAAGTGAGAGAGAGAGAGAGTGGGCCGTAATCCAGCACGCGAGCCCAGTGTGGGTTGGTAGATATCACAACATATCTTCGAATTTTTGGTTTTAGGATATGCTAGTTTTCTTCACCGTTTTCAGAGCAGTAGTGATGAAAAAGTGAAGCGCCTGTCTTGGTTCGAACCTACGACCTACAACTCGATAAGTCACGGTTATATATCAAAAAATAATGGATATTTTTAAAGGGTTAAGTTAACTTAACGCAACTGCGTTACTTTATAAAAGACGTGTTTATAATATAATGAAACCATAATTCACAGTAATTATCTATACAAAAATATCGCGAGGAACCCAGGCTGAATTTGTTTTTCAAGAAAAATATAAGTTGCTATATACTTATATCCAGATAATATAACTTCAAAGTATTATGAATCGGCCGTTCAATACTATCTATCAAACAATAATAGGAAACATAAGCCTGCATTGTCAAATTTAATTAGTCACACAATGGAGGTCAGTGTAGCATGTCAGTATATGACCCGCTTTCCGCTCCTTCTATCAATAAGTCCTCACAATCTTCACTAATTATTGTGATCGTCCATCAAAGTCAACGAAGGCACGAAACTTCAAGGTGAAGACATCATTCCCAAATAAAACAAACAATCGAATATATACCTTAAAATAAAGAAGCTAAGGTTGATAGAGAACGTAATAACAATAATGTTACGTACAGCAAAACAATGCATAGCATGCATTTGTATAACATCTCATGTAGTGTGTTCACGTATATTTAGTAAATATGAAGAAAATAATACCAATATTTTTATGTGCAGTGTTCTTTAATAGTGTTAATAGTGAATGTGATAATTCAAAACGTGCTTGTGAAAGTGTTAGCGACATTCTTAAAGGCACAACGGTTCTTGAAAACATTGATATAAAATTAGAAGTGCCTAATTTCAAACATATGAAAAACGTAGCAGTCCAAGATTTACATCAAATTCTACTACATTTAACAAGTTGGTTTGAAAGCAGATTAAATGATACCATTTTTGTTTTTAAACATGTTAGTAATAAAACTAAAATATTTGTTAAAAGCTTTGACTTTAATGTGGACTTTGAGGAAGGAAACGCTAAAATTGACGTCGATTTGACCGAAGAACCGAATGATAAAAAGCCTGAAAATAACATTACAAGAAAAGGAATTGAACCTACAGCAGCTACAATTACTAAAACTACAGTTATACCCAAAACAACAACACGGACTATCGCTTCAACTACACAAAATCTTAAACGGAAACTAATAGAACAGAATAAAAACAAAACGGAACAAATTAATAGACTCATAGCTAAACTTGGTAGTCAAAAAGAAAATGAACTTTTTAGACTTGAAGAATTTGACACTTCATATTACGATTCAGATGAGGACAATTCTACTGACTACCCTATCATAGATTATGTGGATATATATAAAGATACAACTAATGAAGAAAATTTTTACATTTCTACTACAATATCTTCGACAGTTGACGATAATACTGGAGTTACTGAAAGTGAACTAAACTTTACTGAAATCAGTGTTCCTCGGCCTACGCGTGATGTAAGTTATAGAATATTAATTAATTATTAAAACACAGCTAAAAGAGAAGCTTAACTTATCATTACATATTATACAACTTAAGCTTCTTGAAAATACCAATCTACAATTATCCTGCTATTCTTGCAAATATTTTCAAAATATTTAGATGTCACAAATGTGTATCACTAAAGCATTGTCTCAATAAGACAATGGGTATCTTCATTTTAAGAAAACTGAGGAGAATATGCTATTTGTCCAAAACTACATGATAGCCATCCTGACTCACTTTATAACGAGCAGGGCTTCAAGATTCTAGAAGAACATCGATAAGATTAATTTTGGAACTAACGGGGAAGACCTATTTTCCTGATAGAGGAAGTCTTCATATACAGGGTTATTGGTAACTCGACCACTTCCTTGCAGGACGTCATAGTAGGGTTAAAATGCAACAAATTAAGCCACCAAATGTTCTACCGAAATTCAGGAGTCTGAGTTACTTAGATTTTTAGTTTTTATAATATATGAAAAATCCAATAAAAAAATGATTTACGGCGCGACTGTACTGAAATTTGAGTTAGTAATATAGCTGATGCCGTAGCAGATCTTTGCTAATAATTAAAAGTTCAAATATGCCTAAAATTTTGGCAAAGATCACTAATTGAACATTTTATTTTTGGTCATTTTTGTTTGACAAAAATAAAAATTACGAAAAAAAAACTACGGTAGAACGTTTGGTGGCTTGATTTGTCCCTACTCTGACGTCCTGCAAGGAAGTGGTCGAATTACCAATAACAATTTATAAACACAATGGCCACTTTAATTAGGATACAATGCTGATCCTAAGTGCTTAAAAACGTGCTGTTTATACAAATGATACTAATTATAAACTTGAATATACACATTGCATGAAATCGCGCTTAATGTTATCGCGGTCGAGTTAACCCAACAAACGTTATTTATTTAAGGTGCTATAAAAATATCTGCCACGGCTGCAATGAGAGAGATATGTGTATAGATTACAATAGTGAAGATAAATTATTGATCTTACGTCAAAATTTTTTACGTACTTGTAGATTAGATAGTTATGAACTGGTCAGCTAATTTCGGTGTTCATTCGGAGAACAGTTAGAAAGAGATGGCAATTGTATTCATTGACGAAGCGAACGACAAAGTTTGTGAACCACGTTATGCAGAATAGAGTAAATGTTTATTTAATACTTTATTTTCTCAAATTGATTAACTATTGCAGGGCACGAAATTTCTTCACTATTGCAATCTAATAGGTTGGGGAAAAAGTTTCTTCGCATTTTTTAAGAAAATTCAAAACATTTTTTAATATACATTATTTACATTTATCTAAAGTATGTAGGTACCATTTTGTTCGATAACTTTTTGCCATCTTGTAGGTAGGGACATGATCCCATTGCTATAGAAATTTTGGGACTTCTGATCAAAATACCGCGACAAGGAGTTTTGGCAGTCCTCTCGTGATGTTAACCTGACACTGCCTAAATTATTCTGAAGAGACCGAAACAGGTGGAAATCTGAAGGTGCATCTTGACAGTACGAAAAACAAATGAAAATCACACATTTTCCTAATTTGAATTTGGAATTATGTTCTTCAAAATTTAAACTTTCAATGATACCAAAACCAGCCAGATACAAGTAGTATAGCCAAAGAGATTTTATTTATAGTTCATACATACTATAATGCGAAAAGACTTTTTCCCCAACCTAATATATACACAGTACTATCTCCCATTGAAGCCGTGGCAGATATTTTTATAGCACCTTATATACTTATGAGCCCCATAGGTTCATGTCAATGTGTGCTCGAATGTCAACCGAACCCCATAGGTTCAGAACTACTGTACGCCCGCGGCCGCCAGTGGATGACGGTATTTTACGATAATAAATATTATGATATACAATCAATCAATCTGGCTAGCCTTTTCCCAACTATATTGGGGTCAGCTCCCAGTCAAACCGGATGCAGCTGAATATATTATGATATACATAACACTCAAAGGCGAACGTTTGTGAGTGTGTGTGTTTATATGTTTGTTACTTCTTCACGCTCAAACGGCTGGACCAATTTGAATGAAATTTGGTATGTAGACAGCTACGCTGGTGAAACCGCGGGGAGCAGCTAGTATTATATAAAGTTGTATATAACAACAACGTTGTTGTTGTGTTGTTGTTTATTGTTGTGTGTTGTTTTATTGTTGTTTGTTGTTGTTTTTGTTATATAGTTGAAGGTTTTTTTGAGTATACTAACGTATTTGTATGTGAATTGATTCATGTTCAATTTTATATATATTACTTTGTTTTTGCAATACTCCTACATTGTAACACACCAACACAAAATTGTATATTTTCACGAAATTGAACATGAAACAATACACATACAAGTATACCCTGCCTATACCCTGCCTCTTTTGTTGACTGTACGTCTGACATGATCAGCCTGTAATCGTCATGCCAAGGGTTCTTCATATAATGAGAATGATTGACCATTCAGTATGATAATTATTTTCCGAACAACATAACATAACATGATGCCTTTCCCCTGAAGGTGTAGGCAGAGAACACATTTTGCCATGTTGCTTAAGTAAATCCCGTGCTACTAGTAGGTACACAAAGCAGCAGATCAAATTACCACATACTGTCAAATTTTCTCATTCGATTTTGAACTTTACCAACAAACAACATTTTAAGGTTTAAAATCATTTGGAGAAATTTGACAGTTTAGTTATAAACTGATGTGCTGTTTTCTGTACATAGGTTTCCTTATCCATGTAAAAGCCCAATTACGTTTTGTCCGATCTAGATCGATCGATATAACTTCACGTATCTCTAGAAAAACAAGTCTGCGTAGTGATTTAAATCTAGAATGGAAAAAAAAATATAAAAATGCTATTATCTGTGGACCAAAATCGAACTCGTAATAGGTCTTCTATTGACACAGAGTAACTGCCTATTTTAATAGTGTTGGTTTAGCCGCTAGACATGTACGCTTTCATTTCTATCTGTAATGTGGGATTTTATGAGAGAGACTACGACTACGAGGAGCTGAAGTCAAAAGCTTGATAAAAATAATGTTATTGGTTAACTTGACAATTGAGATTAGTAAAATTTTAGGATTCTGAAGAATTCTTAAACGGGGTTTAAACTCCTAATAACTAATTTTGTCGAATCAATAGTTATTGATTTGACAAAATTATCTAGCAAATTCCTTCCTTATGTTCGGTTTTTGAGGTTTTCAGATAAATCCTCTTCACTCGACTTTTAAGCTAAATTCTTCCTTAAGGGGACTACAAGCAATTGCGTAACACATTATTAATCGGAGTTGGTTTCATTTTGACAGTTCAACAACATTCATTGCGTTATTTACGTCGTCGAGCAGACAAATTTTTCGAACATATGAAGCAATGGATTAGCAATTTGTTTCAAAAAGAAACCAACTCCGATCGATTAGGATGCTGAACCTAAAACGCGGTCATATTGCATAGAAAAGAAAGAGAAGCACGATGACACAACGCGGGTAATTTATTGCAAAATATGAAGCAATTAACTATTTACAAAAACATCTACGGATTGGACTAAAAACTTAAAACATTGTTACGTTAAAGTTGCTTGCAGAATAATCTGACAAATAATCACAATGATTGCATGTATATTAGTATGGTTTTTATTCGTTAAAGGAAATTTTTAGAGGTATCTTCGTGATTTTTTTCTATCGTATCAAATTAGCATATATCCTGAAGAATATCACATATTTTTCTGATTTTGTTGACTGCAGTAGATCATATACTTTTAGGCATTATAAAACTTGCGTTTGGTTGCATTTAGGTCCTGTAGTCCCCTTAACGAAGTGAAATACGATATCGAACCAATAATCACTATCGAATGGATAAACTCCGTTTAAAAACATCAGAAACCGTCACTAGTGAAGTAAAGTTATAAATTAAATAATGGTCATTGAAAAGAGAAAGTCTAAAAGTGGCACCTGTGGGTGACGAAGTCCGAGCTGCATATTTATTTATTTATTTATTTATAGTTAATTAAAACGGTTATACACCAATTACAATAATTAACCTAGAAACACAATACTAATATTGTAATATCTACTACATACTTAATAAATAACAGTGGAAATTCTCTCATACTTTCTCTCGCAAAACTTTAGACACACTCGCTTTATCTCTCTCCATTCATCGGCAAACAGATCACAATCAGGATTGACTGCCAGGAGGGCATTGAGGGCTTATATATATATATATATATATATATATATATATATTATATATATATATATATAGGGCATATGAAGTTCGGTGAACTTCGTCAGTCGTCCGACGAAGCCCGAGCTACATACGAAGTTCGGCGAACTACGTATGTAGTTCGGGCTCTCGTCGGATGACTGTATGATGTATAGACGTGTGATGTAGTAGTATGTGATGCGGGGGAATGAGGAAAATATCGTGAGAAAAGTTTCGAGTATAAATATCGATGGTTATGAGAGTATGGGAAAACCAGAACAAAAACGATGGATGGACTGTGTGAAACTGAAAGAATATTTATTGTCAGAAAGCGAGTGACTACTGAGATGACGACTAATAGAGAAGTATGGAAGAAAAAGACATGTTGCGTTGACACCAAATACATTGGAATAAGGGCAAGAGAGTACCTAATGATGCTAGTTTAATGCCTCTTAGCAATTTCAGAACATTTATCATGCTATTAACAAAACATTAATATGCTATGATTTGCTATAATGTCTTCATGCTATTTTCGTCCTTATAAATTTCATGAATTAGATACATAGTCTTCTGGGCCACCACGATGAGGTAACGTACTTACGAGTATATAGTAATCTATACAGTTAAGCCTGGGCGAGTGAGAACTGGATGAGTGAGAAAACTCTACAAGTGAGAGTAATTGCCAGGTCCCGTCATTTTAATCATCCAAAACCTTTTAAAGTGAGTAATAGAAACGTATAGCTGCATAAGAGAAAGTCGTTTTTCGCTCGTGGACCTCGTGGAGCACATACAACTGAGTCTGCTATCTGTACCTCTATAAGCGACAATCGAGCATATATTTAACATATGCTATTTATGACCAATCTTATTTCGATGTCGAATGGCCACATGTGCGTGTGTACCGTCCTATTTGTCTAATGGAAACATGTACGTGTGTACCGTCCTATTTGTCTAATGGAAACATGTACGTGTGTACCGTCCTATTTGTCTAATGGAAACATGTACGTGTGTACCGTCCTATTTGTCGAATGGAAACATGTACGTGTGTACCGTCCTATTTGTCTAATGGAAACATGTACGTGTGTACCGTCCTATTTGTCGAATGGAAACATGTACGTGTGTACCGTCCTATTTGTCGAATGGAAACATGTACGTGTGTACCGTCCTATTTGTCTAATGGAAACATGTACGTGTGTACCGTCCTATTTGTCGAATGGAAACATGTACGTGTGTACCGTCCTATTTGTCTAATGGAAACATGTACGTGTGTACCGTCCTATTTGTCTAATGGAAACATAGTGCGTGTGTACCGTCCTATTTGTCGAATGGAAACATAGTGCGTGTGTACCGTCCTATTTGTCGAATGGAAACATAGTGCGTGTGTACCGTCATATTTGTCGAATGGAAACATAGTGCGTGTGTACCGTCCTATTTGTCGAATGGAAACATAGTGCGTGTGTACCGTCCTATTTGTCGAATGGAAACATAGTGCGTGTGTACCGTCCTATTTGTCGAATGGAAACATAGTGCGTGTGTACCGTCCTATTTGCCGAATGGAAACATAGTGCGTGTGTACCGTCCTATTTGTCGAATGGAAACATAGTGCGTGTGTACCGTCCTATTTGCCGAATGGAAACATAGTGCGTGTGTACCGTCCTATTTGTCGAATGGAAACATAGTGCGTGTGTACCGTCCTATTTGTCGAATGGAAACATAGTGCGTGTGTACCGTCATATTTGTCGAATGGAAACGTGCGTGTGTAACGTCATATTTGTTGAATGGAAACATGTGCGTGTGTAACGTCTTATTTGTCGAACTTACTACAGTTGATAAATATAAATTGCGAAGAAAGGCTGTCGGTAAAACAATATTTAACAAAATTTATGTACTAGAAAAAAATATAAAAAATGCATAAGAAACGCAGAAAAAATTTACGGATATACATGATACTTTAGTGTAAGATATTTTGTGTTCTTTTTAACCGACTCCAAAAAAAAGGAGGTTTCTCAATTGAACCGAATATTAAGAGGTATAATTTTTTTTTAATTTATTTATTTTATGTGTTCGCGGATAACTTCGTCGTTTATGAACCGATTTTGATGATTCTTTTTTTTTTTGTAAGATCTACTTAGGTATTTAAATTTTTTATGACTAAAACCTATAGGTACAATTTGGGAAAGGGACATTCTGAGCCTGATCGTTACAAACATATAAATCATTACATATTATGTAAGGTACATAATATGCCTCCTCCAAATATTTTCCATTCGTCCCGTATTCTGGCTGTTCTTGCCCAAAATGTGTCAAGTATTTTCGCAATTTCGTTCACCTTTTGAAAGGTTTCCTTTCTTTCTTTTCTTATTTCTGGAGTCCAGTTTGTCACGACCTGAGCCCACACATTAACATACTTAAAAATATTTTGGTTGTAAGGAATTAATAAAGCTTTTTTATTTATTTTTAACGGACTTCAAAAAGGAGGAGGTTTTCAATTCGTCGCAACCATTTTTTATTTTTTTTTTTATTTTTTATGTTCCCCGATTACTCGAAGATGGCTAAACCGATTTGGATTTTTTTTGTTTTATTTGAGAGGGATACATCAGTTGGTCCCATATAAAATTGATTAACTTTGCTTCGGTAGTTTTTGAGTTAGCTTCAATAATACGTATTTTTTCCCCACTTTTATATGGATGATGTTCTAGTTTGTTTTGCAGGTAGTGGTATTAGAATTTGTGTGGGGTAGGTACCACAACTAAAAAGTGAAAAATAAAAACTTTTTACAAAAAAATACAACCGACTTCCAAAAACAACACTACAAAGTGAAAAATAACTTTAATTTCGGAAGTCGGTGGAAAAAACCAAAATACATTTAACTAGACACCGACTTCCGAAATTAAAGTTATTTTTCACTTTGTAGTGTTGTTTTTGGAAGTCGATTGTATTTTTTTGTAAAAAAGTTTTTATTATTTATTATAAATTATAATGTACAGAGGTTATACCAAACTGTCAAATGTCTACTATTGATTTTAAACCTTAAAATGTTGACGATTAAGTTCAAAATCGAATGAGAAAGTTTGACAGTTTGTAGTAACTTGACCTGCTGCTGTGTGTGTACCTACATAAATATATATTTGCTGTATTTTTTTAGATCTCTTTATAAGAGATGAGCCACTCTTGTACCTCTATAATCGAAAAACTTGGTTTAGTGAAAACTTCTACTTATCTCTTTCTCTCTTTTTCTCTCTCTCTCTTTATCTCTTTATAAGCGAAAACGAGATTGCAATCCCTTGAACTCTCGCTTATCCAGGTTCGACTGACTATATTTGATTGTAATAAGATTATTTCATCAGTCAAGCGCCGAAGAGCAGTAGATTAAAGTAGAAACCATCTATATTTATTAAAAAGTACTTCCTCTCAGTTATGAATGCAGCGCGTAATTTTTTATGAGGGAACGGCTAACAATAGCTTCACGGCTGGCGGACACACGGCCGGTATTCTTGGCGAACTTGTTGGATAATCTCACAAACGTTGACTTACAACGTTTTATATAACCTTTAATGCACTGACGTTGTAGCAATAACTTTTGGAGCCGAAACAAATGAATGTAGCCTATCTTTTAACGGGCTTTAAAGGTGATTGCGCTGTAGTAGCCGCGAAATTCAAATTTTCTTACGTTTTTTTGCAATTTGCAGGTCAGTGTCAGGTTGTATGTTGATAAAGATATGATACGCGGCTATAACAAATATGTATTTACATAATTTTAACCACAAAAATCATCAATAAGTACATCTTTATAAGTTAGATTTACGCCTAGGACATTGCATCCTTTTTCAGCGAAATGCACTTGCAGACATTTGCTGTTTTTAAATAATATGGACTACGAGTACCTGACCGCGTTTTCTGGCCAAACAAACACTTCCAATTAAATCTACTTAATCAATCTGCCTAGCCTTTTCCCAAATATGTTGGGGTCGGCTTCCAGTCTAACCGGATGCAGCTGAATACCAGTATTTTACATGAAGCGACTGCCTATCTGACCTCCACAACCCAGTAACTGGGTAATACGATACCCCCGATTAAATTAATACGATACCCCTTGTTAAGACTGGTTGTCAAACTTTCGGGCTTCTGACGACCCGTAACGACTGTCAAAGATCCACAAATGACAGCCGGTACCAACGGCTTAACGTGCTTTCCGAAGCACGGAGGAGAGAGAGGGAGTCTCCATATGTAAAGATGGTCACCCATCCACTGACCAACCCCGGCAAGCGTAGCTTAACCTGATGGATCGACCCGTGCGGCTGTTATTACTTAGCCACAAGCTCCTCTCTTAGCCACAAGCTCCTCTTAAACTCCACTAAAACTAAATCTACTTAATAACAATCTTAAATTCATTCATTCACTGACAGACAACATAATCAGCCTATAATGTCTCCACTGCTGGGACCCAGGCCTCCACTCTGTGAGAAGGATTGAGCCGTAATCCACCACGCGGGTCCAGTGCGGGTTGGTAGATGTCACATGACTTCGAATTTTTTAGTTCTAGTACCTGCCGGTTTCCTCACGATGTTTTCCTTCTCGCTTTTGAGAGCAGTGATGATGAACGCCTGTCAGGGTTCAAACCTACGACCTACACAACACTTAAGTCGCGGCCGTTAACTGTGCCACCACTGCTCCAGACAACGCACACCCTAAATCGGTGGGTTTAGAAGCATGACAGCACAAGAGTTGATTCAAAGCGAAAGTAAGCGCTAAGGAAAGAACTTTGAAAATTCATCTCCTAAATAGGGGATGAGAGTTTGTATGGAAGTTTATCAATTTTGCAATCTGCAAAGCAAAGCAAACAACAAAAAAAACAAATAAGGCTGAACAAAGCTGTCTGAACCAATCATCCGTGTGTCTCAATCGTTCAGTTCAACAACAGTTCAAATCAATCATTCTGTAGCAAAAATACGAGCTGGCGGGTGAAATAAAAACGCGTTTTTTTGAACGCGTGAAAAACAATTTTCCATTGGCCTTTACAGGAGTTGGCTGGTAGGCTTTTTGGCGCATTTTCGATGGTATTGTCCGCTCGTGGTCTCTTTGTGTGGTCTGCGCCATTTGATAAGGATTGATGTTTTGTGGTTGTTATTTATGTCAAGGGATGGTATGTATTTAGGATTCTGTGGATGTCAAATGTGTATACGATTAGGTAGGATTTTTTGGAGGGTATCTTCAAAGGTTATCCAAAATCAGAAAATTTTTAAATGATTTTTAACATTGTTGGTTATAAACTGGTTAGTACATTAATAACAACATCACAGTATCAGCCCAGTCCGGAGTCCCAGTTGATAGCAGTGGGTTTACACTCTTTAATACTTGAAACTTAAACATTAAGGTGTGTAGAATATTAATAGGAAGAGCATAGTATAAAACAACGGG
Source organism: Cosmia pyralina (assembly GCA_946251885.1). NCBI lineage: Eukaryota > Metazoa > Arthropoda > Insecta > Lepidoptera > Noctuidae > Cosmia > Cosmia pyralina. The sequence continues at coordinate 2,158,799 of OX276365.1, forward strand.
ACAGTCATCGTTAAAATTATTAAACTAATAAAACTATATTAAAATTATATAAAAACCATACAATTTTGAGCTATTTATTTATTTATTTAATAAGGCACCAAGTCCCATAATACACCACACATCATCATCATCTGCTTAGCCTTTTCCCAACTATGTTGGGGTCGGCTTCCAGTCTAACCGGATGCAGCTGAATACCAGTATTTTACATGGAGCGACTGCCTATCTGACCTCCACAACCCAGTTACTGGGTAATACGATACCCCTTGGTAAGACTGGTTGTCAGACTTTCGGGCTTCTGACGACCCGTAACGACTGTCAAAGATCCACGAATGACAGCCGGGACCAACGGCTTAACGTGCTTTCCGAGGCACGGAGGAGTCTCGGTATGTAAAGAATGGTCACCCATCCACTGACCAACCCCGGCAAGCGTAGCTTAACCTGATGGATCGACCCGTGCGGCTGTTATTACTTAGCCACGAGCTCCATAATACACCTTTCAAACACATAAAATTAATTCAATTAATTCATCATTAAAATAAAATACATCAAAATCCATATAACATTAAAATAAAATACATTAAAATTCAATGCAGGCTCAAAATAAAAAACACTAAAACTGACTTTACAATAAAATGAAATCACACTAAATCATCAGTAACAATATCACAAAATATCACAATAAGTGTCTACCGACGGCGCACTCCGATGGAATCCAAGCCAATTTTGAACTTTATAAGACAGTATTTAGCTAGCAATTATTATGAGAATTAATTGCTATTAGAGTAATTATTCATTTCTTTCCATTTATGTCGTATGTCGGTAGTGATTAAATATCACTTAGGGCTTATTTCACGATGTTCGAATAGCCACTAATCACCGAAAAAATTCAAAAATGGAACAGAATTTGTATGAAATTATCTGCCAAGTATGTTAATCGGAGCTTAATCGGTGGTGAAACAGGCTCTATGTCAAAGTGGGAATATAAAATTCATTACCAATCTTCTGAAAATTGTAAAGGAAAACATCGTGAGGAAACCGGCATGTCCTAGAACCAAAAATTCGTAGACTTGTGACATCTACCAACCCGCACGGTGCCCGCGTGTTAGATTACAGCCTCTCTTGCAGAAGGAGGCCTGTGAGCCTGTGACCCAGCAGTGGGAACTGATTATGCTAGTATGTCCTCTGAGTGACTACGTTATTATAATCTTTGTTGAGCATAGTTCCTGCAGTACTTGTACAGTCGAACAAGCTGTTTGGTGTACAGGTGAAACTATTCATTTTGTACTATTTTATCCCACAAGAACGTCCTACTGTCATAAAACGTATCTTATGTTCTGACCTAGGGCATGGCCTACCTGTGAGCTAAATTTCATCGAATTCCGTTCAGCCGTAAAGGTGTGAAAAGTTATGAGACAGACAGCGTCACTTTCGCATTTATAATAATATACAGGTTCAAATTGAATTAGTTAGCGAAACCCCGCAGACGCGATGGTAGGTAATAAAATATTTAAACATGATATAAAACAAAAAATTAATTAATTTGATGATGTTTTTTTTTGGCGTCACCAACCGGCGCCGGTAGTGTAGTCACTTACAAAATATCACTATAAAAATCGTAATTTTTTTAAACTTCACAGACGTGATGGCTACGATATCCCAACACTATACAACATATTTTATCAACTCACACTTCACGTAACAACACTACCAGCGGTCATTGACCCAAAAAAATCATCAAATCTTTTTATTTTGTCGTGTTTAGATAATTATATCGATAACGATACCCATCGCGTTTGCAGAGTTTCGCTAGCTAATTTAATTTGACCCTGTATAAGTATAAATATGGATTGTGTGCCTAATAACTTCCCGTCAAGCGATCGCCATCTAGAAGCAGTCTCCTTGTAAGCGCCAAATGGTTTTGATGATAATATTTGTTGTCTTTCCGAGTGCAATTTTCCTATGCACAATCCATACGATATTTGTTGGACTAAGCTCCTATTGGCATACGTAAAAGAATTGGCTACACAGCACACACAATATATTATATTATTGTGTAGGTATTTGAAAAGTAGTTGCAAGTTAGCTGTCTGTACAACAAATAGCTTGTTCGTCTCGTACTCGGCGTTGATAGTCTGATAGTTGGTATCACGCGATGTGCGTCATCAATCACCCGCACAAAGGACTACGCGCGTTCTTGTGGTACGGCGATCTCGAATGTTCTGATGTGGTGTTTTCAAGATTTTCTCAAGATGTTTTTCATATCGTGTTGAGTATTTATGAAAAGCAGCAATGTCTCTGTCTGATAACAATATGGTATTTTACTCTAGATGAGAAAAAAATTATTATTTAGATAGCTTAGGCAAAAAGCAGTCGGCCATGAAAGTAGCCGCCATGTTATTACGTCATACGGCTGTTTAAATTAAAAAGTGTCAACTGTCAACTGATCAGCGTCTAAAAGTGTTTGTTTACTCAGCGAACTGACGTCATAACTACAGAGCAATATGGCGTCCACTGCGTCCAGCGTTTTCGCGCGAAATTTGAAAATGTAAAATTTAAATGCATTTTTATGGCACTTATCGATTGAATAAAAATGTTACGTTTTTTTTTAGTGGCTTATTAGCACTATAGAATCTAATTGAGACACTTAAAAAATCTCTCTTTCTCTTGTTTGTTTTTTATTTTATTTACTAAATCTAAATGATTTAAATTCTCTCTTTGCATGGAACATTTATTCTTTCTGTATCTGGAGAAGGGCGTTGTTAGCTGCGCTACAGTTTATACTTTTGCAGCTATCATCGTTTTACTTGTTGTACTGTCTTTTGTTATTGTTCCGTAATAATTTTAATTTTAATTTATTTATTTTTTACTTTAAAAATGGGTGTAATACCCTATTGAAAAACTATCGAACAGTAGGCCTAGCACGAACGCGTTCGAGCGATTTTAACATTGAAAATACTTGTTGTAAGTATTTTCAATGTTAAAATCGTTCGAATTTGACAACTTACATTTTTTTAGGTTTAAGATTTTGTTCATGGTACCATGGAGTTGGTCTGATGATGCAGCCAGAAGGTGGCCATAGGAACTCCTCAACTAAACAAGAAAATCCCATCGTGTTTGGTCTCGTTGGATTTCTCCTTACAAGTAACATACGTGTGCCAAGTTTTAGCTAAATCGGATGCAAGGAAGTACATGAAAAATGGATGACTCCAAACGTAAACACATACCTACAATACTTCAGTATTACGAAGTATGAAAAAATTTTGCAAATAATATCCCGAAAAGTAGCTTTCTTTTGGAAAGCTGAGGGTCCGTGGAAGTTTTTAAAACTACTTTGTGGTCATTACCACCCTTCTTTTTTTAAAGACTGAAAATCTAGAACGAATCTTGTCGAGCAAAAACCTTTGAGCTAAATTTTAGTCACTTTGAGTGATATTTAGACAGATATTTTTTTTTATCGATTTATAATTTGCTGATGGATGGAGAGGGAGAGGAAGGTTAAAGAAAAGTTGGATGGATTGTATGAGGAATGATATGAAAGAGAAGGGAGTGAATGATAGCGTGACGGTTGACAGGGGAGAATGGAGCAAGAAAACGTGTTGCGCCGACCCCAATGGGACAAAGGCAAGATCAAGCAAGCAAAGCAAGCAAGATGCAAAATGATGATGATTAGGCAAGGCATGATGATGACGTGGAAGGATTTATAATAAAAAAAATAAAAACTTACAAAGAATGCGACACAGAAAGAGTAAAATAAAAAAGTCGGAAGTCAAGTGACCAATTTTTATTTCACGTGTAAAACGCTTTTGAATTTGGCGTACCTAACTCTAATGGTTAATTAATGCTCTTGACTGTACTTTGTACAGCTGTAATAGAAACATTTTAAATATGCGATAATTTGAATCCTAAAAACATAGACACATTGTTTTACTCAGCACTCAATTTTTTCAACCGTAACAATAAAAAACAATAAATACCGCATCCAACTTCCTTGGTCATAAAATGGTAGCTCTGTATCCTTCAAGGTTGTAATTATGTTTGAAAAAACAGCAAGTTTTTCCTCCCATGGTTGATCTACCGCAATTAGATCCCGATTACGAGAGAGTGAACGAGTGAACGAATGAGTGAATGAAGTGGCTCTTAGATGTGTTTCCTTGTTCGTAACGAGAAGGAAAGTTTGTGGGAGAATGTTTAGACAACGAATCGAAAGATAATAGTAGGTAATTTTTCCTGTCGCATTTTCTTATTAATGTTAAGGATAATATAACATAACATGATCACGCTTGTGCCTATTCCCCGAAAGATTAAGACAAAAAACAAACATACCTACTAAAAATATACTTAGAATAAAAATTGTAATACATACATTACTTACATATTTTTTCACTTGTTCCGTACCCGAAAGGTACCAAACGGAACCCTATTACTAGGCCTCCGCTGTCCGTCCGTCCGTCCATCCGTCCGTCTGTCTGTCTGTCAGAGGGCTGTATCTCATGAACCGTAATAGGTAGACAGTTGAAATTTTCACAGATTGTGTATTTCTATTACGGTTATAATAACTAATAATAAAAATAAAATAAAGTTAAAATTAAAGGGGCCCCACACAAAAAACTTTTCATTTTTGAAAAAAAAAAATCTTCTATAATTTTGGGTTTAAAGAACTTTATTTCTCATAAGAACTTATAAAAAATAATTTAATCATTTTTGTCTACTTTTGTTCACTTTGTCACTATAACCAGACATAATTTCTTAAAGTCATCATATTCAATCAATCATAATAAGTGACATGTCACTAAGTGAACTCATTAAATCTGAGGGACAATTCCCGTATTTTTAACAACGTTCGTAATCTCATCTCAGTCTCAATCTGTCAAAAATTGTATAGCATTTACCTACTTTTTTGACAGTTGTCGCTGGCATAATATTGCGACTTGAATTTGAACGGTTTTAAGTACGAGAATAGGCCTTCAGGACTTTATTATAAAGAACTTTAAGTATATGAAAACCAAACTTCACAGTGCAATATAGGCGGAGTCATAATAAACGGATTCCACGGTATTCATTAGTATGAAACTGACAGGTGTCATGAACTCATTCTCTTGTCGGCCGGACTGTAATTGGATCATTTTATTATGCAGAAGGACATACGGATGACACTTGACTTAACTATTAATCTCGTAGGCTATTCTAGTACAGTCAGCGTCAATAAAATCGGGTCGAACAGACTGTTCAAAATGATCTAAACAACTACTTATGAAAATGAAATATTAACTTAAGAATTAGAATCAGAATCAGAATGCTTTATTTGTAAACATAGGTTAAATTACAATAGTGTGCGAGATGTTACAGGCAGGTAGATCCTCTATGTTTTGCCCAGAGGCGTACAAATACATTTAAATAACATTGTCGAATTTTTACTTTTAACACTTCACATTAGTAATAAATTCAATATTTATTGGTACATGAACTGAATAGAATAGAATAAACGTGCATTATCAATACAAATTGAAAATAGAATCAATTTCAATAAAAAAGACAAATAGATTACGAGTATGTTACAGGACGCTGTTACAAATGGGTAGTCAAATCATTACTTTTTTACACAAAAGTATGTTTATTAAATAAAATGCTTTGCATTCTTAAAATGTTTTTTGGCCGAATTGTTGATAGATGTGCAAGGTACGATTGTGAACTATAAATATAATTTTAGATAGGTACAGATTCTCAATAAATGTACGGAAGTGAAAACATACTTTTGTGTAAAAAAGTAATGATTTGACTACCCACTTGTAACAGCATCCATGACACAAGGAATGTTTCAAAATGAAGACAGTACACGACAACTGTCATTCTGATAAGAACTTTTTCCAATTGAGATAAAGTTTAATTTTCTTAGTTGTAGAGATCTTATTGAACAGCCTGTTCTTTCCGATATTTTTGACGCTGACTGTTCCTACTTACATTATTTACTCCTATAGTCTGTTTTTTTAACAAACGAGTACTGAGTTATATCTCTCGCACATTTCCGATATTTACAGAGTGAGATGGGTCATTGGTCGGGGTGGGGCCAACGCCTTTGTTTTGTTTTGAAATTGTTAAGGCCCGTTCATATTGAATACTTCTAAAATTTACTGTACAGGAGACATGTCCGCCATGACTCACGCACAAACAATATCGTCTGGTTCACTCACTAAAACACGTGCGACGCGCAGATAGTCGATGACTCAACTGAATGTACATGTAACTACAGCGTTTGGTTTGTGTGGAACGGACTTTATGTTGATTACGTGGAGCAATAGCAACGCAGTCAAAATCTTCGGTACTAGTTTGTTAAAAAAACCAGACTATAATCATCTGCATACTAATCTTCTTTGCTCACCGTACGAGTAGGTACCTACCACCTACTAACCTACATACAGCCTCGTCCCTGAGGGCCCAGGGGTAACCTTGAGACGTAAATCTCCCCGATCTCAAATCTCGGCGTCAGAATTAAATCACCATCATTAACTGAATGTTTACTCTTAAAACACATCGTTGTCGCGAAGTTACTGTGACATATGACCTCCTTCTGGGTGTAAATGTGTGACAATTAATAAGGGGAGAAGATTTAGGGAGTTCTGTTATGTTATTAAAGTCAGCCTTTTGGGAAGATGTGAAAGGATTGATGAGAATGGTGAGACATTTAATTTGGTTGCGTTAATTTGACTTTGTGTTGTTAGCAAAGACAAGTAAAGTATGCAGGCATGCTCGTTAGTAGGTCGTGAGCGTTGATCGCGCGCGGGCTGGCAACGTCGCATTTATAGAGGTTTTTCGTGATTATTACGTTAAATTTAAATCACAGGACAATTTCCTCTGCTTTCTAAGAGTAATTACCAAAACAACTGTCAAAAAATAGCAAACATACTTTTAAATATCAACGATCTAACAATTTGTCAGAGGAAATTGCACTTTGACTAAAAAACACGAAAAACCTCTAGAAAAGCGACGTTGCCAGCCCGCGCGCGATCCCGGCTGTCATTCGCAGATCTCTGACAGTCGTTACGGGTAATCAGAAGCCCGAAAGTCTGACAACCAGGTCTTACTAAGGGTTTTCCTGATACCCACTATCTGGAATGTGGAGGTCAGATAGGCAGTCGCTCCGTGTAAAATAGTGGAATTCGGCTGCATCCGGTTATATTGGAAGTCGACTATAACATAGTTGGGAAAACGCTAGGCAGATGGTGAGCTGATGCTATGCTAGCTACGGGGATAAGAAGTATGCAGAGGTGTGTCACATAGAAACTTATCTGTATTTTGAAGTAGTACACTACTGTCGTCGCGGGTCGTTAGCACAATCAATCTACCTAGCCTTTTCCCAACTATTTTGGGGTCAGCTTCCAGTCTGACCGGATGATACTGCCTATCTGACCTCCGCAACCCAGTTACTAGGTAATACGATACTTCTTGGTAAGACTGATTGTCGCTTTTTTGGGCTTTTGACTACCCGTAACGACTGTCATAGATCCACGAATGACAGCTGACACCAATGGCTTATTATTGTGCTATCCGAGGCACGGAGGGATCTCGATATATAATGGATGGTTAATATGGTCACCCATCCAAAAACCGACCGGGGCAAGCGTAGCTTAACCTTCGATTCACCCGTGCAGCTGTAGTTATTTAACCGCGAGCCCCTCTCAGGTAATTAGCACAGTTGACAGTAATTAGAAATTTAACCGACATCTTCCTAAGTTACTATCCTTACAAGAATATAAACTCCAGCTTCACGACAAGACTTTAACAGAAGGAACCCTTTGGAAACGTTTGAACAAAGTTGTAAATGCCAATCCTTGTACTTGTCATCTTTTGTGCAATCTTCATGAAAAAGTTGGCGAAATTTATGGCTTTGCGCAAAGATTATTTGAGAAAGTCAAAGGACGGACGGAATAATTAGTATGTTTGGCTTGATTATTTTTTAGGTAATGAAGCTCTAAGCCGAAAATTTGCTCCGAGGAAAAGTTGTTCATAATAATGTAAGTGATAGGTTTGCAAAAATCTAGAAATCCGCCGTATAGAAAAGATAAATTATGGAACAAAGGTTTTCAAACTCAAACTAAAAGCATTTATTTCAATTAAACCAATTACAGGCACTTTTGAATTGTCAAGGGGTCTGTCAGTCAGAAAGATGAAGCTAGTCGCCCATTCCAAAGCGTAGTTCATATAAGGAGAAGATCGGGCAAGAAACTCTATGGACACTGTTTTAAATTATATTGTTACACACGATAAAAGCGTCCAGAGTAGCAAACAGAGAAAAAAAAACATTTCAAAAATAAAATAATTAAAAAAACTTTTTTACAAAAAAATACAACCGACTTCCAAAAACAACACTACAAAGTGAAAAATAACTTTAATTTCGGATGTCGGTGTCTGGTTAAATGTATTTTCGTATTTTGCCACCGACTTCCGAAATTAAAGTTATTTTTCACTTTGTAGTGTTGTTTTTGGAAGTCGGTTGTATTTTTTTGTAAAAAAGTTTTTATTTTTCACTTTTTACTTGTGGTACCTACCCCACACAAATTCTAATACCACTACCTTCAAAACAAACTAGAACATCATCCATATAAAAGTGGGGAAAAAATACGTATTATTGAAGCTATCTCAAAAACTATCCAAGCAAAATTAATCAATTTCATATACGACCAACTTTGATGTATACCCTCTCGAATAAAACAAAAAAAAATCCAAATCGGTCGAGCCATCTTCGAGTAATCGGGGAACATTTCCGACGAATTGAGAACCTCCTCCTTTTTGAAGTCGGTTAAAAATAAGCCGTGGCAGCTAAGAGATGACAGACCCAACTGACGGCGCCCGTTCACGAACATGACAAATAATAAAATCACTATATTTAGTTTTGTAAGTGTCACTACAAATTGGCATCCTCAGGTTCATTTTTGTTTACATTTTGATCAAATACTTTCGAAACGGACCATACCAATGCTGTTTCCCCATTGTTACTCTGCGTCAATCAATCTGCCTAGCCTTTTCCCAACTATGTTGGGGTCGGCTTCCAGTCTAACCGGATGCAGCTGAATACACAGCACACAGCTTATCTGACTTACTAATACTTGGTAAGACTGGTTGTCAGACTTTCGGGCTTCTGATGACCCGTAACGACTGTCAAAGATCCACGAATGACAGCCGGGACTAACGGCTTAACATGCTTTCCGAGGTAAGGAGGAGTCTCGGTATGTAAACGTGGTCACCCATCCACGGACTAACCCCACCAAGCATAGCTTAACCTGATGGATGGATGGTTACTACTTAGCCACGAGCTCCTCCATTTTTCCTTAGTTTGAAAGTCTGCCTGTAGGTTGAAAAAATTACTGGGAATAACAAAATACAATCCACATTTTCCTATCTTTAAAAAATAGTTTTACCAATGAAACCGTAGTTTAAAATCCGACATTCGTATGTCTGTTTTTTATCGCCCGTTAGATGGTCATAATCAACCATTATACGTAATTTATCGCTATAAACATCATACCAAAACGGTCGCTGAGGAAATTTTAATTTTTAATTTGAGTGCTCACCGCGTTTTGAATTATGGAATTCGAAAAAAAACAATGGTAGGTTTGTGAATCTTCTTTTAATTATATTTACGGTAATTATTTTGTGGGTTTATTTATGGGTTAGTAGGGGAGATACTGCACGATTTTTGCAACCTATTTTATACCGAATAAATTTCACTTCTAGTAGTTGTTAGTTTTAATAATCATATTAATCATGAATGTGAGACTCAGCCACCGCACCCAAGGAGGAATCCAAAGTTATAGCATTTCAAAGTTGTAAAAAAAAAACAAAAAAAAGTAATTTCATACCAAAACCTTATGGGACGATTTTTGTGCTCATTTTCTACCCAAAAAAAAATAGTTAGCTGCATGGGAGTGGGGGCAATATGTTATGTCAGTCGCGTTAATGATCGTTATTGTTGCAATGGCACATCAGGGCAAATTCGAAACTATGGGTAATAGGGCAAAGTGGTCAAAGAAACTCAATGTTGAAGGAAAATAAAACTGCATTTTTGGTTTTTCGAAAAAGCTGCTGCCACAGCTAAGAATCGAACCCGTTTTTTTTTCTTACAAAAACTGCATCTTTGACTGTTATAGACCAACTACAGGACAAAAGCCTCTTGGCTGATGGAAGGAACAATTACTGATTAATTATTGTATTATTATTGATTACACAGCGCTTGTTGGCAATTTCGGTTTATTAGAAGTCTAGGTTTCCTCAAGATGATTTCGTTTCTCAGACTTTTTACGCCAGTAGTTATGAGTTCGAGGCTTCTGCTTCTGTTTTTAAACCTTTAACAAAAACATCTTGGTTCCCCGATGTTACATGTTCAATTATAATTTATCAATAATACATAGCATTGCCATTCAACGTGGCAATGCTGCCAGTCTTCTGGGCACGTTTCCGGATGACATCGATGCGGACGAGTACTTCGACGCCTAAGTGTCCTTTTGTTTTGTATTTATTTGTATAGTTAGTTAGTTAGTCATTTACAATAATAATTGAATTAAATTAATGTGTCAGTGTCATTTATGGAGTCATTCAAATTATAATAGCATCAATAATACTATAATAATATCCGCAGTGATAGCACAATTATGACTAAAGTTACATGCTCTGTGATTATGACTGCCATCCTTCCCCGCGTGTTCCCCTCGCGTAGAGCTGGGATGACTGCGGCGTAGCACTGACGTCATGGCGTAGCAGATGACGTCATAACGTAGCACGACAGAGTTTTCTGCCTGAATCTCCAGTATTTCTTACACTCGCAAATGTCATTCTTTGACAGTTGTATGAAATAGCTATAACATGACAACTTGGCGTTGTGTTTCAATGTTATGTGTGATACAATTAACTCATACTTTAAACTCAATACTTTTATTGCGTATATTAGCGAACTTAGCGCAAAGTTCCATTTTCCCTATGTACGGCCACCAATTCACTTGTAAGTTGCTTGAGTAAAATTGATTTACTTAAAGAAATTACGATAAGCTACACACAAGAGAGTTTAGCCTACATTGTGTCCCAGTACTGGGCAAAGTCCTCCCCATTTACCTTCCAAACCTCGCGAATCGAATCGTTTGCGATCTCTGGCCCTGCAAACGAGAGTATTTCTTACCTTCTGAAAGATCTATGCTTATCTTTTACAGCCGGACCCCATATGCCACAGTGACGCGTCGTGCCAAGAGTTCACGAGCACAGTGTTCCCGTGGATCGCAACCATCTTCGTCACCAACAGCAAACAGGGCAACCAGTTCAGTTACTTCTGCGATGGCGTGCTGCTCACTGAGAAAGTTATTGTTACTGGTAAGGCAGATACCAAAGTACAACCGTACAAGGATCTTTTGGCGCGTGCCAAAAATCGGGACTAATAGTGGCATATTGTCTTTTCATACAATTCCTGTGTAAGCGAGCCCTTATGTATCTTTTTACCTTTATTTTCTTCGGGGTGTCCCGTAATTAATGGATAACCTCTTAAGGGGTCATTGTACTCATCATTATGAACAACTTTAACTGTGGAACCAAATCAGAAATCACGAAAAAAAATCAGCTGCTTCCTACATTTTAATAAGTTATGCGAACATAAATGAAGGGGGAACAGCTGATTTTATTTCACTATTTCAGATTTGGTCCCATAGTAAAAGTTGTTCATAGTGATGAGTACAATGACCCGGTTGTGCGTTAATTCTGGGATAAGCTAATAATCCAATTATTTATATTATTTACTTTTTTAACTCTCTAGCATGCAAAACTGATTAATAAATGCATCAAACATACCCCCCAAAAGAAAGATTTCATCATCAAAATTCTAGTTTCAACCGTTGTCTTTTTATATTTTTTCCCATTGCCTCCCGCCGAACAAGGTGAAGCGAGGCACTAATTTGATTACAGACCTCCTTCCGTTTGCAGCGTTTGCTGTCTAATGACATTTCCGTGTTCCTCACTATTAAAGGTATAGAGAGAGAAAAAAAATGTATAGTCCTTGTGAATATAGCTCGGTTATAAATGAGAGAGAATGAAATTGGCTGCATTAGTTAATTTGAAAGCATTGGTAATACTTCTAAAAGTTTTTTTACAAAAAAAAAAAAACAACCGACTTCCAAAAAAATACTACAAAGTGAAAAATAACTTTAATTTCGGAAGTCGGTGTCTTTGGATCTGTATTTTAGCTTTTTGCCACCGACTTCCGAAATTAAAGTTATTTTTCACTTTGTAGTATTTTTTTGGAAGTCCTTTTTTTTTTTTTTATAAAAAAAGTTTTTTATTTTTCACTAACCGATATATACCGGTTTGGGTATTTTTTATAGTAACTCGTGCATTTGCTCCCGGAAAGCACCATTTAGTGAAGTGGAACTGATGAGGAAGACCAGAAATGGCCATCGGAACTACTCAATATTACGTATTTCACGGGTTGCGATTCGACTATTGTTAAGCAATTTATGCTCGTCAATACATATGTAGAAATGGAGCTGATGGTGACTTCACCATCAGTTCCAGTTCTCCTGGTTCCTTACTGGGAGAACTCATCAATAATTAACGTCCTTGTATCGGGAAAAGCAATATTTTGTAAAAGGTGATGAGCAGTTGACATTAGGCTATTGTAACTTAGATGAATAACTACGACTAACCCACTAAAAAGTGAAAAATAAAAAACTTTTTTATAAAAAAAAAAAACAATAGGCACACCTATTCTTTTTTTTTTATAAAATTTAAAGGTTTTCCTCGATTTCTCTTTGATACCATCATCAGATTCTGGTTTCCTTATCATGGTACCACCCTTGGGATATCTCCTTTCCAACAAAAAAAGAATCATAAAAATCGTTTCATAAACGATGAAGTTATCCGCGAACACACATAAAAAAAAAAAATATATATATACGGTCGAATTGAGCAACCTCCTTTTTTTGAAGTCGGTTAAAAATACTGGTATTCAGCTGCATGCGTTTAGACTGGAAGCCGACCCCAACATAGTTGGGAAAAGGCTAAGCGATACGATGATGACATGTTTTATTGAGTTAATTTGCGCTCTGCATTGGTGGATGTTGTATGTTGAGAGTGGGATCAAAGGGATCGTAAACGTTAATTTTTAACCGACTTTTCAAAAAACAAAAACGAGGAGGTTCTCAATTCGTCGCGTATATGTATATATTTTTTAATGTATGTACACCGATTTCTCCGTCAATTGTGGACCGATTTTGAAAATTATTTTTTTGTTTGAAAAGGTGTGCTCATTGTCACCAAGTCAGAATCAGCTCCCAAAGAAAACGAGGAAAACTCTCAAATTTTATAGGCACACCTATAGCGATTTGGGTATTTTTTTATAGAAACTCGTGCATTTGCTCCCGGAAAGCACGATTTGGTGAAGTGGAACTGATGAGGAAGACCACAAATGGCCATCGGAACTACTCAATAATACGTATTTCACGGGTTGCGATTCGATTACTTTAATATGGTTGCTAAGCAATTTATGGTCGTCACAATGCATATAGTGAAGTGGAGCTGATGGTGTTTTCACCATCCTTACTAGGAGAACTCCTCGACGATTAACGTCCCTGTATCGGAAAAAGCAAAATTTTGTAAACGGTAATGAGCAGTTGACATTAGGCTATTGTAACTTAGATATATTACAAACTGACACACTAAAACGTGAAAAATAAAAAACTCTTTTACAAAAAAAATAAAAACAACCGACTTACAAAAAAAATACTACAAAGTGAAAAATAACATTAATTAATTTGATAAAATCAAATACACAAATTCAGAATAGGGTTGACCTTCATGTGTGATTTAGCTTTTTTTAGCACATGAAAATGGCTGACATCGTTATAATAATGTTAGCCAGTCAATAAGCTGGTGTTAGCGGAGCTAAGTGACGAATCCTTGTCCTTGTCCTACTTATTGGAGGTACCAAACTTGGGAAAAGGCCAGGCAGAATGATCCTTCATTCTTCTTCATTAATTCCTATGAATGACCACAAAACAAAACAATACTTTTCGTTCTGGAGAGACGAAAGCTTGGGTCTTCCTGTTATTCTTTTTGACTCGATGGAATATGTACTTCTTCTTAATCTTCTTCTTTCCCTCAATGCTGCGAATCGCAACCACAAACGACGCGTCTCCAAGCTATGCGGTCTTCTGCAGCATGGACCGCACGGTAAATGCTGCCTCCAACTGCCTTCTTGACCGCGTCTGACCATCTTGCCGGTGCTCTGCCTTGAGCTGCTTTCCTTCCACCCGGCTCAGTGTCATAAGCCTTTCCAGACCTTAGGTAAAAGCATAATATGTCCGGAAAAGCTGAGAGCACGCTCCTGGCATATTGTAGATAGCCGCTTGGTGATGTTGATTTCCTCCAGTAAGAATCATTCATTCTCATGGCGGTCCATGATATATTATTTGTACATTATGTATTAAATGAGTTTGGATTTCGTATGCAAAGCTTATTCTATGATATAACGTTTATATTCCAGATGCCAGGTGTATGGTTGTCGGCAACAAGACCTCGGACCCCGACAACATGTTAGTATTCCTCGGGAAGGTGAACCTGCAATCTTTTGGAGGCAACGAGAAAGTAAATAAGGTAAGAAATTATAATTTTAATACTGTACTTTTATTTATCGTAGCGCTAAATCACCTACCCTTGACCGCTTCCTAGTGTTTGAGCTGGCAAGAAAAAAAAAATCCCCAGAAACACGGTTCTGTCTGTATATTTTTGGATGATTCATTTTCATTTGAAGATGGGCTCATAAAAGGCAGTTTAGAACGTCAACAAGAAAATATAATTAGTTCTAGTTGCCCCTTCCAAAAGGTAATTTCTTATGGAGAAGAATGGGCAAGAAACTCCCCAGTTACTCTTTTAGATTTGTATATTACGATATTTTTTTTTTTTTTTTTAATTTACAGTAACATTTATTTAAACCATTTACTTTTAATATAAACATAACCTAAAAATAACAAAATTATATCCTAACAGAACTAAAATTATTAAAAAACTAAAATATGTCGTTGTCGACTGGTAAAGTACCCAAGAGACTGGCGGCATTGCCACGTTGTATGACAATGCTAAGCCTCTGGCCAAGGTAAAAGCCAGCCCTTGGGTCATGGGATAAATAATACAATAATTATATAATTTTATGTGAAGCCATATATATCAAGCTATATTTTCCAGTATAAGCTGACCTCTCATAGTACGGAAATCCTATACAATGCGAGATCAGCTTATATTGGAAATGTATAGCTTGATATTTAGCCGTGTTTACGTAGAATAAAATTACTATAAGTACCAGAATAGGTATTAAAAGTAATGAGAAATAAATTTAATTATGTGAAAGATACATGGTGCTAACATAATTATTAGCATATATTGTAAAAGTAGACGATTTTCCTAAAAGTGGACTCGAGATGCTTGCTCAAGACGGGTTGGCGATTTCAGACCAACCACCCACTAACCACCAACCGCCAACCTTTATGTAATAATACCAGCCTATTACTGTCCCACTGCAGGGCAAAGAAAGAAAGAAAAATATTTTATTTGGAACACGCACAGGAAATACAGTTAAAAAGGATCATATAAAAGTAACAAAATAAACATAGATAAAAAACAAAAGAAATAAAAATACAATAAAAATCCAAACTAAAAAGAGACCTGTGCGAGGCCAAAAAGGCTCCTATCTCAGCATAAAGCTGCGATATTTAAAAAATAAATACCGCAACGCCTGTGTGATGCCACGGACATAAAAAAAACGAAAATATCTATTAAAAATCCCTAGGGGAATAAAATAAAATAAAATACATACACTAGAATACCTTTAAGAAAAGAAAAAACAAAAACCATAAATAAGGTGTAAAGTTCGACTCACGCTTGACGCCTCAAAGGCCTCTTCTCATACAGAGAAGGCGCACGAGCATTGATCACCACGCTTGCTCAAGACGGGTTGGCGATGACAGACTTACCAATATTGATTATTTTAAGTCCAGGTCCAGTCGGGTTTCCTTCACCGATGTCAGTGATGTCCAAGTTAAACTCAGAAAATACATCATCATCTTCCTGCCCTTATCCCATATTACTTGGGGTCGGCGCAACACGTTTTCTTCTTCCATTCTCCCCTGTCAACCGTCACGCTATCATTCACTCCCTTCTCTTTCATATCATTCCTCACACAATCCATCCATCTTTTCTTTGGCCTTCCTCTGCCTCTCCATCCATCAACATCTATATTCATCACTCTTTTAGTCACATGCGTTTTGTCTCTCCTCATTACATGCCCATACCAAGACAAACGATTTCCTTTCAACTTTTCTGTCACTGGCGCCACTTTCAAACTTCCTCTTATATACTCATTTCTCACTTTATCCATTCTTGTCACTCCACACATCCTCTCAACATTCTCATCTCCGCTGCATGCAATTTTTTTTCATCCGTCTTCTTCACTGTCCAGCATTAACTAATTAAGTCCAACTCAGAAAATACATATGAATTGAAAAAGTCACATTGGTACTTGCCCAGATTTGAACCCACAACCTCGTGCATGTGAGGCGAGGCCTTAACCACGGGGCCATCACGACACGGCCATCACCTACCTCTATCACATCAAAATATTGTTTTCATTGCAGATAGATTCAATAATAATCCACCCGAACTTCACGGTCTCCGAGGAAGGAAAAGTGAC